>JAQIUQ010000099.1:27500-253229 GCA_030378365.1 Hybognathus amarus
GAAATCTCTGTATAAACAAAGAGTGACGTATAGGCGCTCAAGCGATCACTAACAGCGCATGCGCTGATCCGAAGCGCCCTGCTCTCAGATCAGTTAGGACGTGGATATGGTTACACGAGGTAAAAAAGATATAAATACTGTTCGTTTTCTCACAAAAACCACTCGTTTCGTGTCTTAGGGCATCAATGTGTACTTACATTTACGAGTCATTAAATAATGTTTAATTTTGACTGCTCTTTGAGGTGGACCCCCTGCCACTCCACTGTATGACTGACAGACAACAACGGTTTTACCTAAAATTATCAAAATTGAAGATACTGTGGAAACAAAGACACCTACATCTTGGATGCCCTGAAGGTAAGCTAAAACATATAAAAAAATATAGCTGCGAGCAGCCACGATCCGGGCCCAAGCCGGTGGCACCGCAACCCCGGTGCCTTTAGTTACCTAAAGGCACCGGGATGGCGGTACCGCCGGCTTTGGCCCTTCATCGCTGCTCGCAGCTATATTTATATATATATATATATATATATATATATATATATATATATATATATAAAGCCGGTGGCACCGCCACCTTGGTGCCTGTAGGGTTATTTTGCATGACGTGCAAAAATGTAACCCCTGCTTTGACTGTCAAAAAGAAGTGTGCTGAAGAGCTTGCATCAGCGAGGGCTCTGCAAAAGTGCACATCGAGGGCACATTTCAACCACAAAGTATGAGTGAGCAACCTTCTGAAAGGTCAGGTGTACATCCAGTTCTACATCTGTCCTGTGTTTACATTATAGTATTTAGGGATGCGCCGATCTGAGACTCGATCAGGATCGGTATCTGCTCCGATACTGCCATCTTTGCCGGATCGGGTATATTTCCACCACTTTAATCAAACCACTCTTCTTTAAAACATTATGATGTGATTTTTTTCATGTATTTTGTTACTCTTATTGAGCTATTTTGTCCGCACACAGGACTCACTGCCAATGGTACGTGCTCACATCATTCTCTTTCTGTGAAAGCTGTATACTGCATTCACCAGTTTTCACTCTACAGTGGTTGACCAGAGCAGTGAAAATTAAACTCACTTAAACTACAATCAAATGGATTTTCCCACACATTTCGCGTTAGTCCTCCGCATGACATTTTATTATTTTCTGCGCAGCTTCAGAAGTGCAAGCACGCAGCTTAGAACAAACATGACACACGTGGTCTTATGTGGACGTCCGATTACTTTCACTTTTTAAGTTAGCGATTTTTAAGGCCCAAATCCTACTGTATTATCTAATGTGTGGATATAGATACAATAGGCCTACCTGATTTTGAACACAAGAGGGCAGTATAGCACTATGAATGATTTTTTTTTCTCTTTTGACTAAACCATTGTGGCTGTTTTTAAACTTATACATAATTCTTAAATTTAAAACAGGAATAAAATGGGTATAGTTCCAATATTGGTATAGTCTTATAGAAAAATAAATGGTGTTTAATACAATTTTTAGAAGATATGAGACGTTTCCTGATTCTTTTTTGACATAATCCCTTGCCATAGGAAAACTGTTTTGACATATTCGATATCCGTTCACAATTTAGCATCTTTAATGTATTTTCATAATTTTTAAGAAGTTTGGTGGGAATAATTAAAAAAAAAACACTTAAGAGGAGGGAATAAAAATGTAAAGGCTGGTTTTGCAAAACATCCACATAAATAACCAAACAAAATAACTGACTTTTGGGCTGGCTTAAAGTTGTTTGGGCTAATGAGATCTCTTTACTTATAAAAAATAAAAAACTTATTTAAAACATACCAGGCTTAAGGCATTTATTTTGTTTATGCAGGCTAGAGACACAGCAGTGAAATGGTTAAGCCCCCTCCCCCTACAAACCCACACACACCCAGACAGGCAGAGGCAAAGACACAGAGATGTAGGCTCAGAAAGAGCATGACCTTATTCAAACAAAAATATCTGACTTTCTGTTGGTCCTTGCTAATAAGTGTCAATTAGAAAGTTGTCCGGCTTGAGGAGTACAATATACATACCGATTTGTGTAACTGTAGATAAAACTAACAACCCCACTTTTGTCAAAAGGTGGCGCTACTGAGCCCTCACCACGCCCGTTTCTGAAACTTTGCACATGTCTACTGACTAATAAATGTGATGTGTCTGTCGATGTTTCATGCAATTTCAAGCATGCTAAGGGTCTCAAAAGCATCCTAAAAGAATGGTAAAGTTTGATGCGTTGCCACGGCAACAGTTTCAAAGATATCAAGAATCCATTCACAGGTCTTCATCTGCCGTGTATTTACATTATATAGATGAAGTTTGAAGCAAATCAGGTAAAAATAAGAGGGTGATTTCAAAGCATTTTGAAAGTGACACACTTCCTGCTGCCAGTTGGTGGCGCTATAACTTTGACTCACAATAGTCACATCCATGTGATCGTCCTCTTACAGCGAACACACTGCTGAAGTTTCACCAAGATCAGTTAATGTATGCTGAAGTTATGACACACTTCCTGTTTCACGTTTCTCGCCATAATTTTGTTTCCTCGCCACGGCCAAACCGTTCGAGATATCAAAAATCCCCTCGCAAACTTTCATCCTCAATGTCTTGACTTCATGCTGACCGAGTTTCGTGCCGTGTGTTTGAATTCTCTAGGAGGAGTATTTAAAATTCCATTGTGTGTGTTTTACAAACAACCCTAAATAGCCGACTTCCTGTTGGGCTGGGGTAAAAAGTAAGAGTGTAAGGTATAGATGAAACGATGAGATCGACATGTGTACCGAGTTTCATATTATTACGTACATATATATGTACGTATATATATATATATATATATAAAGCCGGTGGCACCGCCACCTTGGTGCCTTTTGGGTTATTCTGCACGACGTGCAAAAGCGTAACCCCTGCTTTGGAATACATACTAGTATGTATTCCACAATTGGAATACATACTAACATACTAGTCAGAACTGAATAGTTGATATCTGAATGACAGATCACCATAGAAGTCAATGGAAAAAATGTGACTAGTAGTAACAAAAGAATAGTTACTAGTCACCATTGAAATAAGTACTAGTGTCTAATGAATAAGTACTAGTATCTATTTAATAGATACTAGTATCTAATGAATAAGTACTAATAACTAATTAATAAGCATTGGTATGTAATGAATAAGGACTAGCATCTAATGAATAAGTACTAGTATCTAATAAATAAGGACTAGTGTCTAATGAATAAGTACTAGTATCTTTAAAAAGGTACTACTACCTAAAGAATAAACACTAGTATCTAAAGAAAAGGCACTAGTATCTAAAGAATAAGCACTAGTAGCTAATGAATAAGTACTAGTACTTAATGGAATAGATACTAGTATCTAAAAAATAAGTACTAGTAGCATGAAAATAGAGACTAGTAGGTTAAAATGATTAAATGTTAAAACGGTTTGCCATACTCTATCTGTCGTTTCGACTAGTCACAATTACGTTACAGATATATTAAATGATAATACAAACTATCCAAAATGTAATTACGACTAGAAAGACGTTGTTGATATCTACAATGTTAATTACGAATAGTCAAACTTAGCTTTTAAATGTTAAAAGGGCTTGCCATACAGAAGTGTAGGCTCAGAGAGACACTCAACATTTTCAAACCAAAATATCTGACTTTCTGTGGGTCCTAGCTCATGAGTGTAAATTAGAAAGTTGTCCGGCTTGAGGAGAATATATGAATATATGAAACGATGAGATCAACATGTGTACTGAGTTTCATATTATTACATGCAAGCGTGTTTGATTTATGGACCAAGTTTTTGGACCCCGTTCCAGGGGGCGCTGTCTAGCCCCCTTGCCACACCCGGGTACCATCTTCAGCCCGGCTCTGATGGCTGTGGGATCTGACCTGTGTGCAAAGTTTCAAGAGTTTTCAAACCCATTAAGGGCCCCAAAAGCCGCTAAGAGACTCAAAATCATCAAAAAAAAGGAATGTTAAAGTTTGATGCGTTGCTATGGCAACATTATCTTAGATATTGAATAATGCTTTCACAGCTCTTCATCTGGCGTGTGTTTACATTTGAAGCAAATCGGGTAAAAGTAAGAGTGCGATTTCAAAGCATTTTGAAAGTGAAACACTTTCTGCTGCCAGTTGGTGGCGCTATATATTTGACTCACATCTATGTGATCGACCTCTTACAACGAACACACTGCTGAAGTTTCATCAAGATCAGTTAATGTATGCAGAAGTTTTAACACACTTCCTTTTTGATTTATTTACTTACTTTTTTGATTTATGGACCAAGTTAATTTAATTAATACACTAATTATATAAAACTATTGTCAATGCACTACAATTAAACAGGTTATATGCCTTTACTTATAAAAAAAATAAAAATAAAAACTTATGTTAAAAATACCAGGCTTAAGAAATGTATTTACTTTAGCAGGCCAGACACACAGTGAAATGATTAAGCCCCCTCCCCTACACACACACACACACACACACAGACTGTGTGACAGGCCTAAGCTTAGAAAGAGCATGATCATATTCAAACTACAATATCTGACTTTCTGTGGGTTTGAGCTTATTATTGTTAATTAGAAAGTTGTTTGGCTTGAATAGAACAATATACACGGCAAGTTTTGTAACTGTCAGTAAAACTAACCAAGTTATAACACACTTTATGTGTCCTTTTTTAGTCAAAAAAATCCGCCACGGCCAAACCGTTCGAGATATCACAAATCCGTCCGGAATTTAGCATCCTCAATGTCTTGACTTCATGCACACCGAGTTTGGTGGTGATTGGTAACAGCATGGGTTGTAATTTGATGTTTTTCTAGGACAATTATTTAAAAAAAAAAAACATAATTCCCGACTTCCGTTTGAACTGTCGTAAAACTTAGAGCACGAAAGTTGTTTGGCCTGATGTGATCTATGAGTGTACCGAGTTTCATATTAATCCATGCACGTGTGTTTGATTTATGGACAAATGTTCGAATCCCTAAAAGAATGCATCCTAAAAGAATGGTAAAGTTTGATGCGTCGCCACGGCAACAGTTTCAAAGATATCAAGAATCCATTCATAGGTCTTCATCTGCCGTGTATGTACATTATACAGATGAAGTTTGAAGCAAATCGGGTAAAAATAAGAGGGTGATTTCAAAGCATTTTGAAAGTGACACACTTCCTGCTGCCAGTTGGTGGCGCTATAACTTTGACTCACAATAGTCACATCCATGTGATCGTCCTCTTACAGCGAACGCACTGCTGAAGTTTCATCCAGATCAGTTAATGTATGCTGAAGTTATGACACACTTCCTGTTTCACGTTTCTCGCCATAGTTTCGTTTCCTCGCCACGGCCAAACCGTTCGAGATATCAAAAATCCCCACACAAACTTTCATCCTCAATGTCTTGACTTCACGCTGACCGAGTTTCGTCGAATTTGGATCAGAGCTCTAGGAGGAGTATTTAAAAGTTCATTGCGTGTGTTTTACAAAAAAACCTCAATAGCCGACTTCCTGTTGGGCTGGGGTAGAAAGCAAGAACGCGAGGTATAGATGAAATTCTGCTATCGACATGTGTACCGAGTTTCATATTATTACATGCAAGTGTGTTTGAGTTATGGACCAGGTGTTCGGACCCCATTCCAGGGGGCGCTGACGAGCCGCCCTGCCACGCCCGGGTACCAGCTTCAGCCCGGCTCTGATGGCCGCGGGTTCTGACCCGTGTGCAAAGTTTCAAGAGTTTTCGAGCATGTTAAGGGCCCCAAAAGTGCCCGAATAGTCGCTAGAAAAAAAAAAAAAAAAAAAAAAATAAATAAAAAAAAAATAATCGGAAGGAAAACAATAGGGCTCTGCGCCCTTCAGGGCTTGGGCCCTAAATATAGCTGCGAGCAGCGATCCGGGCCCAAGCCGGTGGCACCGCAACCCCGGTGCCTAAAGGCACCGGGATGGCGGTACCGCCGGCTTTGGCCCTCCATCGCTGCTCGCAGCTATATTTATGTGTGTGTGTGTGTGTGTGTGTGTGTGTGTGTATGTATATATATATATATATAAAGCCGGTGGCACCGCCACCTTGGTGCCTTTAGGGTTATTCTGCACGACGTGCAAAAACGTAACCCCTGCTTTGGAATACATACTAGTATGTATTCCACAATTGGAATACATACTAACATACTAGTCAGAACTGAATAGTTGATATCTGAATGACAGATCACCATAGAAGTCAATGGAAAAAATGTGACTAAGTAACAAAAGAATAGTTACTAGTCACCATTGAAATAAGTACTAGTGTCTAATGAATAAGTACTAGTATCTATTTAATAGGTACTAGCATCTAATGAATAAGTACTAGTAACTAATTAATAAGCATTGGTATGTAATGAATAAGGACTAGCATCTAATGAATAAGTACTAGTATCTAATAAATAAGGACTAGTGTCTAATGAATAAGTACTAGTATCTTTAAAAAGGTACTAGTACCTAAAGAATAAACACTAGTATCTAAAGAAAAGGCACTAGTATCTAAAGAATAAGCACTAGTAGCTAATGAATAAGTACTAGTACTTAATGGAATAGATACTAGTATCTAAAAAATAAGTACTAGTAGCATGAAAATAGAGACTAGTAGGTTAAAATGATTAAATGTTAAAACGGCTTGCCATACTCTATCTGTCGTTTCGGACTAGTCACAATTACGTTACAGATATCTTAAATGATAATACAAACTATCCAAAATGTAATTACGACTAGAAAGACGTTGTTGATATCTACAATGTTAATTACGAATAGTCAAACTTAGCTTTTAAATGTTAAAAGGGCTTGCCATACAGAAGTGTAGGCTCAGAGAGACACTCAACATTTTCAAACCAAAATATCTGACTTTCTGTGGGTCCTAGCTCATGAGTGTAAATTAGAAAGTTGTCCGGCTTGAGGAGAATATATGAATATATGAAACGATGAGATCAACATGTGTACTGAGTTTCATATTATTACATGCAAGCGTGTTTGATTTATGGACCAAGTTTTTGGACCCCGTTCCAGGGGGCGCTGTCTAGCCCCCTTGCCACACCCGGGTACCATCTTGCCCGGCTCTGATGGCTGTGGGATCTGACCTGTGTGCAAAGTTTCAAGAGTTTTCAAACCCATTAAGGGCCCCAAAAGCCGCTAAGAGACTCAAAATCATCAAAAAAAGGAATGTTAAAGTTTGATGCGTTGCTATGGCAACATTATCTTAGATATTGAATAATGCTTTCACAGCTCTTCATCTGGCGTGTGTTTACATTATACAGATGAAGTTTGAAGCAAATCGGGTAAAAGTTAAGAGTGTGATTTCAAAGCATTTTGCAAGTGAAACACTTTCTGCTGCCAGTTGGTGGCGCTATATATTTGACTCACAATAGTCACATCCATGTGATCGGCCTCTTACAACGAACACACTGCTGAAGTTTCATCAAGATCAGTTAATGTATGCAGAAGTTTTAACACACTTCCTTTTTTGATTTATGGACCAAGTTAATTTAATTAATACACTAATTATATAAAACTATTGTCAATGCACTACAATTAAACAGGTTATATGTCTTTACTTATAAAAAAATAAAAACAAAAACTTATTTAAAAAATACCAGGCTTAAGAAATGTATTTACTTTAGCAGGCCAGACACACAGTGAAATTATTAAGCCCCCTCCCCCTACACACACACACAGAGACTGTGTGTCAAAAGACTCAATCACACACACACACAGACTGTGTGACAGGCCTAGGCTCAGAAAGAGCATGATCATATTCAAACTACAATATCTGACTTTCTGTGGGTTTGAGCTTATTATTGTTAATTAGAAAGTTGTTTGGCTTGAATAGAACAATATACACGGCAAGTTTTGTAACTGTCAGTAAAACTAACCAAGTTATAACACACTTTATGTGTCCTTTTTTAGTCAAAAAAATCCGCCACGGCCAAACCGTTCGAGATATCAGAAATCCGTCCGGAATATAGCATCCTCAATGTCTTGACTTCATGCACACCGAGTTTGGTGGTGATTGGTAACAGCATGGGTTGTAATTTGATGTTTTTCTAGGACAATTATTTAAAAAAAAAAACATAATTCCCGACTTCCGTTTGAACTGTCGTAAAACTTAGAGCACGAAAGTTGTTTGGCCTGATGTGATCTATGAGTGTACCGAGTTTCATATTAATCCATGCACGTGTGTTTGATTTATGGACAAATGTTCGAATCCCTAAAAGAATGCATCCTAAAAGAATGGTAAAGTTTGATGCGTCGCCACGGCAACAGTTTCAAAGATATCAAGAATCCATTCATAGGTCTTCATCTGCCGTGTATGTACATTATACAGATGAAGTTTGAAGCAAATCGGGTAAAAATAAGAGGGTGATTTCAAAGCATTTTGAAAGTGACACACTTCCTGCTGCCAGTTGGTGGCGCTATAACTTTGACTCACAATAGTCACATCCATGTGATCGTCCTCTTACAGCGAACGCACTGCTGAAGTTTCATCCAGATCAGTTAATGTATGCTGAAGTTATGACACACTTCCTGTTTCACGTTTCTCGCCATAGTTTCGTTTCCTCGCCACGGCCAAACCGTTCGAGATATCAAAAATCCCACACAAACTTTCATCCTCAATGTCTTGACTTCTAGCTGACCGAGTTTCGTCGAATTTGGATCAGAGCTCTAGGAGGAGTATTTAAAAGTTCATTGCGTGTGTTTTACAAAAAAACCTCAATAGCCGACTTCCTGTTGGGCTGGGGTAAAAAGCAAGAACGCGAGGTATAGATGAAATTCTGCTATCGACATGTGTACCGAGTTTCATATTATTACATGCAAGTGTGTTTGAGTTATGGACCAGGTGTTCGGACCCCATTCCAGGGGCGCTGACGAGCCGCCCTGCCACGCCCGGGTACCAGCTTCAGCCCGGCTCTGATGGCCGCGGGTTCTGACCCGTGTGCAAAGTTTCAAGAGTTTTCGAGCATGTTAAGGGCCCCAAAAGTGCCCGAATAGTCGCTAGAAAAAAAAAAAAAAAAAAAAAAAAAAAAAAAATAATCGGAAGGAAAACAATAGGGCTCTGCGCCCTTTCAGGGCTTGGGCCCTAATAATAATTGGAAGGAAAACAATAGGGCTCTGCGCCTTCAGGGCTTGGGCCCTAGTGATGGAAGGAAAACAGATAGGGCTCTGCGCCCTTCAGGGCTTTGGCCCTAATGAATCCTAAGGAAAACAATCAGGGCCTTCGCCCTTTCAGGGCTTGGGCCCTAATTAATTTCAATGTGAACTACCCCTTTAATAGCAGCAGTAAAACTGTTTCTATGATTTAACTTTGCAGATGAATCTCACGATGGTTCAGGTGAGGCTGATATAAATTAGCCTCTACCCTTTTAATCTATTGATTTAATTGCATGTTTTATCGTTGCATGATCATGTGTGGGAAGCTATTAGAGTTAAAAATACTGCGTTAGGATACTTCATTGAGTTAAATATTTTTTTTTTCCTGGCCTCAACTAAAATCATACCCACATCGTTCATTTGGATCTCAGGGGCAGCTAGCATCCAGGAGTTTTAGTTACTTCCTGGTTCAAACAGTACCAGTGGCTTGAATATTCTGTGTCAAAAGATGCAGCTTTTTGTTTTGCCTGTGGTCACTCAGAAAAGTGCTTTACCCAGGAAGGGTTTAAAAACTGGAGAAAAGGAGGAGAGAAACTAGCGCAACATAACGCCAGTGCTTCTCACAAAGTGGCAATGAAAAGGTGGTGTGAATTTAAGGAGAGAGAGAAAAACTGATCTAATATTTTGACGCACCTCCATGACAACGGACATAAGAAAATTGTTAAAGAAAACAGGATCTACATGCGAGCCGTTATTGAGTCACTGCGTTTCACAGCTTGTCAAACCATTGGTCAGAGAGGCCACCGAGAGAATGAACAGTCCACCAACAGAGGTAATTTCCTTGAAATGTTACATCTGCTGGGGAAGTTTGACAGCACTGTATCCCAAAGAAATTATCTAGTGGGCCTAGTAATGCAAAATATATCCATCATGGCATTCAGAACGGAGTTATTTGAGATAATGGCCTGCATTTTGAGAGAACAAGTTAGTAATGAGCTAATGACGTTGAACTTGGAGAGCACTTTACTTTGATGGTGCGTAAAAAATGATTTGTTGACACAACTTGACTTAGTCAAGTCATCTTGTTGCATTGACTCAGTTAAGTTTAGCCAACATTAGGACTTAAGTTAACTCAACTTACATGTATTTGTTGAAATAACTTGCAGTAAATTGAGCCAACGCACAGTATCAGATTTTTTTTGTTGAGTCAACTTAAAAACATATTGGTTTAACTTATTTTTTCATGTTTTCACAACCATTAACCAAGTCTAATTGACATAAAATAGTAATTTTTCCTCAACATCACAACTTAACTTTTTGAGTTTACTAGACTTCATTGCTTGCTCTGACTAGTTCTAGTTATCTACCTGGAAGCAGATTTTTTTTATGAAATCAACACAACAGCAAAATTGTCAGCATTCTCAGCATTTATTTTTTGAACAGATGCACTGCACCCAAAAACAGACAAAAAGAATTAGCTTGTAAAGATATAAAAGCATTAGAAGCATGTGCAAACTTCTTTATACACAGACCCTGAATAAACTCTTTGTCACTATCAGATATTTCAGGGCAGGAACAGGTTTACATGAAGAATTCACAATAAGCTGTGTTTAACAACTTCAAATAAAACAGTGTCTTTAATTCCCAATCAAACGTGATCAAGAGAAGCAGGACAAGGTAACAAGAAAACAGTCTGTTTGAAAGCTCACAGAAACACGTGCAGACTTCTCTATGCACAGACCCATTTTAGAGCAAAAATAGTACAAATAACTCATTTGTCATTATCAGAGATTTTCCTTACAGGAACAAGTGTACATGAAAGGGTTAGTTCACCCAAAATTAAAAATGATGTCAATAATGACTCACCCTCATGTCGTCCCAAACCCGTCAGACCTCCGTTCATCTCCAGAACACAGTTTAAGATATTTTAGATTTAGTCCAAGAGCTTTCTGTCCCTCCATTGAACACGTATGTACGGTACACTGTCCTTATCGAGAAAGGAAATAAAGACATCAAAGTAGTCCATGTGACATCAGTGGGTTAGTTAGACGTCAGCAGCGTCGTACGTCAGCAGTGTCACTGAACGCGGATCTACAACAGAACCGGAAGACAATACATTGCTGAATAAAGTCGTAGTTTTTGTTATTTTTAGACTAAAATATATTTTTGATGCTTCAAAACATTCTAACTAACCCACTGATGTCACATGGACTACTTTGATGATGTCTTTATTTCCTTTCTAGACAAGGACAGTATACCGTACACACATTTCCAATGGAGGGACAGAAAACTCTCAGACTAAATCTAAAATATCTTAAACTGTGTTCTGGAGATGAACGGAGGCCTGACGGGCTTGGGACGACATGAGGGAGAGTCATTAATGACATCATTTTCATTTTCGGGTGAACTAACCCTTGAAGAATTCACAATAAGCTGTTTAACAACTTCAAATAAAACAGTGTCTTCAATTCCCAATCAAACGTTAAACATGACCAGGAAATAGGAAGCAGGACAAGGTAACAAGAAAACAGTCTATTAGAAAAATATTCAAGAATACCAATGTTATACTAAAAACAATGAGATCTAAAATAACAATGGTCTTAAACTTTAAAACAGTGTAACAGTATAAGTGCTAATAGTAGCAAGAAGGAGAAAATAGTTTCTTATCTCAGCAACTTGGTCTTCAAAGAGTGAACTCTTGCGGTGCAGGAGTCTGATCCAACTCCAATGAACAGGCGCTGTATCACTTCAAAAGTGAATTTTAATTCCTTTGGGTAGTTGAGGTTTAATGCGTACACCAGGCCCATCAGGTTCAGAAAAGCATTAGGGATGTCACTCAGGTGACGCATCACCACTTCTTCCTCAATCACCAAGGCAACGTCATTGTAGACTTCTGGGAGAGGTTCCATCACATTTTCCACAACCACTAGGATTCCGATCACCACACCCTTGATCACATCCTCTTGATCACATCTATACTTTCACCCCCTCCCTCTGTCTTGAAAGATAAAAACATTAATTTCAAATATTTAAACTTGTATACGTTTGTTGTAAATAAATCTCCAGTGATATGGTACAACAACAACAGTCGTTTGTTACCTTTTTGTTCAGCACCAAAATAAGATTTAATAGTGGATGTAACCAGCTCATGTCACTTAAACCAGGAGTGTCTAGGGGGGCTTTTACACTAGGCTGGTTTGCTGCGGTCTGAGCCCGAGCACATTTGTACCTGGCGCCCCCCCGCAGCGTTGGTCTAGTTTCACACTCAACTTGATTCTATCGAACCCTGGTGCGTTTGCGTGCATCTCACGTCATCGCAAACATGCACGGCGCACGAATAGAAAGAAGAACGTGGGTAAATATTGTGGGTTTTTTTTATTAATTTGCTGCTATTATGCGCAGTTGAGTGAACAATACAGGTTTACTGTGCGTGTGTCACTGAAGGTGGACTTCTGCTGCTTGCAAACAAACTCTTTTGAGGAGACAGTGGATTTCCAAATTTGTTGCCCTGATTCCAAGCAATGCACAAATACACTGCAGGCTCACTCTCGCTCCTATCTGAGGTAAATCATCAACACTATCATCCCTTACAAGTGTTTTATTTAACTGAATACATCAATAAGCTAAAACACATGCGCAGGATACTTTACTTCCTGAACAAGTGTGAAACCAAATCCGTGTGGCTTTCACATTCATGCGAACCGCGGCACGGTTCGGAAGCAACCGAACTCAGACCACCTCCGGTAGTCTCGGGTTCGGTACCGCAGTGCGCACCCGGGTCCCATGACAGCGTTCACATTAGCGATTTTTCATGCGAACCGTGCCCCGTTCAGAGCTAAACTGACAGTGTAAAACTTTTGCTGATAATTTACTCACCCTCATGTCATCCAAGATGTCCATGTCTTTCTTTCTTCAGTCAGAAATTAAGGTTTTTGATGAAAACATTCCAGGATTTTTATCCATATAATGGATTTCAATGGGAACCAACTGGTTCAAGGTCCAAATGATAGTTTCAGTGCAAACTGTTCAAAGGGCTTTAAACAATTCAAGACAGTCGTTTAAAGCTCTTTGAACAGTTTGCAGTTTGGTTCCCATTGAAGTCCATTATATGGAGAAAAATCCTGGAATGCTTTCATCAAAAACCTTCATTTCTTTTCGACTGAAGAAAGAAAGACATGGACATCTTGGATGACATGGGGTGAGTGAATTATCAGCAAAAGTTTTGAAAAGTGAACTACTCCTTTAAGAAAGAGCTCTGAACTGAACTGGGTGTGTCAGATAAAGGAGACTTAGGGGGCTTTCACACTGGCAGTTTAGCTCTGAACGGGGCACGGTTCGCATGGAAAATCGCTAATGTGAACGCTGTCATGGGACCCGGGTGCGCACTGCGGTACCGAACCCGAGACTACCGGAGGTGGTCTGAGTTCGGTTGCTTCCGAACCGTGCCGCGGTTCGCATGAATGTGAAAGCCACACGGATTTGGTTTCACACTTGTTCAGGAAGTAAAGTATCCTGCGCATGTGTTTTAGCTTATTGATGTATTCAGTTAAATAAAACACTTGTAAGGGATGATAGTGTTGATGATTTACCTCAGATAGGAGCAAGAGTGAGCCTGCAGTGTATTTGTGCATTGCGTGGAATCAGAGCAACAAATTTTGAAATCCACTGTCTCCTCAAAAGAGTTTGGGCTTGGACAGCAGCAAACCAGCCCAGTGTGAAAGCAGCCTAATTCTGCTCCTGGAGGGCCAATAAGGTATTGCAGAGTTTAACTCCAGGATCACTACAAACCTCCAGGCAGGTGTGTTGAATCAGGTTGAACAACTTGATTAGCTGTTTCAGGTGTGTTAAATTTTGGTTGAAGCTAAACTCTGCAGGATGTTAACTCCCCAGGAGCAGGATTGGATACCCCTGCCTTAAATTTATTGGGTTGTAACAACACTTTAAATTATTTAAAAGGATAGTATACCAAAGATGATAATTGTCATTTACTCACCAACATGCAAGTCAAAACACATGCTAACATATTAATAATAATGAAAATGAACAAAGTTTATGTAATGAACTGATCATATCAGTTTTGATGTTAATACTACAGCATACTACAACAAAATCAAACCTCTTTAGTTCTTGTGTCATGACATTTGATCAAAAGACTTGCAAGAACCAATTAGGCTTGATATTTATGTAGTAGCTACAATAAAACATCATTGTAAACAAAGACTGACATTTTTATGTTTTCATCATACAAATACATTGTATGATTTCAGAATACTTTTTGACATGCAAATTGAAATAGGTTACTTTTTAGATGCTTACTCTGAAGTCATTGTGTGAAAAGATGTCAGTATCAATAGGTTTATGATGTGAGTGAGTAAATGGTCACAGATCACACATTGTCGTTTTGGGGAGAGAAAGACTGCTTTAAAATAAATTGACTCACATTCTTATCAAGGCTCTCCAATATTGAAGTCATTTCTGGAATGTCCTCATAACGCTTTGACCGGAATAACTGTATCAGCTTTGAGAGATGACCATCTAGGCCTTCCAAAAAGGACTTGCTCAGGTCCTTTGACACAAGCCTGGTAAATTCTTTGCTGATCTATAAAAACATAAATACATTGACAAATTGAACAAAGATGCCAGGGTCTCAGTGGCAGTCTTAAAACATTAACAAGTAAAAAAAAAACATGAACCACTCAACATGAAAGAACTGGTCATATAATCTTAGGATTTTAAGTTTGTCCATATCTTCTAATAGAACCGCAACTTTCACAGACCGAGATTTTCTGATTAGTTCAAAGCGCACATAAACAAATAAACAATTTACCTGTCTCTCTGTGAAAATTGCTGGCCATCGGATTTTCATTTGTGACACTGGTGGCTCCTCATCAACGACTTCTTGCCTTCTCAAAGAATACGTGATGCTCATCGCAGCATCAACAAATTTGATGTCTGGAGTTCTCTTCATCATCTCCACAGCCATTTGCTCTCTTTCCTTTTCTAGGCTTTCCCGGTCTTTGCCCTGAGGTAGATCTGGTAGAAAATTTGTTTCACACCGTCTTGGTTTCTTGACTTTGTTTCGCTTTCCTCTTTTCTCCTCAAGACCTCTCTTTTCAGAATTCAGTTTCAGTTCCTGACAACCAGCATCTCTCAGCTTTTGTCTGTAGTTGCCCATTTTAAACTTTAAACTAATTTTCCACCCATACCACCCAGATGTGGAGCTTGGCTCTTTGAGACAGGGGTGTTTTTCAATTAAGGCAGCCGCTACACTCTCAATCTCTTCATTACCAGGATAGGCTTTGTATGAGTATATATTTTCAGTCTCTGGAAATTGACAGAAGTGTTCCATTCTTTTGAAATGCCTCATTACCTTGTCTTAGCCTCAGCTCCACATCATAAGAAAAAACAGGGATGGGAAAGGAGGTTGGCCATGGCTGCGAGACGGGCAGCAGATAACTCTGAATGGATGCTGGGTAAAGAAGTTGATGGAGATGACGATTCACCTAAAATTATAGTGTCTAAACTGGAGTCTGACAATGTCTCTGGAAGGGTGGTGAAAAGGACCTTCAGTGTCACTTTGTCTTTTGGCAGATCAGCTATGCAGGTAAGGTTACAGAAATCATGGAAATCTTCATCTTCATATTGAAGATCAAAAGAATCTTTCAGCTGGAGCTTGCTTTTGAGTTCAAGCTTGAGGCCATCAACAGAATCTGGAACAGGATCAAGTTTAACTTTTTGAATGTTCTGTGTGGAGACGATCACGCGGAACAGCATTTTGAAATAGGAATAGAAAATTCCAGGGTTTCTCTCCAACTGGGGAATAAGCAAAAAAGAATTATTAATTCGATTGATGATTACATATTTTAATGTGAACACCTAAAAAAAAATCAAATGTACCTTAGTGAAGCAAGAAGGTTTTTGGTGTGATAATCAACTTGCCAGCTCTGACATAAGGATAAAGTGGATGGTATCCATTAAGCTCTTGGTGTTCCACAACCTGCAGTTCAGAAGTGCAATAGCTCGTCAGCTCATAACTTCGCAAATGCTCTATGTACCAGGCTTTGAAGGGTTTGATGATGAATGACACTTTGTTGTTCACAATTATCATTTTAACAATCTCGCCAAAGTCGGGCAGTCCACTGGTATGCCCTACAGACAAAAACATTCCCTCCGAGTACTTGGTACCATAGATGCATGCATGAGTTGAAAGAAGTACAGTGTTTAGGTTTCCATATTTATGCTCAATGGCCTGTCTCACTGAACATTCAAGTGTGTCAGGTGAAACGACTGCAACACGTCCTACCTCTAGATCAGGTTTGAAAACACTTGGCAAATCCAACAAGTAAGCCAAAGCAAGCTGATGCTTTTTGGCCTGAGTGAGCAAGACATTCTTGAAGTTTTTACTATCATGAACAACTCTCTTAAAGAATTTGTGCTTCGCCTCAAAGCGAATAGTCCAAAATTCTGTCAGAGGCCCAAATTGACGAATCAGCTCAGGATAGTGTTCTAAGAAGTGATGTTTGGGGAGAATATGAAAATCTGGGAAACACTCTTTGAGCAAACACCTGTGTTCTGAGATTTTGGACTCCAAGTAACACAAAGTCTCTTCAGAAAATTGTCCAGTAGCTAGGAGCTCAACAATATCTTTCAGATCTAGTAAGATTTGCCAAGCTTTGTCTTGTTCTGGTACTCTGTGACCCATCATCAATGGCAGTAGCCTTAACAGAGTCCAGTTTTCATGGCTGTTTCCACCAATTGAACGTTTTGACACAAAAGTCTTTGAAATTTGTTGTGGTCTGTTAGTTCTATCGGATGAACTTGAAAGGAAAAGACTTGATGACAGCATTAAGGTCATCTAATGTGAAGTACCTTTTGGAAATAAAGGACTTTATGCAAAGACTTAACTCTGTTGGTACTATACCTTCAAACAGGTCGTGCATAAAATCGGGAGGAAACCCTTGAACTGTCTGAAAATAATTCAGTTTTTCAAGAACACAGTCTCTCTTTACTCCATTCAAGGAAACCAGTGAATTTATCTTCAATTCATCAAGGGTGTGTTTGTGAGTTTCAATGGTCCTGAGTGGAAAAACCCCCTCTCTGACTTCATGCAAGTCAATATCCTTGCGACTAGCTAGGCAAAATCTGCAGAAGTTATCAACATTGAAATTTTCTTGGAAGCCAGCTCAGCGAGTGGGCCCCCAAGTTGTCTGCTGACACATACAACACAGAACCCTTGACACTTGTTCCCAATTTTGGAACATACAATCCTTCCTCTTCAAGGACTTGAATGTCTTTAATGAGTGGTTGAAAAATGGCATCATAGCCATAAATCTTTACATCACTGCTATTACACAGACAAGCCAGATAAATTGATTGTACAGAAGACCTATACTGTGCTGGCAAATTTGATATTAACCAATACACTGCACACACCTTGTGCTTTTTTTTTGGACGTGCCCAGAGGGTTACATACCTCGTAGTCATCTGTATACATCCCAAGTGCAATGTTTAAACTCTCTGAGGAGAGCAAAGGATTCCCTTTGCAGAACAGTCCATCTCTGTATGTTTTAATCTGACCAGACTGGTCAGCAGTTTCGTGCAGGATTTTAGACAAAATGTCATCACGGTTCAACAACTCAGTCAAAACATCCAAAATTGGAATATAAACAAACTTTCTTTGGGAGGATGGTTCTAAAAAATATTCAACTGGCTCAATTACTTTGAAGTTGTCCTTGTAATAAGTGGTTCTTTTGTATTCGGTCGCAAAAGGGCCACTCTTTGAAAGGGAAGTTAGGGGATTTGATTTTTCAACTATCTCAGCTAAAGCAGTAGTCAATTCATTGGAAAATAAACAATTGTGCTTAACCAATACACTTTCAATTATTCTTGGAGTGAACTCTTGCACAATTGAATAAACACTGCAAAGCTCATTTACAATTTCCTGCGTGGTGGCCTTTGAGACATGTAAAGTTGTTTGCATGCGAAGTAACAGTGATGCTACTTTGTGTTTAATCAAATCCTGTAGGTCTTCAACATCTATGTCACTATCTACTGTTGAGCAATCCGGGCTGAATGAATGAGTTTCAGAGTCTGCATTTTCAGGGTTTGAATCAGTCAGGAATGCAAGTTTGATACAAGTCTGTTCGAAAATCTTCAAAAGTGCTGTGGCGATGATTCCTACTTTTGTGAGCACGGAAAGTGCTCCACACACTGGTCTGGAAACTACAGTTTTGAAAGGGGCACCTCACTGACTCTTTGTTTTTAACGTGTGTTGTAAGATGAGCAAAATACTGTGAAATACTGCAAGCCTCTGAAAAATTACACAGGTCACAATTCACATTTGATGTTGCTTTAAGCAATTTTGAGGAGGCTTGAACACATTGACTATGTTCGCAGGTTAAATGCTTCTTCAGAGACAGTTCACTCCTAAATGTGCACACACAATCCTTATAGATACATGGGAGTGGACAGTGACTTGCCTGATGGCAGTGTTTAAGCTTGTAATGTGTGATTAGGACACGCTGGTTGGGCGAGGAAAATCTGCAAATCTTGCAACACCACCTCATTGATTTCTGCTTCCACTACACTGATCCTGCAAAAAAACAAACAAAAAAAAAAAACACATAAAACACAAATACATGTTACATACAGATATATTCACTGAACATATGGCTGCAAAACTATTAAAATATATAATTGCGATCACGGATGCCATGATAACGTAACTGTTCAAACAAGAACGCAGCAAAATAGGAACTACCAGTGACGTAAGTGCATACTGACATAGAAAAATCTTACTCTACAAATAAGAGTTATGAGGAATGAAAATCTATCTAACAGAAAAAATATATATTTCTGATGATGCACTAATGATGTTGCTGACAATAAAATTGAGCAGTGCAGTAAATATAGCTTTTATTATGTGAAATTGTTTTATATAGATAACATAATACTGAAATTCAAGATTCTTTGGGGCTTCACAGGTAACACTATTGACATAAAAGTTAAATCATGTGATTATGAATATGAACTACAAAACGTTGACATTTTATTAAATCAAGGCCAATTACCTACATAATGGTAGGCCTACTTAGACGCAGCGTTTGCACGTGCTCAAAAACATCATGGTCTGAAACATGGTCTGAAACATTATTAGAAAAAAATACCAACTGGGCGTTTAACATAAGTAAATCTAGCATTTTTATTCGTAGTGATAATATACACAATATCATAAGCACTGGCGGCGGTGCTTCAGATATTAACGTTAACTTACTGGTCATTCTGTGTTCAATAATGTTTCATATTTTTTAAATGAAAACAAAAAGAAGCAGGGTTGTGTTTTATATTTCGTGTTGTTATAAATATATGCAGTGAAGATATTCAATGTGCGTTGCCTTAACCACATTTGTGTTGCCATTAATATGTTTATGATAATATGTTCATTTATAAATGAAAAGCAGCAGAGTGGTGTTTTATATCTATTTCGTTTTATTGTTGATGAAACGAGGCAGAGTTGTATTTTATACCATATTTCGTTTTATTGTTGCCCATACATAAAGAGATAACCGGAGTAACGTTAGCCGCGCTGTTCCATTAACAGAATAACCGGACTCGCGTCCTCTCGTCCTCGGGAGTTCAATCTCCCGAGTCCGAACTTGGCAAGTCCGAACTAACAAGGACGCAAGTCCGAAGTTTGCATAACTTACTTGGTATTGAGAAATGACCAATATTGACCCGCGTTCTGTTTTCTATCATGGGACCGCAGCAAACGAGCTGTGGACTGACATCAGGCGCGGATTTACGGGTGGGCCTGGGTGGGCACGTGCCCACCCAGATTGACAAGGCCCACCCAAACAGATTAATAAAAACATTTTTTTTTAAATTTTAATAAAAATAATGAGTTAAGTTTGGCCATACGGCCCGCCGAAGCACTTTATATGATATGACGAGCGCTGAGCGCGTACTGTATGCTCTTCATTATGGAAGCAACGTTGTCGCGACAGACGTGGTCAGGCGTCTGATTGACTCGTCGAAACGGTGCGTTTCGACAGCCAAGGGACGCGCGATTTGCCATTAAAGCTCGCCTTCTTAACGTGCGCTTTGTGGTCACGGAAAACGCGCATCAGAAATTCCCGGTTTTGCATCAAAACGTGCGTCCTCGACGTGTGATCTGCAATTTAAACGAGATTGTTTCTGTCTGCAGGTGTTTTATGCCTCAGAAGACTGTCCGAGGTGCTGAAATAAAAACAGTGACCGAGTTGTTTTTCTGTTCGAGACACATCTCGCAAATTTTCCAGTTGTATTTCCGGTAACACTTTACAATAAGGTTTCATGCATTCTTTTTTTTTTAATTATGCATAAACCACGAGTTTCTGACGCGCGTTTTCCGTGACCACAAAGCGATTGTCCAGGCGCGCATATATGCCTGCGCGATGAGTGCCGCAAGCGCACCGCAGGTCATGTGACAAAAACCAACTGATCGGCTTGCCTCAGTAACAACTTCGAAAGCTCGACAGAACAGCTGATCATAGCTGTACAGTGCAGTTTTTATTTCTCATCTCCATAAATATAGCCTATCTAGTAGTAAAACTACAAAATCTAGAAACCCTCGATTCTGGCCCACCTCGACTTAATCCAGGCCCACCCATCTGTCACGTTCTGCATCCGCCACTGACTGACATGCTCTTCTCAAACACTAAGATTAATTGAGTGAACATGGAGCAGTTTTATGGTGAGCAGGAATTGAAAAACCGGAGTGGACCATGAGCGAAGTGATTACAGAATGCTTATAGTGGAGAGAGGAACGTGCTTTCGCTCCACTCCAGGCTTTATCACATCCCCCTCAGCAGGGTGAATGCACATCGTCTTTCCTTAATTTAAGACCAATTAAAACTAAAATCAAGACATTTATCACACTGTTTGAGAAACGAAAGTCTATTTACGGCCTTAAAATTATGAAAAAGTTAATTTAGGACATAAGGACAGACGGGAACCCTGCAATTGACAGATATCCGTCATAGACTCGCTGCAATTAACGGTTAACCGTTCTTCGTCACAGCGACGGAGAACTTTAATCCTGTGCCAACATTAACTTAACATATATTAGTCAAAGACGACTTATCTTTCTGCTCACGTCTCGACAGCAGCTCGATGTCTAACACACTTAACTGTACAGCAAGCAAAAATGTGCCTGCGACTCCTGATTACTAATCAGTTTGTCAAATGTGATAGCCTGAAAACAGTACGCAGTCATTGAGCGCAAACGAAACAAGCCACATTTTTACATGAAAGAACAAATCAGGGTATACTTACTATAAAAATCCATCTGTAGTCGGTGAAATAACAGATCCTTCGTCTTCTGTTCTCTCATCAGCAGTTTGTGTCGTGATCTCGTCTTCTTGTGAAGAAAATGGCGATGGCGCGTCTTGCTCAAATTCGTTAAAATCAGTACGTCATCACTTTCTGGCACATGCGCATGAGGCAGAAAATTGAGAAAACCCTCGTTTTGTTGTTTTGTGAAGACGTTATTTTAAGTTTTCTATTTCCCTTCAAGTTGAGGTTGTTCTAACGCATCATGTTGTGTAGTGAGACACTGCAAATTGACAGAGCATGATTTTATTTGTCCACCTGACTAAAACTCAGAATCACTTTTTATAGTGTGGATGAAACCAAAAGATGTGAGCAAAAAATAGCAGATATCTATTGTTCTGCGCTACATACACAATGATGACGTTCATGAAGAGTTTCTTGATTTCGTTCCAGCAGATGGTTTGGATGCAGAGTCTTTACTTGTGACAGTGAAAGGGGCATTGGCTAAATTCAAAATAGACCAAAATGCATGCGTTGGACAATGTTACGATGGGGCGTCTGTAATGTCTGGCGGCAACAGACGGTGTTCAGGAAAAATTTTGCAGAGAAGTCCCACATGCAGTGTACATCCACTGCCATGCACACAGATTAAATCTGGTTTTAGTTGATTGTGTCCATAATGTAAAACCAGTTGCTGACTGCTTTGCCACAGTTCAATACTATACAACTTTTTTTCTGGTTCAGTAACTCACAAAGTGTTCATGAAGAAACAAACAGAACTTGAGCCCACTAAAAGAGCTGTGGAATTAAAACGTCTGTCAGATACCAGATGGGCATGTCAGTACTACAGTCTTTGGGCAATAAATCAAACCCTCTCTAGCATCTTAGCCACACTTGAGGAAGTCAGCAATCAAACAAATAAACATAGCTATTGAGGCTAGATCACTAAATGGCTTGATTGATGCACAGTTTGTTTTGCAAATCTACATGCTGGAGAACATATTTGGGCTCACAAAAACTTTCTGACCAACTACAGGCCACAGATTTAGATTTGGCATCCGCCATTGATCTGGTCTTGGCACTGGTTGACACAGTCAAAGAAGAACACAATAGTGAAACTTGGACCCATCTGTGGCAGGGCGCAAGTGACGTGTGAGAGAGTGGGCATTGACATGCAGCCCCAACAGGCAAAAAGAAAAATAATACAGCCCTCCCACCTGCAGCAGATTCATGTCAGCTGTAGCCACACAAGGAAAAAGATACTGCAAACACCAGAAGACTGCAAAATCCACTGTTTTTTCCCAGTACTTGACCGTTTAATTAATGAATTACATAGGCGCTTCTCTGCTGACAGTTGCCACATTATGAAAGGAGTTGCAGCTAATAATCCCAAACACAAGACCTTCCTGCACCAAGATGCCCTTCAACCCATGGCTAGGCACTATGGCATATTCGAAGACAACCTTTCATTAGAACTACATCAACTGAAATGCCTCATTGACAGAAAAAAACTAAATGGGGTCTCTCTCAACACCACGCACGACTTGCTGATTCTATTGAGGCCATACAAGGAGGCTTTCATTTGATTTATACAAACTTGTGTGCATCTCCATAACACTGCCTGTGTCAACAGCTGCTTGTGAGAGGAGCTTTTCCTGCTTACGGACGTTTAAAAACCTACCTCAGAAACAAAAGTGGTGATGGGTCCGAACCAGCAATCTTGCTGTGCTGGCAATCAGCTCAAGAAGAACAAAAGAGATGGATGTAGATGTTGTTATTGATCGCTTTGCAGCTGATCATAACAACAGGCGAATGTTCTCTTTTAAGTGGTGAGTACACTCCTTACATTATATTTTAACAGGTTTAAATTGTACAGTATTTAATGTGATATAAATACAATTGTTGCAGGAAATCACACCTGTGGAGAAAAGAAGACAGGAGGAGACTGGACAAAAGACGAGCAGAGAAGATGACAGGCAGAGACTGGAGAGTAAAGGGGTTAGTTCTGTATTTTACACTTAAAGCTCTGTTTTAAGATCGTTTCTGATGAAATTTATAGGTTAAATGCTGCTGTCCCGAGAATTTTAGGTTTCTGTGAGGAAAGGAGATGCCAGGAGGAGACTGGACAATAGAGCGGAGGAGACAGGACAATAGAGCAGAGAAGATGCCAGGAGGAGACTGGACAGTAGAGCGGAGGAGACTGGACAATAGAGCAGAGAAGATGCCAGGAGGAGACTGGACAGAAGTAGGGCAATTAAAAGGTGGTGAGAGTGTGAGAATAGACACTATAATATGTAGTAATATGCAGTTATTAGCCATGTCAACAGTATCTATTGTTGGTTTGAAATGACCAGGACCCCCCATTGCCCCCTCAATCAAAATTGTCTGGAGCCGCCACTGGTACTAAGTGATTGTATTGTAAGAGCCAAGTCACTTTTCTTTATATAGATGTGGAATAAATATTGTGTGCATTAAGCAATTAATAAATAATTAGGAGTAAATTAATTGTATATATGTACTATAATATTTTGTATTAATGATGATGTAATTTCCGGCAATGACTGTTAGTTTTTTCTTGTGAAGCAATGTTGGAGCGACACAGTTTTTTACCGTGTAACATGATGAACAGATTGAGGGCAAGCGTGCTGATCAGTGGGTCAAATGGCTAGAAGACCTAAATCACCTCTCAGACTTCCAGATCAAAAGGTGCGTAAAACCAGAGAAGTTTGGTAATCACAGCTGCATCATTTCTCTGATGCCAGCGAAATGTTTATGGCACAGTCACTTACCTGGTACTTTCCAATGAACAAAATCAAAAACATTGTTCCTTGTTGATGGGAAAGTCAAGAGTTAGCCCACTCAAGCTAATCACAATCCCTAGACTTGAACTGACAGCAACAACCATAGCTGAAACAAAGTGGACAAAATACTGAGACAAGAGCTTCAAATCCCACTACAGTGGTCCGTTTTCTGGACAGACAACACTACAGTACTTAGTTTCATCGACAATGAGAGTGCACGCTTCAAAACATTCGTAGAAAACAGGATCTCACTAATAAGAGATGCTACTACTCCATTACAGTGGAGGTATGTCAGTGTGACGAGTGAATGTTGTTACACTAGATTATTGACATAATTTAATCAAGAACAGTATTATTTTATGGGACTCTTATTTTTACAACCTTTGTTTTGGAAACTTCACAGTTGTTAATGGTTATGTGACCATAAATTTAATAATTTGCGTTGGTTTCAGTTCTTCATACATGTATATTTGTTATTTTTTTGTATTACTTTTGGTTTCACTCTTGATAAATATTTTTACACTAAATTAAGGAAGCACTATTACGTCAGCTGCGTCATGCGTGAGGGTAATGCTGATGCAATTTATGTCCGCGCTCTCTCTTCGCTGGATGTTGTGGCGAGAGGTACGTTTTTATCTGCTCCTCGGAGAAGTGTATAAATATGTCTTATTGAGTGTTGTATAAGGATTTTCTGCACGGCTAGACTGGAAATGCCAAGTATGTGTGCTTAACTGTGATCGTGTCTATTATTTCTTTTGACACAGACACAGCAAGGCTGAAAGTAAAGAAAAACAAAAGTACATCATTGTGTGGGATCTCTTTCTTTAAAAATCAAACACAACGCAGAAGAAAACCCACTACAAATTGGTGCCGTGACCTATCGTTTGGTTCGCTGATTGCTGACCACCTGGGATGCTGTAAGCGTGCATCTTCTGCTGGGACCGTCATCGCCGTTGTCGTCCTGAATAATCTGCATCTTCTGCTGGGACTGTCGTCGTCGTCCTGAATAATCTGCATCTTCTGCTGGGACTGTCGTCGTCGTCCTGAATAATCTGCATCTTCTGCTGGGACTGTCGTCGTCGTCCTGAATAATCTGCATCTTCTGCTGGGACTGTCGTCGTCATCGTCATGAATAATCTGCTTCTTCTGCTGGGACTGTCGTCGTCCTGATTAATTTACATCGTATCCTGGAACTGTTATCATCGTCGTGGATGTTCTGCATGGTTGGGGTATTTACTTAGTGACTAGTCTGACATTGGTTCATTTTTATAAAAAAAACTCTTTTTTTGTTTTTGTTTGTTTTGTTTTTTTTTCACATTTTTTTAAGAGAAAATTATTTCAGAGATAAAGTGATAAATATTTAACTTCATTTACATTTTTCAAATTCAGTTATTTTTCGAAAAAAAAAGAAAAAAAGTCAGTGTAATGATGGCTGGTAGAGGAAGAGGTGTATTACTGGGCACACCTGACAGAGATTTCCAACTTATGGGTCCTGAGTATACAAGCACTGGGAGGGGTAAAGCTGTTAGACCATCAGCTTATACTAGGCCAGACATGGGCTGTAGTCCCCTCGGCAGAACCGATTAAACCAGAATATACTAATGTTGAATCAGGACTTACAAATGACATGAGTGACCTCGTTAGGCAAATTGGTTCTGAAATCGGCGAAGCCATCAGAGACACTCTGTTGCAGACTGGCCGTTCGAGTTTGCCATCTAGTGGTTGTTTTGCAGATGCCACTAACATTTCTGACACAAAGGTATCGAATGCAACCATTATAGATGCTTCCAAGTTAAATTTGGTACTGAAGTCTGAAGTCTCCTCACCTCCGTATTATCGTGGAGATGGTACAGATAAGTGCTCCATGATGGAGTGGGAAGAATTGATGCGAGTGTATCTTAACAAAAAGGAAGTGGCAGATTCTGACAGAGTTGATGAAGTGATGAACAGACTAATGGGGAGGGCCAGGGATATCATAAAAGTTTGGCTGAGTAATAGACTGGTAACCCCGACTGTAGACGCAGTTTTCACAGTCTTGAGACATCATTTCAGTGATTCCAGTAGCTCAGGGATGCCTTTGGCTGATTTTTACTCTGTGAAACCTTATTCCAATGAAAGTCCTTTGGACTATTGGATAAGGTTAAACAAAGCAGCTGAGGTGGCTGAGCGGAGCCTTAGGGAGGAGGGTAGAACCTTGGATAATCGGAGCAAAGAACTGGCTGTAATGTTTATTCGACACTGTCCTGATAAGGAACTATCTTTGGTGTTCAAAAGCAAATCTGCACAGTCATGGACCGCGCCTGAGGTCCAAGAGCGATTAGATGAGATGCTAAGGGAACAGAAAGCCACTAAGCGAGTTACGTGCCAACAAACAGCCAAAGTATTTGAGTCTAAAACTGAATCATCTGCTGTGTCGTCTTCTTAGTCAGAAACTGCCACACCAGTAACTGACAATAACACTCTGGACAAGGTCTTGACCATGTTGGAGAAGGCTCTTGTGTGCAACGCCCAATCTGTGCGTGGTGGTTGGTCTAAGAATCCTAACAAACAGGTCGTGAATGTAGAGTATGTGGCAGCAAAGATCACAGCACTACTGCGCATTGCAAAATGTACAACCTCTGCTTTAAGTGTTTTTTGTCTGGGCACAGGAGTTTCAATTGTGAGATGACTGCGCCCAGGAAAGTACTGGCAGACGTGGAGATGATGAGCCACAGGGAAACTAGAACGCCTACATTGGGAGAGGGCAATGTGGGGCAATGTGGGGCAAAATGAGAGTTCCTCCTGCAATACTGATGTTGAAGTCTGTCTATTCATTTTTTTGTGAGAATGTAAGCAAAGACAAAACTGTGATTTTTCAAAATACCATTCGTTCCGCACAAAATGACAGTCTGTTTTACACAAATGTTTTAGTGCAGGACAAAGTTCGTTTGAGGGGGATGCTGGACAGTGGCTCTATGGCGACTACATTGAGTGCTGACATGGTGCCTCAACTGTTAGAAGCTGGAGTCCTGGATCAGGAGATATTTTCCCCATCAGACATTGTCCTGGTTGGGTGTGGTGGGAAGCAGACTTGTCCTGAAGGTATGTGTGATCTGAAAATGGAGGTCTATGGGTTCAGTTTTAGTGTCCCAGTCCTTATTGTCAGTGGGCAAGTAGACCAGCTTATTATTGGTACCAATGTGTTGAAACCACTGATTAGAGAAATGAAGTCGAATGAAGGGTTCTGGAGAAGTTTTGGATAAACCAGACCAATCTAATCCAAGTGAGGATTGTCAGTTTCTGCGTATGCTGTCAAGCATTGAAAGGTGGAGGGGTAGTATGATCCCTGACATGGTGGGCACTCTAAAATATAAGTCTGCTGTTGTCCTGCAGCCTATGAGTGAACACCTTGTTTGGGGTCGGCTGCCACCAGGATTGAAACTTTCAGTGGGCAGCACAGTTGTGATTGAGCCGAGTAAGTCTCGTTGCGTACACCGTAATGTCCTTGTTGGTAGAGTGATCTCGCCTTTGTGGGGCGACGGTTGGCTCCCAGTGAAAATTATAAACCCGACAAATTCTGAAATTGTGCTGCGCAGAAATGCAAAATTGGCTGACGTCTACCCATGCATTGCTTTAGAAGATTTTGATTATGTGACAGAGAAAAGGATCTCCCAGAATGTGGCCATCCACAGTAGCAGTTCTTGTGGTAGTTTATCAGCAAAGAGTTCTGTGTGTGGTGTCAGGCAGGTGAATGAAATTCAATTGGAGGGCTTGGGTCTCAAAGACATAAATGTGAACGACTGTGAGGTGCCCCCTTTCTGGAGAGACAAGTTGGTTGATTTGATTAAGAAATATGAGTGTGTTTTCTCTAGGCACTCGTTGGATTGTGGTAAAGCGAAGGGGTTCTGTCATCGCATTCGTTTGATAGATGATAGACCTTTTCGTCTGCCTTACCGTAGACTCTCTCCAGCGCACTATCACAAGTTGAGAGGAGACGCTTGACGAGATGGAGCAGAAGGAGATCATTTGGAAATCTTCCAGTGAGTTTGCATCACCGTTGGTGTTAGTTTGGAAGAAGAACAGTGATTTGCGGTTGTGCACAGATTTTAGGTGGTTGAATGCTCGTACGGTGAAGGATGAGCACCCCCTCCCTCACCAAGTGGATGTGTTAGCAGCTCTGGGGGGGAATGGTATGTTTAGTACTATGGATTTAACGTCTGGGTACTATAACGTCCCTTTACACGAAGAGGACAAGAAATTTACAGCCTTCAGTTCTCCTCTTGGGTTGCACGAGTACAACCGCTTACCGCAGGGTCTGTGCAACAGTCCTGCAACATTCATGAGAATGATGATGACTATTTTACGATAATCAAAATTTCTTGAGTTTACTCTGTTACTTGGATGACCTGTTAGTTTTTGGTAAAACTGAGGAGGAGAGCTTGCAGGGACTGGAAATGGTGTTTCAACGGCTTAAGGATCATAATTTGAAACTGTCGCCTTCCAAATGTATATTTTTGCGGAGATCTGTGAAATTTTTGGGTCACATTGTTTCACAGGAAGGTGTGGCGAGTGATCCAACAAAGGTAGATGCCATTGTGAATGTGTCAGAGAAAGATTTGATGGAAGCTGATGGGGTTACTCCATCTGTGGGGAAAATCAGGTCATTTATGGGCATGGTTGTGTACTATCAACACTTCATTGAGAATTGTTCCATGATTGCGAGGCCTCTTTTTCAGTTGATGTCTGGTCAGAAGAAACCTAGGAAAGCGAAGGGTCTTGGAAAAAGGTCAGGGGCTGTTTGGAAGCTCACACCTGCTGATTGGACAGAAGAATGTATAGGTGCATTTGAGAATTTGAAGGCTGCACTGGTAAAGAAGGTTTTGCTTGCCCATCCTGATTTCTCTAAACCATTTTTACTGTCGGTTGATGCTTCGACCAGTGGGCTTGGGGCCGTGCTCTCCCAAGTTCAGGAGGGTTGTGCGGTTGCAAGGCCAATTGTTTTCGCATCAAAGTCTCTCAATCATGCTCAGTCCAAGTATCCGGCGCACAGGCTTGAATTTTTGGCAATGAAATGGGCCATTTGCGATAAATTGCGAAAACAATTGGCCTTGCAACCGCACAACCGTGCGTTTACTTGGGGCCGTGCTCTCCCAAGTTCAGGAGGGTTGTGCGGTTGCAAGGCCAATTGTTTTCGCATCAAAGTGCTCTCAATCATGCTCAGTCCAAGTATCCGGCGCACAGGCTTGAATTTTTGGCAATGAAATGGGCCATTTGCGATAAATTCAGCCACTGGCTTTCGATGGGCATAGGTTTACGGTTTGGACGGATAACAATCCGCTCAAGTATATTTTGACCAAACCTAAGCTTGATGCCTGTGAGCACAGGTGGGTTGCGAAGTTGGCTCCTTTTGAATTTGACATACAGTACATTCCTGGACCAAAAAACGTTGTGGCTGATGCTTTGAGCCAGGAACCTTTTGCTACTCCCAAGATCTTGCACAGACTTACCAGAACGCCTTATGATATCTTGAGGCATGAAGCAGATGCACTTGAGGTTGAGTGGGTGCAGGATATGTTTCATTTGTCCTGTGAACAGACAAAGAGTGTGGGTATGGAGAGAATATCTGGGGTCGCAGAAGTGTCATGAGGTAGATAACATGGTTCAGAGTTTGACTGAGGGGCGAGTGTCCTGTGAAGAGAAGTCAGCCGTACTCCGCTCTCACCGTCACTGGGAGGAAGGAGCAGCTGCTAGAGCAGTGGCTTATGTGCAGCATTTAAGGGGTTTGGACGAGGCGGGACAGTGCTCACTTAATAAACTTACCCAGGCAGATTTACTTGACAAACAATGTCATGATCCGGTCCTCAGTAGGGTTAGGTTCTTTGTGGAGCGAGGTCAGACAACCATCTGCAGAGAGAAAGTCAGTGAGTCAAAAGAAACTGTGCGAACACTCAGACAATGGGGCAAATTCACAATTAAGTTGCGTATACTTTACCGTGTGTCTAAGAATCCGACAACCAAGAAAAAGTCTTTTCAGTATGTCGTTCCAGCAGCTTTGAGAGGCTTGGTCCTAAAAGGGGTGCATGATGACGCCAGTCATCAGGGCCAGCACCGCACTCTTTGGCTAGCGAGGCAAAGATTTTACTGGTATTCTATGGAGAAAGACACTAAACTGTACGTGACGCAGTGTAAGAGATGTGTGTTGAGTAAGGCTCCTGAGCCTGAGGCCAGAGCTCCACTTGTGTCAATAACTACTACAGCGCCGCTTGAGTTGGTTTGTATCGATTTCTGGTCGGCTGAGGATGTCAATAACAAATCGGTTGATGTGTTGGTAGTAACCGACCACTTCACCAAACTTGCGTGTGCGTATCTCTGTCCAAATCAAACTGCGAAGTCTGTTGCCCGGGTTCTGTGGAACAATTTTTTTTGTGTATATGGGTTCCCAGGACGGATTCATTCAGACAAGGGTGCGAATTTTGAAAGTTCTTTGATTGCTGAAATGTTGAAGTTGTCAAGTGTTACCAAATCTCGTACCACACCCTATCACCCTATGGGTAACGGGCAAACTGAAAGGTTTAATCGTACCCTTGGTGACCTAAAAAGGTCTCTGCCTCCGAGGTCTAAAGCGGTTTGGCCTCAGATGCTGAACACACTGACTTTTTCGTACAATTGCACTAGACATGAGACAACTGGCTACCCACCTTTCTTTTTGAAGTTCGGCCGTACTCTGAGATTGCCTGTAGATGTTTTGTTTGAGAGTGTAATTTTGGATGAGGGGACTGTTGATGTGAGTAAATATGTCCAGTCTCTGGGAAGGATTTAAGGGAGGCAATGTCACTTGCACAACTGAATGCGCATCAGCAGCAGAGTAAACAAGCTGAATATTATAATCGCAAGTGCAAGGGTCATTCTTTGGAGGTGGGTGATCGGGTCCTTCTGGCAAACAAAGGAGAAAAGGGAAAGAGGAAATTAGCTGATCGTTGGGAAAGCACGGTGTATATTGTGGTCGGTAAGAATTTTTCTTTGAACACGTACAAGATTCGCCACCCTGTTAATGGTCGTACCAAAACTGTTCATCGTAACCTGTTGATGCCGGTGAACTTCTTACCATTGCCTGCTTGGGAATGATTCTGTGAGTTCAGAATGTGACTTGAGTTCAGACTGTGATTTGTCACATACTGACTGTCAGAAGAGTAATACTACAGACCGAATTTCTCAATGGATTAACAGTTTAGACGATGTAGCAAGGACTGCCAGTGGTGAATTGAATGATGACATGATTGACAGTGATGTGCATGATATTTGTGACCAAGTAGAGGGTAATCAAATTGAACAGGTGGAAGGGATGGAGTGTCATGATATTTCTGAGAGAATGCCTGTTCCTTCAGTGTCTTTGTGCCCCGCATCACATGCTGGAACATCAGATGTTCAGACTGAAGTCTCTGTATCTCCGATTCTCCTGCCGATAAATGATCAGGACGGTGACACTTCAGTGGTGGTGCTAGAGATCCCTGCGAGTTCATCTGAACGTGATTCTGTGTCTTGTCATGCTCTCAGAGAGTCTGATGAACAGCAGAAGGTATATACAAGATTTGGTAGACTTATTAGGCCTGTGAGTTGATTGATTCAAACAATGTCAACTCAAAGAGTTTCTCTTGTTCAGGAAGTTTGATTATTATTTTTTTTAAGTGTTTTTGATTGAGTGTGCACCTGTTCGATCTGTCAGAGGTGACATGATCTTTCATGATCTGTCGTACATTAAGTTGTTTAAAACGAACAATTAGTGTAAGAAAAGTGATTTATTGGTGTATGTCATATGTGAAATTATGTAAATGGCATGGTTTTTCGAATGGTAGATTGGGGATTAGCTACCCTTGATTTATCTGAATCTTACTTAAGATGGCTTTAGAGCTGTATAACCTAAGGTGGTTTATCTGAAATGACATCACTGATATATCAAGTAGATGACCTGTCCAATGATCTAGCGTAAAACAGTGGGGGTGAATGTGACGAGTGAATGTTGTTACACTAGATTATTGACATAATTTAATCAAGAACAGTATTATTTTATGGGACTCTTATTTTGACAACCTTTGTTTTGGAAACTTCACAGTTGTTAATGGTTATGTGACCGTAAATTCAATAATTTGCGTTGGTTTCAGTTCCTCATACATGTATATTTGTTATTTTTTTGTATTACTTTTGGTTTCACTCTTGATAAATATTTTTACACTAAATTAAAGGAAGCACTATTACGTCAGCTGCGTCATGCGTGAGGGTAATGCAATTTACGTCCGCGCTCTCTCTTTCGCTGGATGTTGTGGCGAGAGATACGCTTTTATCTGCTCCTCGGAGAAGTGTATAAATATGTCTTATTGAGTGTTGTATAAGGATGTTCTGCACAGCTAGACTGGAAATGCCAAGTATGCGTGCTTAACTGTGATCGTGTCTGTTATTTCTTTTGACACAGACACAGCAAGGCTGAAAGTAAAGAAAAACAAAAGTACATCATTGTGTGGGATCTCTTTCTTTAAAAATCAAACACAACGCAGAAGAAAACCCACTACATCAGGACATCACAAAACCCTGCAGATCAAGCTACCAGAGGTCTTAAAGCGAAGGACTTTATACAAGGGGAAACGTGGGTCAAAGGACTCAAGCTTTTTGTTAAAACCAGAAGAATGGCCATAAAGACCGGATAATTTTAGTCAAAATAACCAGACGCTGAAATCAAAAATGAGTTCAAGGTCAAAAATGAGTGCAGGGTCATATCACTAGTAGCCTACAACTATACAATTTGCAGAAAGAGAAAGCTATACCATCAGAAGTGCAAAAACAAAAAAGAACGATTAGATGGAGATGAATGACATGTTTAGCAGCATACGGTATAAGGACAATTCTTCTGATTATTATATACAGCTAGACATAAAAACGACAAGACATTTCAAAGCTATAGCCTAATGAGATCATATCCGGGAGATAAGTCAGGTAAATTCGAGTCAAATCACAGGCTTCGCTGTATCCCGTGCGAATGGGCCACACGAAATTCAGATGTAGGTGGGTAATTACAAATTCACACGTGGTCCCCAGGCAGGGCCGTCGCTAGTGGGGTGAAAGGTGGTGACAAGCCCGCTGACCAGGGGGCCCCACAAAATCCAACAGTTATACTATTTAAGTTATACTATTTGTTGTATAAATAATATTTATATTAGTTGTATGCCTGAGATTTAAATGAAAACCACAAAAATGTTCAAATTGGTTAAATATTTTTCCAAATATCTGCTTCTCTTACCTCCATAAAAATGGTTTAGTCCGACCTAAAGTATTTATTAATTATTCAATTAGAGTCAGTGACAAACATCAGTTGGACCCAATAAAATTGTAACTTATTTAACGATGAACTTGGTGGAAAAGCAGGAGACGGACTGACTGAAAATGTCGGGGAAAAGAAAACATAAATCAGGTACCAGAAAAGACGAGGCCAGGAGAGTGGTTGTATCCCAGTCGAGCAAAGACGTTCTTAAAGACCTGTTATGTATTGTTATTTCGCTGGGAATTTGAAAACTTCGGTCTACAATCTGAAATCACTAAGACTGAAGAACTTGAATCAAGCTGAAATCCAGTTAAATCAATACAAATCAAAAATCAGTCAGTAAGCGTGATTTGAACAGCATGGCCGCACTCGATTCCCTTATAGCAGTTTGCTTAGCAAGAGCGAGCGGGGCAAGCACCGTGGGGCTTAACATGTCTGTGAGTGAATGTGGGCGTGGGACAATGGGCACATTTACTGCACTGAAAACATCGTCAGCCTGAGTTTGTACTGTATGTGTTGGTTTCGTTTTTACAGAAATCGTGGGACATGCAGTGTGTAGTTTTTGTGGGTACATTTATTACATTTAATGCACAATCGTCATGAGTCTATTTTATTTGTGCGAGCCCTGTACTGTGGCAGGCTGTGTTTGTGTGTAGAAACTAACACTGGGGGCATTTTTATTGCACTCATGAAAACCATCGGCTGTGGCCGGAATACTAGAAAATACACTGCTTATGTGATTTATCTGGGGTTGGTGGCGTGGTCTCTGGTTCCGGGCTTGACGGCGCTTTGAAGCAGTGGCGAGCGGAGGCTGTGGCTGGGAGCTTCGAGCAGATGGCTGTTTTGGGTGATCTGCTGCGATATGGCGAATGAAAAGTGACTTTTCTAAGACATCATAAGACGTCACATCATAAGATGCCTGATACACACATCGCATCATTAGAATTTTTATTTGATTAATAACACTGAAATGATGGCAAAATATTTCATTCACAAATGTAGATTTCTTAAGTCCCTCCCACTACTTGTTGTGTAAAAAAATGATTTAAATTGTTTTTCTAGAGCCCTTGAAAGAATAATGATTATTATTATACAATAATAATAATAATAAAATTGTCCCTCTGTCGCATTATTAGTCCATCCCCATTAAATTAGATCATTCCTTTGAAAAAGATAGGCCTACTGTAAAATATTTAAGAACAGCTTACTTAAGATTTCATTTTCCCCCCAAAAGCAAAAGAGAAACACTTTAAGATTCTAAATGACGATAATTCTTCCAATAGATTTCAGAATTTAAAATATAATTTTGAAAATGTGCCTTGTCATCTTTGTAATTGTCTCTCTGAAGATACAGAACATATTTTATGTGTAACTTCTCTAAATCCTTTTGGAGAACATTACAGGCTGATCGCTTTCAACTTACAAAATATAATGTATGGGATTACCAATGATTGCTTTTTGATCTGATTAATAACGTTACATTATTGGCAAAATACTTTATACATAAATGTATATTTTTAAATCCCCTCTTTTGTTTCTTATATTCAGAAACGAATTAAAATACTTCTCGGAAGCCTGTTCTAAAATGGAAAAGCGAAGGTGCATTAAAATTATATAATCTTATAACCTGTTTTAATTAACTTTAACCACAGCACACCGATAGCACCCCAAAAATTATTTCTGGAAGTGTCGGCAGGCACGGAGACAGAGGTAAGTGAATAAACACAAGGCTTTATTAATGTGAATCAAGTGCAAAGGTGAGTTTTTCAAAGTTCAAGGGTGAATTTGGTGAAGATAACCATGCGGGAAGGATTCCAGGTGGGCAGATCCTCTTCAGTTTATCTAATGTCAAACAAACACAGTTCGGTGATACTTGTCTTTTTCTTTTAGATGCAGCCACAAGTAAGTTGAACTCAGGAGGAATGCAGGGTCTCAGGATACTCGGATTCAGGCGAAGATTCTGGGAACATCGGAACAAGGACACAGAGGTTAGTATTTTATAGGTGTTGGCAGCATAAGACTTTGTGGGACAAGGATAATGGTCTGTTCATGTTGGAGACTTGACAAAGACTGAATGTAAACTGGGTGTTTTTATGGAGCTGGTTGCTGCTTGGGAACAGGTGCAGGTGATTAGAATTCAGGAGAGAGTGATCGTTGTGTGGTGTGAGATGCATGCTGCGTCCAATTCGCATACTATCCGTCCTAAATAGTATTCGAAAATAGAATTAGTACGTCCCAAACTGTAGTATGTTGAAATGAGTGTTTCAAAGACACCCGGATAGTCTACTGTTTCCGGTCAGAATCCGAAGTGTAGATCGGTGCACACTCTAATGGCTGATATTGGCCACAAACCATTGCGCGGTGGATGAGGATTCGGTTAGAACTACAAACACGAGTAAAAAGTGTTAAAAAACTACAGACACGGAGGGCGCGCGAGTCCGCGCTGGTCCCGCGGCTGTGTAGAGAGGTTTAGATAAACAGGTTTGAGTGATTAATTATCAGTATCTAACCGGATGAAAATGAATTTATTCAATGTTGTCCACATTATATTGCATATGCAGCAGCATTGTGAACTTTTGTCACGTTTAGCCATTACTTTTTAAATGCATCATTATATTCAAATTGCAAACACGAGGAGAGTATCTGCATGAAAGACCCACGACTGGCAGATGAACGTGCTCTGAAACGGTAGGAAATCAAATTAGATAGAATGGAGGATATTAACTGTGACAAGATGATTGACAGGGCAGTTTACGGTGACAGGATGCACGCAGCACGCGACAGAGCTGTCCGTTAAAGATGACGTGATAGTATGTCCCAAAGCTTGCCTACTCTTTTTGCTGCACACTCAAAAGTATATACTTTTTCTTCACAAAAAGAGTACATACTTTTAGGGCGTAGTATAAGTAGGCGAATTGGGACGCAGCAGTAGAAGCTGATTGGTTCCTCAGCAATCTGTGAAGAAAACAAGAAAAACTAGTTATTTCGAGATATTAAGTCATTTTTTCAACATTATATATAATTATTTAGACATAATAATTAGTTATTTCGACATAATGAGACATGCATAAAGCCTTATAGTTTTCTGGAAGAAAATGCTAAATGTTTAATTAAACACGTTACATTTATTCTGGGCTCATCTGGTTTTATTTATTTATTTATTGTATATAATAGCCTATAGGCTACTATAATTATTATGATTTTAGTATCACAATGATTAATACATGTACGGACAATTATCCGTGAACTTAATAAATGTCGCTGATATGTTTTACTATTCACAAACAAATGCTTTTCAACTTTCAGAATTAAATTCTGAGCAAAAATTCAGAATGAAATAAGCAATTTTTACAAATAGAGAGTCTGTATGCCTAATGTTACGGAGCAGGCTCCTGCACCGCCTCCTCTTCGCCACCAGAGGGAGCCATCACCAGAGTACTAACTCTAGCTAGAACTCCATTGACCATAATGCCTTATTCCTGGGACTGATTACACACACACCTGAACCTCATCAGACTTCCTATTTAAGCCACACTCAAACTTAGATTCAGTACGAAGTATTGCATTGTAATGACTGAGCGGTTTTCCCCTGATCTGCCCATTCTGTGTACTGACCTTGGATTGTTGTATCACCTTTGCCTGTCTGCTGCCTGCCCTGATTTGGATTGTTCTGGATTATTGTTGTTTGCTGCCTGCCCTGATCTACTGCCTGTTCTCTGACTACTCTCTGTGCCTGTTCTCTGATAACCCTGCCTTGCTGCTCTCTGACCCTCGCCTGTTTGACCAATCTTTAATAAAGCTGCACATGGATTCCACTTCGGCCTCGTGATTCGTTACAGAATACTTTGCCACCCACGAATCCAGCAGTGGTGCTACAGATCTCCTCTGAACTCACGTCTTAAGCTTCTCGCCTGGATCTGCACCACCAACAACTCAGTCACCTGACTACACTTACGGAGAAGCTGGTGCAAGGTTTGAATGAATTACGATCCGCAATTGCTAATCCACCTGTTACACCCGCCAGCCCTCCAGTAGAAAACCCTCCAGCAAGCTCCACTGCATCAGTAGCCCCACGATTGGGCGTTTCCGGAGAAATTCGATGGTAATCCAACGAAATGTAAGGGATTTCTTCTTCAGTGCACTCTCTTTGTGGGGCAGCAACCAGCATTATACAGCACTGACGCAAGCCGGATTGCATTCGTTTGTTTGCTTCTGACAGGACGAAGCGCTGGAGTGGGCAACAGCTGTTTGGAATACAAATGGATCATCCTTCGCTTCATTCAGTGAGTTTATCCAACAATTCCGTTAAGTTTTCGAACACTCATCTGAGCGAGGAGATGCCGGGGAACAATTACTATCTCCCACTCAGGGGAATAAATCTGCAGCTGATTTCGCTCTCACTTTCCGCACGCTCGCCGCACAAACCAACTGGGTAGAGAGCACATTGAAAACTCTGTTTCGCAAAGGTCTCACCATAGAACTTCAATCTGAACTGGCCTGTCGAGATGAGGAGAAGACTTTAACGGAATATATCGACCTGGCCATTCAAGTGGATACCCTCATTCGTTCACGACGATCAGCTCCGGCCATTCCAGCGATATCATCACGAGGCATCCAACGAACATGAGCCCATGCAGATTGGATTTTCCCACATCACCCCTGAGGAAAGAGAACGTCAAAGACAGCAAAGGCTGTGCATGTATTGTGGTCAGCCTGGACACATGAAAATTGCTTGCCCAACTCGTCCAACTACCAGTTCCCGCTCGGTGAGTTCATGTGCAGAAATTTCTTTGAAACCCTCAAACTTTAAATTGCCAGTAATAATCACAATGAGAGGAGATCAGTTCAGTACCACAGCTCTCATTGATTCTGGGGCTGCTGGAAATTTTATATCTGACACTTTTGCTTAACAATGCAAACTGAAGTTAATACCCTGTCTTTCCTCCCTTGGCAGTGGAGAGCGTTAGACGGTCGACCTCTCAGAAAAGGAAGAATTCAGAATGTCACAGAATAAATAGAACTTCATGTTGGCCCCTTGCATACCAAACTGATTAGTTTTTATGTAATTCAGTCACCCCATCACCCTGTAATATTGGGCCTTCCATGGTTGCAAACTCATAACCCACAGATTTCCTGGACAGAGGGACAAATCATGCGGTGGGACTCATTATGCCATGACCGTTGTCTGACTCCTGTGACCCGGTGTTCTGCTCCATGCAGCAGAAAGTAAATCAACGAACCCTCACAACACTAAACCTCTGCCACCGAGAATGAATCTCCTCCCATTGCCTGAAACTGATCCAGCATCCCCATCTCACGAAGGAACTAAAATTCCAGCCGCATACACCGATCTCCTAGAGGCTTTTAGCAAAAGAAAGCGTCTTAGCTTCCCGCACATCGCCCAACTGACTGCGCCATAGACCTTCTCCCGGGTACTTCCCCACCTCGTGGAAGAGTGTTTCCCCTGTCTCGACCCCAAATCTGAAGCCATGAAAACCTACATCCAGGTGGAACTCGCCAAAGGTTTCCCTCTGACCCTCAACTTCCCCCGCTGCCGCTGGATTTTTCTTCGTTAAGAAAAAGGATGGAAGTTTGTGACCCTGCATCGATTACCGAGCTCTGAATGACATCACAGTGAAATTCCGTTATCCACTTCCATTAGTGCCAGCAGCCCTCGAACAACTGACGCCAGGCAAGATTTTTCACTAAACTGGATTTACGCAATGCCTATAATCCTGATCCGTATTCGAGAGGGGGATGAGTGGAAAACGGTGTTTCCACCACTAGTGGGCACTACGAATATCTTGTTATGCCTTTCGGATTATCCAACAGTCCGTCCGTGTTCCAGTCTTTCATGAACAACATCTTTCGAGACATGCTGGACAAATGGGTGATAGTCTACATCGATGACATTCTCATTTACTCTAATTCTCTGGAGGAACACATTCAACAGGTCAGACTAGTCCTCGAACGACTCATTCAACATCAACTCTACGCCAAAGCTGAGAAATGTGAATTTCATCAAACAAGTACATCATTCCTGGGCTACATTATCAGCCACGAAGGAGTCGCCATGGACGAGAAAAGGTAAAGGGAGTTTTGGATTGGGCCGTTACCCCAAACTCTAAAGGAACTACAACGTTTTTTTAGGATTCGCCAATTTCTACAGGAGATTCATTCAAAATTTCAGCATCATTGCAGCTCCACTTACCGCCATGACCAAGCGCCAGTCGTCCAGATTAAAATGGTCCAATGAGGCAGAACAGGCTTTCCAGGAACTCAAATCACATTTCACATCAGCACCCATTCTTCATCATCCAGACCCTGAACGGCAATTCATCGTGGAGGTTGACGCCTCTGATACTGGCGTTGGGGCAGTACTATCTCAGCGACAGGGTAATCCAGAGAAAATGTACCCGTGCCGCCTTTCTTCTCCCGCAAACTCTCACCATCAGAACGAAATTACGATGTGGGTAATAGAGAACTGCTCGCAATAAAGCTAGCACTGGAGGAATGGCGACACTGGCTAGAGGGGGCAGACCAAACCTTCGTCATTCTCACCGATCATAAAAATCTGGAATATCTACGGTCAGCTAAACGTCTCAATCCTCGACAGGCTAGATGGGCATTATTCTTCACCCGGTTCCAATTCACAGTCACGTATCGACCAGGGTCCAAAAATATCAAAGCAGATGCACTATCACGTCATTCAGAGGGTTCCATTCAGAATCACACTCCAGAGAACATCCTCCAGTCCAATCTTTTGGTGGCTCCCGTGCAATGGGATCTTATCACGGAAATTCATCCCGGGCCAGGCTCCTTGATCACGTTCACTCGAACCCCAGTACAGGGCATCCTGGTATCACAGCCACCATTCACTTACTGCAGAATAGCTTCTGGTGGCCCACGTTACAGACTGACACCACTAATAAGCATGTGAAGAACTGTGTTAACTGCAACATGTCCAAATCACCCAGACAACTACCCGCAGGCCTGTTAACACCACTTCCCACACCTAATTGACCATGGTCTCATATCGCGATCGATTTCATCACTGATCTGCCAAAATCTCAAGGACACACCACCATCCTTACCATAGTGGACCGATTCTCCAAGGCCTGCCGACTCATACCTTTACCAAAACTCCCAACTGCTTTGGAGACTGCTGAAATTCTTTGCAATCAAGTGTTCCGCCTGTATGGGTTACCTGAGGACATTGTTTCGTATCGGGGTCCTCAGTTTACATCCAGAGTGTGGACTGGCATTCTTTAAAAGTCTGAACGTCAACATCAGTTTCACTTCAGGATATCATCCTCAATCCAATGGTCAAACTGAACGTCTGAACCAGGATGTCACACGTTTTCTTCCGTCCTATTGTCAGAAGGAACAATCTGAGTGGAGCCAATATTTATTCTGGGCAGAATACGCACAAAATTCATTGGTCAAACCGGCTACAGGGGTAACCCCTTTCAAGTGTATCCTGGGCTTCCAACCTCCTCTGTTTCCTTGGTCCGGGGAACCGACAGAATTACCTTCTGTGACTGAGTGGCTACGCAAGAGCGAAACGATCTGGGATCAGGCTCATACTCATCTCCTTCTTGTGGTCAGACGACAAGAACAACAGGCCAATCGTCATTCGGCGCCCAGGCCCGAGGTACAGCGCTGGTCAATGGGTGTGGCTCTCCACTAGAGATCTGAGACTTCGACTTCCTTGCCATAAACTCAGTCCCAGGTATGTTGGACCATTTCAGATAGTAAAGCAAGTGTCCCCTGTATCTTTTCGTCTGGATTTGCCTGCTAACTACCGTATCTCTCCCACATTCCATGTATCTCTGTTGAAACCTGCTGATGAGCCGAGAGGAGTGTCGGAAGCGGGAGCCACAGCCCCAGATCCTGCACCACTCCTGATTGACGGCGAGGAGGCGTATTGAGTGCACGAAGTGCTGGATTCCAGGCGCCGGGGTAACGTCCTCCAATACCTAGTGGACTGGGAGGGGTACGGTCCGGAGGAACAATCTTGGGTCAACGCCAGGGATATCCTGGACCCATCACTCACGGAGGAGTTTCATCGCAACTACCCGAAGGCACCGGCCCCTCGACCTCGTGGAAGACCCCGGCGTCATCTGCCTTCTCGCCTCAGGAGCTGCTTGCAGGAGGGGGCTCTGTTACGGAGCAGGCTCCTGCACCGTCTCCTCTTCGCCACCAGAGGGAGCCATCACCAGAGTACTAACTCTAGAGAACTCCATTGACCATAATGCCTCATTCCTGGGACTGATTACACACACACCTGAACCTCATCAGACTTCCTATTTAAGCCACACTCAAACTTAGATTCAGTGCGAAGTATTGCCATTGCCACGGCCTGTAATGACTGAGCGTTTTCCCTGATCTGCCCATTCTGTGTACCGACCTTGGATTGTTATATCACCTTTGCCTGTCTGCTGCCTGCCCTGATTTGGATTGTTCTGGATTATTGTTGTTTGCTGCCTGCCCTGATCTACTGCCTGTTCTCTGTGCCTGTTCTCTGATAACCCTGCCTTGCCGCTCTCTGACCCTCGCCTGTTTGACCAATCTTTAATAAAGCTGCACATGGATTCCACTCGGCCTCGTGATTTGTTACAGCCTACTATAGTGTACGTGTTGTAGCCATTAAATAAGCGCATTTAGTTTCTTATTTGTTAAAATATGATAACGTTAATTTTCCCCCCATCTATGTTATTATGAAAAGTGAACAGCATGAGTAAGATATATTCGAAATATATTGGGAGACATTATTTTGACCACTCCATAAAGTTTTGTAGAAAGCCTTTCTTTGAATATGTCTTTGAATTTCGTCATGTATGTATTAAACAGTATTTAAAAAATAAGAAGCAAATATAGCAGATAGAGAATATAATCGTGACATGGCGCCGGCGCGGTCACTTGCATTGCGGCAAACTGGTGCACATCTGAACAGGGCCGTAGCTAGAGGATTTGGGGCCCCCTGAAAAATATTGATGTGGGCCCCCTCAACTTAATATCTGTATATATATATATATATATATATATATATATATATATATATATATTAGAGCTGTCAGTTAAACGCGTTATTAACGGCGTTAACGCAAACCCATTTTAACGGCGTTAATTTTTTTATCGCGCGATTACGGTCTTTTTGTCCTAGCAAACTTTGTAGTTTTTTCACATACTTTTGCAACAGGACACGGCATGCGTCCTGATCCATTTCAGCGTCTCGCGCTCGTCATCCACTCAAAGCCGGCTCGCAAGCCCAAACGAGTGTGTCGGTGTGCCTGATGTTTTGTTTCCGGTCTAGCTAGATCCGCTTGCGCTTTGGTCGAAGAAGCAACGAAACGTCCTCGCGCGGCGCAAGCAATTGAAATGAATGGGTTTCAGAGCGCAGCACGAGGGATCGTTTTGTGCCGCACACACTCGTTTCAGCTTGCGAGCCGGCCAAATAGTAACGTTATGTTTTGAGTGGATGACGAGCGTGAGACGCCGAAATGGATGCCAATGAGATTCTGAATGTAAAGTTTACTTTTAAAAAGTTGCCAAATTGTCCCATTGACAAGACCAAAGCGATCTGTATGTTTTGTCATTATGAACTGAGCTATCATCATCGCAGCACGTCCAGCCTGAAACACCACTTGATGATGGCCAAAGCAAACACACACACAAACACAGATGATGCAAATTCTCCACCCCCTCGTCAATATCAGGACCTCGTCAGTATTTCTTTCACCCTTTTATTGATGGACAGTGTTGCATTGTGTGAGAGATTATTTAGGCTATATATGTTAGAGTGAAATTGAACACTATTCCAATGTTATTTTCAATAATAATAATTAAAAAAAAAACATTTGCACTAAACAAGCCAATCCACTTTTCCATGTTGATAAGAGCATTAAAATGAGAAAAAATGTAACAAAAAGAAATCAAAAGACATTAAGAATAGATAAAAATGTGCGATTAATCGCAAGTTAACTATGACATTAATGCGATTAATCGCGATTAAATATTTTAATCGTTTGACAGCACTAATATATATATATATATATATATATATATATATATATACAGTATAATCATATAGAAGATGGTAATGTTGTTGAAAAACCTTTATTTTATAAGTTAACTGTTTATATAAAATAATAATAATAAAACAAATTTTTAAAAAGTAATATTTATTTTCCCCATTAGTCTGTTATAATTCATAAATTAAAAAGTAAACATTTAGAAATTGACAAGAATGCAGTCTAATTTAAAAAAAAAACATTTAGTGTCTTATTTTTTTAATAAAGATAATACGGAACTGGTAATATTATTAAATAAAGCGAATACATTTATTCATCCAAGTGCAGTGTGTTGTATTTGTGTTTACTTGATGTATTAAATATAAATCAGCCGGCAGGTCAGATGCATAATGCAATGCGTTTTGACTTTTGTAATTTTTTAAAACTCTTATTTACAGGGCTCCAGACTAACTTTTCCACAACTTTCTCAGTAGTCATTATATAGATCAGTGGTTCCACCATCAGTGTGTAATGCGTGTGACGTCTACGTTCGTCAATAAATAAACTGCACGTCTCTTGTGGAAGAACACTGTAGCCGGAGCTACTTCTCTCCATTAATGTCTATGGCGAGTCACGCAGGCACTGGGCAACTCCGCATTCCAGTCGAACCCGGGATAAAATAGTGCGAATGTAAACACTTATTATAGGCGTACCGTAGTGATTCAGGATAAGTCAAAAACACAGTTTGGAAAATGGATTCATGATGTAGTCATATAGACGCTTTCATCAGACGTGTTGCCATGGTGATGAGCTGGCCCAAAGTTAACTTCCGTTCTGTTTTATACTGTTTATTGGATAATACGGCATTGACTGCAAATGCAGTGAAAGTATGCAGCCTCCAGGATGAATAGTGCTGTTGTGGTGTTTCTCAGTAGCGTAGATAAAGTCAATGAAGTAGTCGAACACGGAAATAGTCATTGGTGGTGATTTTGTCTCTGTTCTTCCTCTTTCATTGCCCGCCAAGAGAGTCACTTTGTCAAATGTTCCACCGTTCGTAAGCGATGAAATTTTGACACAGTCTTTATCTCGTTATGGAAAATTGGTATCTCCCGATTAAGAAGATCCCAATTAATAGCGGTTCACCTTTGTTGAAACACATTGTTTCGTTCAGGCGTTTCGTTTATATGATTATTCAGGACGACACAGAGTTAGACATGACACTCAATTTTTGAATTGACAACTTTGATTATGTTATTTTTGTCACCACCGCGAAATCTAAGTGTTTTGGTTGCGGTAAATCTGGTACATTTAATCCGTAATTGTCCTGACAAAAGTGCAGAAAAGGAAGTAAACGCAGTGAATGGGAGTATTGAAGGTGATAGTGGCGCAGATGGTGTTGCTGACGCTGTTGTAGTCGGGGAGGCAGCGGCTGAGGGGTTCCCCGGTGAGAGTGATGTTGCGTCTACTTCACTGCGCTGTGAGCATGCGGAGTCGGGTGCGGTGCCCACCAAAATGCGTTTAGAGGCTAGTGTTGAGGAGGTACCGAGTGTGTCACCGTTTTCTGAAGATAAACATGTTGAGAGTAACTCAGTGATTTTGCTAAATGAATGTGTAAAGGAGCGTGTGGAGAAAGAACATTTTTTTAAAATACCTTCCAATAAAAAGGAAGATAATTGATAAAATGGTTGATGCCAAAATAAGTAAAACGAGTGAATTACAAGAAAGCATGGATCAAGATACAGAAAGTGATGGTGGGTCTTCTGACTCCAGTGTGACACTTTCTCAGGGGGAGTTTAGTGGTCGGGATTATGAACTTGAGGATATTAAGTTATTCCTCAGATCAACAAAAAAATAAAAGAGGAGTGTGCGTGAAGGAAGTATTTTCCTGATGTTAAACAGTTGCTGAGAAGGCAAAAACCTTAATGGCAGAGAGTTGCTTTACTAATAAAAGTAAGTCTATCCACTAAAGAAAATTGTGAGGAATCTGAATACTGCTTTAATCAATGATGCCAGTTAAATGAAAAAATAAAATGGCTGATGCGCTGTGGCTTGTTGGTGTTTTTTCTTTTCCTTATTAATATTTATGAGTGAAGTTCATGTAGCTTCTTTCTAATGCTTAATGGGGCAAGAGATTCTGGAAAAAGAGCTACAATATATGAAGTAATTAAGCAAAAAAATGTTGATGTTGTCTTTTTACAAGAAACTTATAGCGATTTAAAAAATGCTGTTGACTGGGCAAGGGAGTTTGATGGCATCCCTGTGTTAAGCTATAACACTTCATTAAGTGGGGAGTAGCCATTTTATTTGCAAAGAATTTTAGTCCCATATCTTATGATGTTGAAGAGATAATTAAAGGTAGGCTTTTAAAAGTTAGAGCTGTTATTGAAAGTTATGTGTTTATTTTTGTTTGTGTTTATGTTCCAACTGCACCTGTTAAAGAATGGCTTTTTTAGACATTTTATGTTCAACTCTACATAACTGTTGTTCGGAAGACTTCTTGTTCCTTGGTGGTGATTTCAATTGTACTGAGCATAATCTAGATCGGAATCACATTGAGCCTCACTTGGCTTCACGTAAACGTTTAATTCATATTATTAAAAGTATGAATTATGTGATATTTGGAGATCTTTAAATGGTAGTGAGAGACAGTACACTTGGGTTCACACGCGTGATAAGGTTATGTCATCAGCTAAGGCTGGACAGATTTTACAGTTTTAATCACCATCTTAGTATTTTTCAACAAATGTTATATAACACCAACAAGTTTTTCGGATCACAGTATGGTGCACTGTAAGCTTATTTTGAGCTCAATAAAACCAAAAAGTGCTTATTGGCATTGTTAATACTAATTTGTTAAGTGATAATTTTTTTAAGGAGTCATTTAAGTACTTCTGGGATGTTCACAGAACAAAGAAGTCTTCTTTTTACTCATTGCAACAGTGGTGGGATGTTGGTAAGATACAAATAAGGCAGTTTACACAACAGTATACTCACAACGTCACTAAGGAGTTGACTCGTTCATTAGAGCTTTTGGAGGGAGAGATAATTGAATCTCAAAATCTGGCACAATCTACTGGCAAGACATATTATTTAGAAGCCTGTTCGAAGAAAGAAAGCTCAGTTAGCTGATCTACTGGGGCATAAGATACAGGGGGCTTTGGTCCGATCACGTTTCCAAAGCATTGATCAGATGGATGCACCATCCCAATACTTTTTCAATCTGGAAAAAAAGAATGGTCAGAAACGTTTTATTCATGGTTTGCGCTCCGAAGATGGAGTGTTATTGACACAGTCTGGCCGGTATTCGGGGAAGAGCAGTTAATTTTTTCAAAACTTGTATAGGAGCGAGCTTAAGTCAGAGAGTGGTGTTGACAACGTTTTCCTTGACATTCCACTTACCAAAGCTGTCAGAGGAAGTCAACGATGAGCTTGAAGGTGTGCTGACCCTGGAAGAGCTTTATAAGGCCCTGCAAACCATGAAGTCTGGGAGTGCCACAGGAATGGATGGCATCCCAGTTGACTTCTACAAGGTTTTTTGGTTGGAAATGGGTGTAGATCTGCTGGAGGTACTCAAGGACAGCTTGTCGAAGGGCGGGTTGCCATTGAGTTGCCGAAGAGCGGTGATCACTCTAATTCCAAAAAGGGGGACCTTACAGATATTAAGAACTGGCGCCCTGTCTCGCTTCTTTGCAGTGATTATAAAATTCTTTCTAAGGCATTGAGTACCAGATTGGCTGGAGTGTTGGGTCTGGTTATCCATCCAGATCAGACGTACTGTGTACCTAGTAGATCAATAGTTGATAATATTTCTTTAATTCGAGATATTTTTCATGTCTCCAAGTTGTTAAATTTGGACTGTGGCTTGATATCTTTGTAACAGGAGAAGGCTTTTGATCGGGTGGAGCACTCATATTTGTGGAGTACGTTAACAGCCTTTGGTTTTAGTAAGAATTTTATAGACATGATTAGAGTACTCTATTGTGACGTTGAGAGTACGCTGAAAATAAATGGTGGCTTATGTGCTCCCTTTCAGGTTCTCAGGGGTATCAGACAAGGTTGCTCCTTGTCTGGAATGTTGTATTCCTTGGCTATTGAGCCATTGCTTCAGCAGATAAGGAGCCAATTAAGTGGGTTGTTTTTACCAGTTTGTAATAAAAAGTTTTGTTTGTCAGCATATGCCGATGATATTGTGGTGATGATTAACAGACAAAGTGATGTGCAAATTTTATCTAATTTATTGGAAGAATTTAGACTGTTGTCGTCTGCAAAGGTTAATTGGAAAAAAAAAGTTACTGCTTAATATTAGGACAATGGGCTGATGGAAAACCTTGCCTTCCGGATGGGATGGTTTGGAGAAATTTCTATCTAGGGATGACAGTGTGTTACAAAAAAATTGGGAGGGGTTGATGGAAAAAATTAAAGGGCGTTCGGAAAAGTGGAAATGGTTATTACAAATATGTCATATAGGGGGCAAACTCTCATTGTCAACAACTTAGTGGCATCTTCACTTTGGCATAAGTTGGCATGTGTAGACCCTTCTCCACAGTTTTTAAAGGAAGTTCAAGCTGCTCTGGTGAATTTTTTTTTTTTGGGACAAACTACACTGGGTCCCACAGAGTGTTTTATACCTCCCCAAAGATGAAGGTGGGCAAGGTTTGATTCACTTACAAAGTAGAATGACTGCCTTTTGGTTGCAGTTTTTAAAAAGATTACTTGATGGTTCTAAATATTTCAGTTGGCGTGCTGTGAGTTGTACTATATTGCACACTATAGGGGGTTTTGGTGTGGACAGATCCCTCTTTTTAATGGATCCCAACTAAACTGGATTTATCGGAACTGCCTGTTTTCTATCCGAAATCTCTTCAAGGTGTGGAGTTTTTTCGTATTTATAAGACTGGGAACTCTTTTCCTTCTCACTGGCTATTGCAGGAGCCACTGATACTTGGGGCCCGTTTGGACATGGCCACTCACTGCTATTTGCCGGGGTTTAGCAACATTTTCTGCAAGCCAAGGTCTTTTACGTTGGGACATTTGTTGACATTAACCGGGCCTCAATTGGGAATGTGGAACGCGTATCCGAACATTTGAGGAGTTAGATCTGCTCGCTTATTAACTCGTTTTTCTGGTCAAACTTAAAGCCTGTTTTACAGGTGAAGAAGAACTTTTGCTAAAAGATTTTTTTAAAGGGGCTTGTACTCCCTGATGTTGATGTACCCCTTTCCATGTTTGATTATTCAACCCAATCTTGAAGAGGGTTTAGATTTTTTTGCGGGAATCAGGTGAATCTTTGTTTTTAGATTTTTTGTCTAGTGAAGGAAAAAAACTGTATAGAGCCTGTGTTTTGGTATTTAACAAGAACATGTTAGAAAAGAGAACAAATACACCCTGGAGTTCTGTTTTTAAACTTAGGAATGATGTAAAACCTGAATGGAAATCTTTATATAAGCCACCATTGTCTAAAAGGTTTGGTGATATACAATGGAGAATTCTCCATGGTGCCATTGCTGTAAATTCTTTTATTTCAAAGTTGAATCCTGAAATTAATCCTGCTTGCCCTTTCTGTCCTCAAAAGGAGACTGTTTTTCATGCTTTTATGCATTGTTTTAGACTAGAACCTTTGTTTGTGAGATTAAGAGAATTGTTTTGTAGGTTTGGTGAAACCTTCTGTATTGAGACCTTCATTTTGGGTGTTAAGTACTGTCAGAAAAATCGTTTCACCTGTCAATTGTTGAATTTCATCTTAGGGCAAGCAAAAATGGCTATTTATTTTAGCAGGAAAAACAGAGTGGAACAAGAGGGTAGCGATGATGTAAACATGTGTTTTTTAACTTTGGTCAAATCAAGAGTTTTGATTGATTTTCGGTTTTATAAAACTATGAGTGATCTTTCAACTTTTGAATTGATATGGTGCAGTCATGGTGCTTTATGTACAGTTTGTGAAGGTGATTTGGTTTTTTATTTGTGATTTTTTTTTTCTAAAAGGTTTGAATACTATGAAGAGTATTTTGTTATATTGATTGTGAAGAGTTATTGTTGAAAATTGTAATTAAAGTTTTTTCAAATCTCTCTCTGCAAACATATTTAGTGTGAGCAGTCTGTGTGTATCATAAACAACGCGTGCATATATCCATCCAACATGCTGTCATGTGGAGACCCGCCTTAAAAAAAAGGTTAGCAAGCATGTAAGAAGCTAATAAGGAGAGATAATATGTTCACCTAATAAAGCCCCCGTCGTCGTGCTCGCCAGAGTTTTTTAACACTGCGGTAAATCAGACACGTAAGTTACGTCCGGTAGAAAACATCTCTTATTTTTGTTCAACGGGTCTGGTAGTGTCACATTTCAGTTTAGCCAGGTAACATTTATTTTCTTTTGACTGGCAAGAAATACCAGCTACTATGGTTATTTACTTGTTATGGATTGTCTGCGCGAAGTTTGCCGGAAGTTAAGTTTGGGCCAGTTTAATGCACATGCGGCATACGTTTGTTTATGTTGTCACTGCTGAAAGCACCAAGGATGACTTGAGGGTTCATGTTGAACATAAGTTACGGACTGCAGCAGCGGATACAACGGCGTTCTGGTGCCGCGAGCGTCCACTCGCACATATGCGACCACATAAAATTTTAACTCGCACAGTAGCTAATCATTTCGGTCGATTGTGGCGCGTATCGATAACAAAAAATGACTGTACACGGCAGACTGTAGACCGAAGTTTTCAAATTCCCAGTGAAATATCCATACATAACCAGTCTTTAAGAACGTCTTGATCGACTGGGATACAACCACCACTCTCCTGGCCTCGTCTTTTTGGTACCTGATTTATGTTTTCTTTTTCTCTCGACATTTTCAGTCAGTCAGTCTCCTGCTCTCCCACTCAAGTTCCATCATTAAAGGATTAGTTCACTTTTGAAAAAACTTTTGCTGATAATTTACTCACCCCCATGTCATCCAAAATGTCCATGTCTTTCTTTCCTCAGTCGAAAAGAAATTAAGGATTTTAATGAAAACATTCCAGGATTTTCTCTCACAATGGACTTCCATGGGAACCAGATGGCCCGAAGGTCCAAAAGACAGTTAGTAACAGTTTCCGCACTGCAGCTTCAAATGTCTTTAAACGACAGCAGACGATGAATATGGGTCTTACCATGCGAAACGATCGGTTATTTCCAAACCTTATTCCAAAAATGTAACTTTTCTAAGGACAAATGCTAGCCTTGCGCTACTCTATGAGGCGCGTTTAGCGACCATGTAATACGTAATTACGTTCAAAAGGTCACGGCGACGTACCCGTAAGTACAGAGTCAGTAAGTTTGAATGCATAGTGCTTAACCACTGGAACCAGGATTGAACGTGCGAACTAACTCAAACGGCGTTCACAAAAAAAAAAAGGAATTAAAGGTAAAACAACGATGTACGGACGATTTTGATTCTGTACTTCGGCTACGTCGCGCGTGACCTTTTGAACGTAATTACGTATTTACGTCGACGTTACAAATGCGCCTCACAGAATAGCGCAAGGCTAGCATTTGTCCTTAGAAAAGTTACATTTTTGGAAGTAAGTTTTGAAAGAACCGATTCGTTTCGCATGGTAAGACTCCTTATTCATCGTCTGTGTCGTTTAAAGACATTTGAAGCTGCATCTGAAACTGTTATTAACTGTCTTTTGGACCATCGGGCCATCTGGTTCCCATGGAAGTCCATTTATATGGAGAAAATCCTGGAATGTTTTCATCAAAAACCTTAATTTCTTTTCGACTGAGGAAAGAGAAGACATGGACATCTTGGATGACATTGGAGTAAGTGAATTATCAGCAAAAGTTTTTTCAAAAGTGAACTAACCCTTTAACTTCAGGCTGCCGCCTCAGACTCGGATTGGTTCTGTTCACGAGCTGGGTGGGACTTACAATTTTATTGGGTCCAACTGATGTTTGTCACTGACTCTAATTGAATAATTAATAAATACTTTAGGTCGGACTAAACCATTTTTATGGAGGTAAGAGAAGCAGATATTTGGAAAAAATATTTAACCAAATTTAACGTTTTTGTGGTTTTCATTTAAATCTCAGCCATACAACTAATATAAATATTATTTATACAACAAATAGTATAACTTAAATAGTATAACTGTTGGATTTTGTGGGGCCCCCTGGTTAGCGGGGGCCCCTATAATTGTCACCACCTTTCACCCCACTAGCGACGGCCTGCATCTGAATATAAATTAACAGAAACTAAGTTTATGCCTCACAGTCACAGACAATAGAGACATTTATCTACAGAGTGGTTGGAAATGTCTTAAAACTGAAACAATTCAAAATGAAAAGAAATAGGCTACTATCTGATTATGTAATCCATTATGTGTGTTTCTCTCTAGGTGCATTCATTACGGAGATGGCGATCGTCAACTTCATCTTAGCATCTTCATCTTGACTTATTACTAAAAAGTAGGCCTAATCTACTTGTGTAACCGGATTTACAATCAATCAGTCAACGTTTTTCTCCATAGTGCTTTACACAACCATCAGGTATCCAAAGTGCTTCACAACATAAAAAATAATAAAACATAATAAAACAGCATATTATACAATAGATACATATAACAAAAAAGAAAAAGAAAAAGTTCAAATAAACAAGAAAAGGAAATTGTCACACCACTACTGTGTATTAAAAGCCATTCTAAATAAGTGGGTTTTAAGTTTAGACCTAAAAGTAGCATCATCAGTAATTGTGTAAATATCAGGGGGTAGCTTGTTCCGGAGTTCTCGGAGCAGCAACTGCAAATTCCTGATCACCCCATTGCTTATACTTTGACCTTGGGACTTCCAAAACCATTTGTCTTAAAAACAAACAGTAAAATCTTAAAATAAATTTTCAAATCAAATCAAATCAAGCTTTATTGTCATTCCTCCATATACAAGTATACAGCCGAACGAAATTTAGTTTCATACGGTCCGAGGTGCATAGCCAAGCCGGTTGGCACCACTGACCCCGGTTCCCTATTTTCTTATCGGTAGAATAACGATAACATCAAAAAAGACCATTTATCGGCCGATATCGATATGTGGTCGATATATCGTGCATCCCTAATATATATATATATATATATACACTGTATATATATATATATATATATATATATATATATATATATGTGTGTGTGTATATAACAAGACGGTGGCACCGCCACCCTGGTGCTTTTAGGGTTATTGTGCATTACATGCAAAAACGTTAACCCTGCTTTGACTGAAGCAAGCTCTACAGGACACTTCTTTTCTACAGTGTAGGTGCAAATGTGTGCATCAAGGACACATTTAAACAACAAGTATGTGTGAGCAACCTTCCTGAAACATGACAACATGAACATGATGAACATTCATGAAACTGAAAAATGAGACACCCTACAGAGATGCCCAAACTAGGGCCCGCGGGCCAAAGTGGGGAGAGAGATTTCTAATTTCTTTGACATAACAGTTCTGTTTGATTTATTGTTGAACTGCAACAGAGTAAACTGATATGAAATGTTTTACATTAAATGTAAAAGAATTAAGATTTTTTTTCCCTATCAGTGCGCAATTCAAGGTGCAGCACCGCATGCTTTGCGACACTTGACGGCAATTAAAGTCAACAAATTAAACGCAGTAATGGCGAAATCAAGGCAGTGGCACACAGAAAAGAGAAACTTTAAAAAAGTTTGGCAAGATGAGTTTTTATTCACGGAAGTCAAATCAAAGGCAGTATGTCTAGTTTGCAAACAGTCTGTCGCCGTTTTAAAAGAGTACAATATACGTCGTCATTATGAAACGGAAACATTCTGCAGCTTTCTCAAAATACAGCGGCGAGGCGCGAAAACAGAAGGCCAACAAGCTGCTTGCTGAACTTCGATTCGAACAAAGCGCGTTGTTACGTCCTTCATCAGCACAAAAAAGCAAATCAAATCAAGCAAATCAAGACGAAGGCAAGTGCGTTCTCTGCCTATTCAATAGACTGCGACGAGAGCACCGACATATCGGATTCCGCACAGCTGTTGGTATTTTTGCGTGGAGTAAATTAAACTTTCAAATGTAACGCAAGAGCTGGCTGGCATTGAGATCCTTTCTGGTACTACTAAAGGAGAAGATCTCTTTTCTGCTGTTGAGAGAGTGTTGAAAAAAAATGAATTAAAGTGGGAGAAGATGGCCGGAATTACAACTGACGGAAGCGCCGGCAATGGTAGGAAAGAAATCTGGCCTTGCTACATTTGTGTCTCAGAAAGTCAGTGAATGTGGAGGAAAAGTTTTTGAGGTACCAATGCATTTTACATCAAGAACAACTATGTGCCAAATCTGTCGGGCTTGTGGATGTGATGCGTGACGTCGTGAAAATTGTCAACAATATGCGCTCCAGGGCGCTTTCTCACCGACAGTTCAAGACACTGATGGATGAGATGGACGCGCAATATGGTGATTTGTTGTACCACCAGGAGGTCAGATGGCTCAGCCGAGGGAAAGTTCTCAGGAGATTGTTTGATCTGCGTGATGAGATCAGATTTTTTCAGGAAAGCAAGGATGTTAATATTCAAGTGCCCACTGATAAGAAATGGCTCTCTGACCTGGCTTTCCTTGTGAATGTGACAGAGATGCTCAATGTTTTGAATGTTCAGCTCCAGGGAAAGGACCAGATTATCACCCAGCTTTTTGATCACGTCAGAGCCTTCAAACAAAAACTACTGCTGCTCAGAAGACATCTCTCAGCAGGTAACAGTAACATTTACAGTTATAATATATTATCATGATATTTTGTGCAATTATAATTATATTATTTTTAATTATATTTAGATTTATATGTGGAGTTTACATTTCTATTCAGTCATGTCAGCTATTATTTCTTTGTTGTACATCAAGCTGATAAAAATTGCTTAAAATTTGGTAGTTTCTTAATAATTTCCTTTTTTTAGTTATTTATTCTTCTTTTATTTTATTTTTTCTCCCTCTGTTTTACATGCCTGTCCCAGTATCACACTGTTCTTTCTGTTTCTCACCCCACATGCAGGAAATTTAGTCCATTTCCCCTGTCTTGGAGAGGTAGGCATGGTAAAAGAGAAGGTCCATGACTATGATGCTGTTCTCAGCAACCTTATCCAGGAGTTTGACAGTCGCTTTGAGGATTTCAGACACAGCACTGCTGACTTTGAGTTGTTTGCTCAACCCTTCACCATCAGTGTGGATGCAGTCAGAGATGATCTTCAGATGGAACTAATTGAGTTTCAGTGTGATTCAGAACTGAAACACAAGTTCACATCCCTTCCCTTGACAGAGTTCTACAAATGTGTCCCAGCAAACAGGTACCCAAAGATGTGTAAGCAGGCACAAGTGATGCTGTCCCTGTTTGGCAGCAGCTACCTCTGCGAGCAGACTTTCAGTCTAATGAACTTGAACAAGAGTAAACTCAGAAGCAAAATAACTGACTCTCACCTACATAATATCTTGTCTTTGTTTGTAAGTCAGCTACAGCCCAATCTTGAAAAACTTCTGAAAAATAAGGACCAGCTTCATATGTCTCATTAGGTCACTGACATTGCAACCGCATGGTTTCATTATTGCAGATTTGGCATTGAACTGCATTGTACGTTCAACACTTGTTGGTTTAATTGTAATACATTCTTTAAAATGCAAAACTTTACAAATAAAACTGCATTAGTTCAATCAGATTGAAGTTGTTTTATATTTATTTAAAAAATATTATAAAAATAAATAAACCCATTGCAACTTGAATGTAATACCGTTTGATTTATGATGCAAAATTTACTTTTGGCCCACGGCCCACAATCAAGTTTGATTTTTGGCCCTTCATAGGAAAAAGTTTGGGCACCCCTGCTACAGACAGTCATGGATTTAACGGACATATGATGTAAGTACACAAGGCTGAAAATTCATTTGAAGTGTGCCATTTGGGACAGGGTCTATGATCGTGAGCACAGTTCAATGTTCACAGTGCAGTTCTAATTTTTTTTACTTGATGACCTTTTTTCAACACCTGAGCAAAAATATTCTTTATACCTGACCTGTACAGCATACGTAGAAACACAATGTTTTTCAATATTCAGTTTTAATTTTTAACTTGAATGTGCCATTTATATTTTATTTGACCCTTGATGTAACTTATTGGTATTAAATCATATTTGTGAAAAACAAGCAGTTAATTAAGAAGTCACTAAATGAAACAAATTTTAGGTTATCTGATATTTTTCCCAGTGCTGTTAACTGTACAGTCTTTACCAAGAAATACTATGAAATATAATTTACAAAAGCTTCTGCAGGACTTTTCAATTCTTTACAATAAAATAATATAGTAAGAAAGAAAAGTAAGCTGTTACACTGAGATGGTTTGGGAAAACCATAAAGTGTTTTTGTACAGTCAATGAATTGTGTACAGGAAGCATTAAACCATCAAAGTTAAAAGTTTTTCTTTAACAAGGGGTTTCAAACTTTTTAATGGCAATGAGCCCTAAACAACCCTTGTGAGGTTCTTTATTTTGCCTTAAAATATAATAAAATATAGGCCTTATATAACCTAAACCAGGGGTTCCCAACTCCAGTCCTCGCGACCCACTGCTCTGCATATTGTGTATGTCTCCCTTGTTTAACACACCTGATTCAGATCCTCAGCTCATTAGGGATAGACGCCATGTCTACCCTAACGAGCTGAGGATCTGAATCAGGTGTGTTAAATAAGGGAGACATACACAATATGCAGAGCAGTGGGTCGCTAGGACTGGAGTTGAGAACCCCTGACCTAAACAATACCTGTCACAGTCCTACTCTTTTGTTCCCCCTGTCTTTGTGACTTTTGGTCCAGTCCTGTTTGGTTTTCCCGCTCTGTTTGATTATTTATTCCCGTCACCTGTGTTCAGTTAATTATCCCATCAGTCCCTGTTCATTTAAGCCCTGTGTTTTCCCTCAGTCGTTGTTTGTGTTGCACTGTATTGGAAGTGTTCCTTCTAGTCCCTGTTCCTGACCCTGAGTATTTTTGAGTAAAATTATTGAATTGGAGCTTAGTCTCTTCAGTCTGTCTTCTTCTGCCTGCACTTCTGCCTACACTTCTGCATACACCCGTGACAGAACGACTGACCAAGCTAAGTGACAGCATGGGACCTCTCATCACCCCAGCTCTCACCCTCTGCAACATCTTTCAAGATGGATTTCCTCTCGAGGAGTATGTGGCCAGGTTCCTGGAGCTCTCTGCTGGGGTAAGCTGGTCAGATGATGTCTTAAACTGTCTTTTGGCTGGGTTTAGACAATCATCTGTACCAGCAAGCCCCAGCAGCAGCGTTCCCAGGAACCTGGGCCGCATATCTGGACCATGTGCTGTGGTTGAGCGGCTCAACCTTCACCGTTGGTGAGGTTGATGCCATCGCCGCTCAACCATCATCTCCAGCCATGGACACCAGCCCTGTCCCTTCACTCGTCCAGCCCGCACCCGAGACCGTCCAGCCTGCACCCCGAGACCGCCCCGAGACCGTCCCGCTCGCGCCCGTCCCCGAGACCGTCCCGCCCGCGCCCGTCCCGCCCCTAACTGAGACCGTCCCGCCCGCATCAGAGACCGTCCCGCCCGCACCAGAGCCCGTCCCAGCCGGAACCCGAGACCAGGATCCCTCCCAGCCTCCCTCTCCCGCCTCCTCCCATCATTCAACTGCCTACCCTCCTGTCTACCATCCCAGTTGACCCAGCCGGGTCGTTGGATCCCCAGTCTCCGCCTCCCACCTCCTCCACTTGGACACTTCCTCAGTCCCCGGTCCCATCGGCTCCCCCCGTGGCTCTTACCTCCCTCAGCTCCTCCATGGCCCCCCAGTCCACCAGCTCGGCCAGGCTCCCTCGATTCCCCGGATTCCCTTCGGTCCTTCGTCGTCCCTCCCTCACCTCTGGACTTCCTTCCGTTGGCTCTGCTCCGTCAGTACACCCCCCCCGGTCAGCTCGTCAGCTCCACGTCTCGTCAGCTCCACGTCTCGTCAGTCCCTCGGCTTCACCCCGGTCTCCTCCTCCCTCTGCTCCGCCCCTGTCAGTCGCCCCGGTGTCGTGAGCCCCGGTTACTTCAGCTCCACCAGGGGTCCTCCCTCCATTGGCTCCGCCCTGTTCTCACCCTCAGCCTGTGCTGTGGCGTTGCAACGATGCTCAATTGGTACCAAGGGGCCCAAAGAGTGCCAAGAAAATATTCCCCACACCACGACCAATCAACGCCATATAAGGAGTGTAAGGGGTGGGGGGTTAAAGCCGGTAGCATGGACGCTACTAGGGAAAATTGGATGTTGAATGTGTAACAATAATAGATATTTTGTTCAGGGTTCTTTTTTTGTCTGTATATTTTGCTTCTCAGTATTTAAGGTGTGTATGTTTAAAGGGATTATGCCTCCTAATAGGAAATGTAAGGGATCATGGGGGAGACAGAGAGTGTAACATTTTTAACCTGGAACTGTAGAGGTATGGTAATTTAAAAAAAATTAAGCAGGTAATGGACAGGATTAAACAATTACAGGCGCAAGTAGTTTTTCTTCAAGAAACCCACATGGTAAAAAGTGAGACAATTAAGATTCGTCAGAGATGGCAAGGGCAAGTTTTTGCTGCCTGCCACGCATCTAATGCAAGAGGAGTAATGACTTTAATTCATAAATCAGTCCCAATACAGGTTCAGAAAGTAACTAAAGATCCACTAGGAAGATATATTATGCTACAATGTACCATTTTTTTCAGAAAAGATTAATTTAATTAATGTATATGGTCCAATTGATGACAACCCCAAATTTTTTAATGATTTGCTTTTGCTAACTGCTAGTTTGCCGGGACACTATCTTATCGCAGGGGATATGAATTGTGTACTAGATCCTTACTAAAGATTGTTCTACAGGGATTGATAAAACGCATAATAAAGCTAGGAAGGTGATACAGGAATTTATGAAAGACCTTAATTTATCAGATATTTGGAGAGATCTCAACCCGGCAGCTGTATCATATTCATGTTATTCTGGTATGTATCAGACATACTCGCGTATTGATTATTTTCTTATGTCGGCACAACTGCTTAACCAAATAACAGATTGTATATATCACAGCATAGTCATCTCTGATCATGCAGCAGTATCCTTATCATACAAAATTACCAAATTAATAAAGAGCCCCCCTAGATGGCGCTTCCAGATAGGATGGCTTTGGGATCCAGGGTTTATAGAATATGTGAATAAACAAATCGATCTGTATTTTGAAATTAATCAATCTGAAACATCTGCTGGTATTAGATGGGAAGCATTCAAAGCTTTTATTCGAGGGCATATTGTTTGTTTTTGCAGTTCAAAAGCCAGGAAGTCTAGACAGGAAATGAAACAATTAGAAGATCAGATAAAAAAACTTGAAAATGATATTTTTCAGAAAACTACAGATACAGTAGAAACAAACGAGAAACTATTATCTCTCCAGGTTCCGATATAATGACTTATCAGCAAGTAGAGACTGCTTCAAAAGTCTTGAGGTTGAAACAAAATTTTTATGAATATGGAGATAAAACTGGACAGTTACTTGCATGGCAAATCCGACAACAACAAGCAGAACGTACCATCACAAAAATTGAGAGTTCATCAGGAACTATAGTTGATCCTATAGAGATTAATGACGCATTTAGAAATTATTATAAAAAACTCTATAGTTCAGAGTGTTCACTAAATTTGGATACACAGTCACAATTTTTAGATAGTCTAAATATACCACAGATTTTAATTGAAGAAAAACAAAAATTGGATGAAGATATCACATCACAAGAAATTGGAGAAGCCATTGATTCTATGAAATCAGGAAAAACTGCGGGACCAGATGGGCTTCCTATAGAAATTTATAAGAAGTTAAAAAACAAGTTATTAACCCCCTTTTTGGAAATGATAGTAGAGGCCTACCATCAAGGCATTCTTCCTACATCAATGAGAGGAGCTTTAATTACACTATTACCAAAACCAGGAAAATCAAACGCAAAATGTGAAAATATGCGGCCAATTAGCTTGTTAAATTCTGATACAAAAATATTATGTAAAGTTTTAGCTAAGAGGTTAGAAGGTATTCTACCAAATTTAATAGGTGAAGATCAGAATGGTTTCATACAACGCAGACAAGGATTTCATAATGTTCGAAAAGTCTTCTTAAAGTCTTAAATATTCTTCATGAACAGAAGGGTGAACGAGATACTGCTCTACTATTCATTGGACGCCGAAAAGGCATTTGATAGGGTTGAATGGACTTATTTGTTTGATTTGTTGCATAGATTTGGTTTTGGTGAGGGGTATTGTAAGTGGGTTAGGTTACTCTATAATAGCCCTACAGCAGAAGTGTTGACAAATAATATGGTTTCAAAACAATTTAGCATATCAAGAGGTTGCAGACAAGGTTCACCCCTTTCTCCTCTTCTTTTTGCCATCTCCATCGAACCTTTTGTGTTAGCAGTAAAAAGACGTGGAATTAATAGGTATTAGGATTAGGCAGATAGAACATAAAATATCATTATTCGCTGATGATGTAATTCTTTTTTAAAACATCTGGATACATCAATACCTGCATTATTAGATCTTATTAATACATTTGGAAAAATATCTGGATGCAAAATTAATAATTCTAAAAGTTCCATTCTATATCTAAATGAAATTGACAGACAGCAACCTAGTAAGTGTGCTGCAACCTTCAATATTGTTGATAGTTTCACATACCTAGGTGTAAAAATTGTACCAAAATTAGAAGAAATTGTGCAAGTAAATTATGATTCAATTCTTGAAATAGTTAGTTGCTCTTTAGAAAGATGGATGTCACTACCCATATCTTTAATTGGCAGAATAAATATCTTGAAAATAAATGTTTTGCCAAAACTATTATATTTGTTTCAGAATATCCCTCTGCCTCCCCCTAAAACTCTTTTTCAAAGACTTAAAAAACTATTCTCTAAATTCATATGGAATAACAGATGTTCCAGACTCCGTCTGACACTTTTGTACTTGCCATTTGAGAGAGGAGGCTGCAGTGTCCTAATTTTCTTTGGTATTATTGGGCTGTTCAACTTAGAACAATTATGTTTTATTTTCTATCTCAGGACAGTCCATCATGGATGGACATAGAATCTTCTGCTACCAAATTGGATCTGCCTTTACATTTATATTTATATTCATCAGAATTTAAATATCTAAAAAAAGTATTTCCAATCCTATAGTTAGAAATATGATTACCGTGTGGTATGATGTGAAGAAATTTTTAGGTATCTCTTACCCTTTATCTTGTTTTAGTCCCATTTGGGGCAATACAAAGTTTAAACCAGGCAGGTTGGACGCAGGTTTCAAGATTTGGGCAGATAAGGGCATACGTAAGATTTTTATATTAACAATACTGTTATGTCATTTGAGGAAATAGTCAATACATATAATATTCCTAAAAAACATTTTTTTAAGTATCTACAAATACGAAGTTTCATTCTCAAATCACAAAATAATTCTTTGGATATGCCAACATTATCTATCTTAGAAAAAGAAATTACAAGAAATTGAGCTTGAACTTTTAAGAACTTGCTTAAGATGCAGTGAGGCTAACGGTACATTATATCATTGCATATGGGAGTGCGAAGAAGTTAAAACATTTTGGAAAGGTGTGAAAGAAATGATAGAGAAGATTCTTGATGTTAACATTCCATTGACACCTTTACTCTTTCTATTACATTTATTTCCTAAGGAGATCAAGTTAAAAAAGAAAGAGTATACATTTATAAATATTTGCATTCTTCAAGCAAAACGGCTTATTTCTTTAAATTGGAAGAGTATTTGTGCACCAAGTATAGGACGTTGGCTAAAAGAAATGGTAACAAATATGTCAATGGAAAAGATGACTTATATTTTAAGGGACAAATATACAATTTTTGATGGAGTTTGGGGATCTTTCAGATCATTTTTGGGATGTGGTGGACTTGGAAATGTGTTAATAGAAGACTAAGAAAAGAGGAGGTATAGAATAGCAATGTAAAATACTGAGAGGCTGTTGTTGTTGTTTTGTTGTTTTGTTGTTGTTGTTGTTGTTGTTGTTTTTGTTTGTTTGTTTATTTTTGTTATTTGTTTTCTGTTAAAAAATAAATAAAAATATTTGGTTAAAAAAAGGAAGATACAGTTCAGTGCAACATGTGCAACACAAATCTGTCACATAGGCTTCATAACATTATAATAAAAACACAGCCTGCAAAAGAATGTTGTAAATTCGTGTTCGCCAGTGTTTCAGCGCGACGAGCCCGTTGAGGCGGAAAGATCGCGTCTGTGGAGTTAGCCTCATGAGTCATGACACAGTCAAGTTCTCTTGAGCATTCGCAGCATTCTGTTCCATTGTAAGTTGTAATATGATTATCTTGTGTATATAGGCCTATATATCTGATTAATCTAATATAGGATGCGTTTGGTTGAGTTAATGAACGACGCGCGCAGCCGCGCTTTATTGTACACTGTAAAAAATGATTGTGATTTTAACAGTAAAAGACTGTAAAAATGCTACAGTGAAAAACTGTTAATTGGTTAACAGAAAGTTTCCTTACTATATACGGTAAATAATTGTGATATAAATAATGGTACGTTTAATGTAATTTTACTGTAAAATACTGTTAAATTTACAGTTTTTGGAAGTGAAAAGAAGAAGTCATTGTATAATTTACAGTGAAAAAATGTAAATTGACATTCCCACAATTCCCTGCGTGACACTTCACATTTAATGTATTTTAACTGTTTCTTCATAATTTTCTTAGTTATTTTTCTAATCAGTTATGTACCGTATTTTCCGCACTATAAGGCGCACCGGATTATAAGGCGCACCTTCAATTAATGACCTATTTTAGGACATTTTTCATATATAGGGCGCACCGGATTATAAGGCGCATAAGATACTGCAGTCAAACATTTGACTGGGTTTGCATTATGCATCCACTAGATGTGCTAAAGGGAATGTAACGAGTGTGCGGCCGGAGGTGAGGCGTTTATTTAGTAAGCATGAGCACGCTGGGGCGGGCACGTGAACTTACATTCACAACTCCAGGTAGACCTATCGCACACCAGACGCACGCTTTCTCATCAGTGTATGGCCAGCAATATTGTTATGTTTAATGACATTATGATATGAAGATAATGTCTGTTCTGTGTTATGATTGTACTGTATAATTAAATACAATCGTTGCTGAGTCTGCAGTCTGAAAACTTTACCTCAGAGCATCCGTTAACTGAATGAATTGAAAATCTCACCTGAAAAATCCAATAACATCAGCAATTGTCATTTAAGCAGCTGATTTCTATAAATGAATGCAAAACTAAATATATATTGCAGCATAGGGCGAAGTCAGGATCCATTGGAAACGATTTGAGACAAAAAAAATAAATTTTATATAAAACTATGTAAATGGCGCTCTGTGGCGCAGCAGGATTTTGAAAACGGTCCTGAGCTGTTGCTGGGCACCGTGGTGCCGCCGGTGTGTGTACACTCATAGAGAATAATATGTTCGAATTTTAAAGATGTGGGTTCTCGTCCAGTGTGTGACCTCCTTAAGATGGACAGGAGCGCGAGTTCGCAGGAGAATTTAATAACGCGGAGCGTTGTTAACCAATTGATCCATATATAAGGCGCTCTGGATTATAAGGCGCACTGTCGTTTTTTGAGAAAATTAAAGGCTTTTAAGTGCGCCTTATAGTGCGGAAAATACGGTACATTAGGGTTTTATGTTACATTTAATGTTGTTAAATTAATACTTATTGCATTTTTTAAATTTCAACATGTTACCATGATGGTGTTTAATGTTTGTGTGAATGACACTGTGCAGCTTCTATGTAATAGTATGAACATTCTTGTGGAAGAGCTACTTATGATGAGAGGCTGAGCGGATGACGGCTGTGATTGTTGGCAGTCAGTGTATTACAATTGAACAAAACAGATATTAATACTTCAAAAGGTCAGTAAATTAACATTATATCAGATAATAAAATACGTTTTTTTTTTTTGTGCAGATAAGTCGTAATATAAAGCTGATGTAATATAAATACCTGATTAATCTCACATATCATGCGTTTCCTGGATTTAAACAACCTAGAAAGTTCTTCAGTTCCCCGGTGCTCGTTCTCTTCAGCTCCAGCGCACGCAGATGCAAAACATTAAAATCTATGATTTGCTTTGTCATATAATTATATTCACCATTGTAATACATTTGTAAATTCTTTGGGTTTGCATTAACCGTCGAGTTGATTATCCTTAGAGCAAAGCGATTCAGTTTAACGTTCGTTCTCTTCAGCTCGCGCAGCTCAAACATCAATGTCATTTGAAACAGTTATGCTATTAAAGATGTTTACTATTAGGCTAGCCTACTGTAATTTTAAATGTTTTTTTTTCAAAAACATTGCGTTATAATTAATAACTAACATTATTTTGTTCTCGTATTATTTTTTATCAACAATGTGGTTTGATTAAAATAATTTCCTTATTGTCCGTACAGAGGCGATTTCATTTTATTGATCCATGGCACATGCATTTTGTTTCTTTATAAGCAGCCCAATGTTAGCCTAGGCTATCTAATGACTTGTTTGCAATATTTAGGTGGGCTATTTTATTTTTGTTAGGCAATAGACTTTTTGATAACACTTTACAAGGTCTCATTTGTTAATGCATTAAGTAATAGAGAATAGCCTTAATTGTTAGTTAATAAAATTTGTGTTCATATTACAGTCATATTACAGACTAATGTTAGATACAACTTTCTTAAAAATGTCTTATAAAATTGTTGGTTCATGCTAACTAATGCTACCAAAATTAAACCTTATTATAAAGTGTTACCATTTTTTAATAAAGAAAGTTGCCCAGTGTAAAATTAATTTTAAAAGTTAAGGAATCTTACACTGCAAGCTTGGTTATAGTGTTTGATTTATGTTAAAAGTGTTTGAGACAAGGCTTTTAATTGTGAGCCTTTTGTTTATGTATACAGTCTATTAAAGTATATACAAATTTTAATTTTGATTTATCGGCCAATATATCGGTTATCGGCTTTCAAATGTAAAGAATTATCGGTTATCAGTATCGGCCAAAATGTTCATATCGGTGCATCCCTAATATATATATATATATAAATAATATATATATATATATATATATAAAGCCGGTGGCACCGCCACCTTGGTGCCTTTAGGGTTATTCTGCATGACGTGCAAAAACGTAAACCCTGGTTTGACTGTCAAAAAGAAGTGCTGAAGAGCTTGCATCAGTGAGGGCTCTGCAAAAGTGTGCATCGAGGGCACATTTCAACCACAAAGTATGCGTGAGCAACCTTCTGAAAGGTCAGGTGTACATCCAGGTCTACATCTGTCGTGTGTTTACATTATAGTATTTAGGGATGCGCCGATCCGATACTCAGGATTGGATCTCGGCTCTGATACTGCCATCTTTGCCGGATCGGGTATTGGGTATATTTCCACAACTTTAATCAAACTCTTCTTTAAAACATTATGATGTGATTTTTTTCACATGTATTTTGTTTCTCTTACTGAGCTATTTTGTCCACACACAGGACTTACTGCCAATCGTATGCGCTCACATCATTATCTTTCTGTGAAAGCTGTAAACTTTAGAGAAAAGGGTTAATTGGGGTTCTATATATGAAGCATAGGGTTCTCTACTCAACTCCAAAGAACCTTTTATGCAAAAAAATAAATAAAAATAAAAATGACAAGAAAGAACCCTTTTGGCACAAAGGTATTTATATAGGCTATTATTCATTCATATATTACATTATTCTGCAACATTTTGTGGTTGTAATTAAATTATTGTTTATTAAACCGTTGTAGTAACTTAATATCACATTTTAATCATGCTGATTTGTGGAGGAGGAAAACTGTAATGGCACTCTTCAGTGTGATATTGATAAACTACATAAAATGATATAAATATACACATTTTCTAACCCCCATATCTTGAATTTTGTGATCATTCACATGCATTCATAAATACATTTTAGGGTCTTGATGTTTGTCAATAATATGAAATATTTAATCCGGAAAGGACAAAAAAAATTATAATGAATGAACCTCAAATTTTTTTTCCTGGTTACAAAGAACCTTATTATTGAACCCTTAAAAAGGCTTCTGTATAGAACCTTTCAGGGGTTCCAAATACGCAGCAGCTGAAAGAACCTTTTAAGGTTCTATATAGAACCCTTTCTTCTAAGAGTGCAGTAAATGAAGATATGTCTTATCGATCACAAGTTCAGTATGGCGTACCACAAGGCTCAGTACTAGGACCGCTGCTATTCATTCTGTACATGCTACCATTAGGAGATATCATTAGGAAACATGGAATTAACTTTCACTCTTATGCTGAACTAAACTTACCAATTCACAAAATTAACAGAATGCATAGCTGATATAAAAAATTGGATGACTAGTAATTTCCTACTACTAAACTCTGAAAAAAAATAAATAATAAATAAAAAACCTTCCACGCGTAACAGCCTAGAATACTGTCTAACACTTGATGGCTGCTCTGTTAAGTCTTTGTTGTCGGTTAGGAACCTGGGTGTGCTCTTTGATACCAATCTCTCAATTGAAAGTCATGTGTCTAGTATCTGTAGAACCGCATTTTTCCATCTTAAAAAGTATCTGTAAATTACGGCATTGTCAGGATTCAGACTCGGAAACAGAGGTAAGTGATAAACATAAACTGTTCTTTATTCAAAGTCAAGGTAAGTATTCAGGATTTCAGGTGCTCAGAGGTGATCTTCGAGGAGGATACGTGGCAGGAATTCATCCAGGTGAGTAAATCCTCTTTTTTAGGAATAACATGAACGGTGACACAGTGCAATTACTTTCCTTTTCTCTCTTTCAGATCGTCTTCGGGCAGACGGGATGCAGGAAGGATTCCAGGTGAGTAGATCCTTTTCAGTGCAGTAAATAGGGAACTAACACAGTTCAGTGATTCTTGCTTTTTCTCCTTACAGAGCATCCATAAGGTGAACGAGACTCATGGCAGATTCCAGGGCACAGAGAACGAGAACCATCGGAGCGGGTCCTGGGAACATCAGAACAAGGACAGAGAGGTTAGTATTTTCAGGTGAGTATACTTTACGTTCTGGCTCGTAGGATGACTCGGAGGGAAGCAAGTGGAGACTGGTTAGGGTCTTTTCCTGTTGGAGGCTTGACAATGACTGACTGTGAGCTGGGTGCTTTTGTGCTGGCTGGGAAGGGCGTGCTAAATGGAAAAAGGTGCAGGTGATTAGTACTCTGGGGAAAGTGATTGTTGCGTGGTGACTAGGGAGGACTCTGATTGGCTCCTGACACTACTAGGTTACAATAGCATATATGTAAATTTATTATAGCTTATATTATAGATGATTTATATTTTTACAGTTTGCTTACACAGTTTCTCAAACTGTGGGTCAATTTTTCTGATAAACACACACACACACACACACACACTGTTGGTGCAACAGCATTATGAGGAATCTCCATAGGCGTAATAGTTTTTATCCTGTGCAAACTATATATTCTATCCCCTACACTTAACACAATCCTAAACCTAACCATCACAGGAGACATGCTGCATTTTTTATTTTTTAATAAATCATTGTTTTTTATGTTTTTTAAGCCATTTGATTTATGAGGACTTTTGAAATGTCCTCATAAACCACCAATAAGTTGTAATACCAGTGTAATACACATGTCATTATACAAACTTGTGTCCTCATAAGTCATATAAACAAACCCACACACACACACACACACACAAAGACAATTCAATGCCTCTCTTACAAACAGCAATTAAAGTTGATTTGTGTTGTTTGTGAACTCATACAGGTTTGGAACAACTTGAGGGTAAGTAATTTATGACACAATTTTCATTTTTGGGTGAACTATAAATATGTACACTTAAGTAGCCTTTTATTTTTGTTAATACTATATTATTGGGGATTCAACATGGTGGTGTAGCCCAATTTCTAGTTTTTAAAGGCTTAGTTCACCCAAAAATGAAAATTCTGTCAGTATTTACCCTCATGTTGTTCCAAACCTCTATGTGCTAATTCGTTCTGCTGAACACAAAGGAAGATATTTGGAAGAATGATTTAATCAAACAGATCTCATTCCCCATTGACTACCATAGTATGTATTTTCTCCTACTATGGTAGTCAATGGGGAATGAAATCTGTTTGAATAAAACATTCTTCCAAATATCTTCCCTTGTGTTCAGCAGAACAAATAAACACATAGAGGTTTGGAACAACATGAGGGTGAGTGAATACTTTTTGGGTGAACTTAACCCTTTAAAAACTCCTCAAGACATATAGCTGACTGAGTATTATCCGTGTTTAGCCCGTGACCACAAAGATTGTTGATTTGTCATGGCAAAACGAAGAACCACAAGGAAAAATATTTGAAAAAAATATAACATATTTAATATAATATATTTAAAAAATATATTTTCTGTATATCATACAGAATCGGCAAGCCACCAACAAAGCCGCAACAGTACCAGCGAATCCTGATCATAAAATTCCTCAATTTCCGCAACCGACAGAGAGTGATTCAAGCTGCCAGGGAGAACAGTGAAGTATGAGGAACACAAAGATATGTTTTTCCTGGACTTCTCAGTAGCTGTGAGAAGCAACGAAAGGAATTCGCTAGTTGCATAACAACGGAAATAGAATTTCCGGTTTTGTCTGCGGTGGACTGGAACACTTTCGGTCACTGCTTCCGTCAATGGCACTCGCTTATTAACGGACCGTTAAGTGTAAACAAAAAAGTCTTTTTGGTATTAAAATAGGTGTTGTACCAAATTCTGACTCTGACTCACTTAAGTGAGTTTGAATGCACTTCCTTTGCCATACGTTTATCGAATGATTTTTCTTACAGCAAGCACCCAGATCCTGCATGAAAGCTTTGTCTACACTTACATAAATTAAAGGGGGGGTTGACTGCTTTTTTCTTTGCATGATTGTGTTTACGGGGTGCAATATAACATGTATCCATGGTTTTTCTTTTTAAAAAGTCTTATTTTTCATAAATTTCACCTTTATTGTAAGCCGCGCTCTCCTCTGTCCCCTGAACGAGCGGTTCACTTCCTGAGTCTATGAAAACACTCCCTCAGAATGACGTAGTGGGCTCAGATTGGTTCGTTTGGGCCGGTGTGTTGTGATTGGCTAAACTGTCGCTCATGTTGTCCGGAAGGTTAACGCCCATTACCTTTACCGGCGATACGGGCATGCCAAAGGTGGATAACATAGATGGTGGATACACGTAAATAATGATGTTGAGACTGCAGTATCAGTGAGGCAGAATCAGTCCGAGAAAGCCGTGATGAATCGAGTCAAGCAGAACCTCACCACACACAGCTCTTAATAAAGGTTTCTGAATGATAATTTGCTACATTTTTTAACCATATACACGTTTGTTTTACACAATAGCATCTGACTGGCAACGATAGCAACTGACTGGCTACTAATGTTAAACACAAACAGCGCTGGCAAGTTTACGTTCTTGATCAAATCGTAAATAAAGTCATAAAGCATATATACATGAAAAATACATTTACAACATTAGTACTTATACAAAAATCAGGTCCATAATGTTTGTACACGTTTGTCGTAGACACAAAATAGCCAAACTTAGCCCATAAAGCCTACAAAGCCAGTGCTGGCATTTGAAAAAAAATAAAACACAACGCTACGTATGGGAATTATACATGCAAATACATTTAAAATGATTAAGTCTTAGCCTACTTACAGGTTGTGGCCCAACAACTGCTGACTCTGGTTTTAAAGTTGGAACTGCTTCATGTTTTTAGAATCCGGTGTTGAATTCGTGGAGATTCTGGAAGCTGTCTCTCGTAAAATGCGCAGCACAGAGAGCTAGATTATGATCGTCACTTTCAGGAATATAATCAAACATAAATTGTATCCATTGTTGTCGAAGTATAGCGTCCGTGGGAAGCCCGAAACACAGAAGACCTGACAGCTGGGTGAACACAACTCACTCGACCGCATAAATATGCACATGCCCTTTCCTGCATATTCTGGAGGGAGGGGTTGATGCATATGTGTAGGTTAGTGACGTACCATAACCCAGCTGTAGTCCCAATTGAGTCGTTTTTGTAGGCAATTATACTTCCTGATATTTAAAAGACAATATCTCTGCTTACACTAAACTTTCAGCGCTGCAACTTTGCAGATACTGTTCATGCACCAACAGCAACATTACACACTATTTAAAATGAAAAAGTGAAATCGCAGCCTATCGTAGCCTATTGGATTGATCAATATCGCTGCAATGTAATGCCATGGGACATTGGACCAATGGATCAGTTCAGTGACATTGGTTAGAGGGTGTACTGATATGCGGACTGAGGAGGAATTTTTTTTTCTCTCTCTCTTCAGAACGGCCTTCTAATGTAGAAAACATGTATGAATAATTTGACTGGTTTAAAGTAGGCCTATTATTATATATTTATTTATGCAATTATTTATGTTATTTTTTTTCCTTATATACAATAATTCATACATGTCTGCTTGGTTTTTTCATGTTTCATTTAGAACCGTTTTCTAACACGTGCCGAAATCAAAGTAGGTTACTGAATCTTATTTTTTTATTTTTATTTATTTATTTATTTTTTATCCCAGGTACACAGGAACATTGAGTAAGGTTTCTAAACTGTTGTGTTAATGTTATAGATGTTCAGCTAAATTGTTACTATACTGTTTATGTGGGGCCTCAGCTCCATTTGGTAAGTTTTATTTTCTTCTTTCTATGAAACTTCATAGTGACTTAGGAGGTTGGGGGGGGGGTGCAGTCTCTCTTTGGGGAGGGACCAGCAGTGGTTTATGTTGTTAATGGGTGATTTAAGAGTTTTCTTTTTACTCAGCGTAGTTGTTGTTTTTTCTGTCTTTGTGCCTTTGTTCTTTTTTCCTTTAATTTCTTTTCTTTCTCCTAGAGTTGGGGATGAGTTTTCACAATAGCATTGAGTTGGACTTTATCAGCCATAGGTTCGGCAGATGGAATGGATAGACCTGCGACTAAATTTGTGAGCTGGAATGTGAGGGGACTCAATCATCCTGTAAAGCGAAGTAAGGTGTTTTCACATTTAAACAAATTGAAAGCAGAGATAATTTTCCTACAGGAGACACACCTTCGCACATCAGACATTCCTAAATTAAAGAGAGGATGTGTATCACAGGTCTTCCATTCTGAATTAAATTCTAAATTTCGTGGTACAGCTATCTTGATTGGCAAAAATGTACAATTTATACAAACCAGTGTTATTAAGTGATAAATGCGGGCGTTTTGTGATTGTGCAGGGCAGACTTTATAATGTGCCGGTGGTCCTAGTTAGTGTGTATGCTCCAAATTGGGATAATCCAGACTTTTTTAAAGAACTGTTTGGCCGTATACCAGAGCTGGGAACACACCATCTGATTCTTGGAGGAGACTTTAATATGGTTCTTAAACCTTCTCTAGACCGTTCCAAAGTATTTACAGCCCCTCCTTCCCCTCTAAATCTGCAAATATTATAAATACATTTTGCGGTTCTTGTGGCGTAGTAGATCCATGGAGATTTAAAAATCCTACGTTAAAGGAATTTTCCTTCTTCTCCGCTGTTCATCAAACATACTCAAGGATAGATTTCTTTTTGCTGGATCAAAAAATGCTTTCATCAATTAAGTCTTGCAGTTATGAAAGCATTGTTATCTCTGACCACTCTCCGGTTACTATGGAGCTTTGGCTCCAGGTTAAAAGGCCAATCCAATGTAATTGGCGATTTAATACATCTTTGTTGTCTGATGAAACATTTGTAGACTTTATTTCAACACAGATTGATTTCTTTATTGAAACTCAACCAGCTGCCAGACACCGATATTTTAATACTTTGGGAAACTCTTAAAGTATATATTAGGGGTCAAATAATAGAATACACTGCCCGTCTTAATAGAAGTAGGTTTAGACGCTACAATGAGTTGATCAATCTAATCCACGATGTTGACCAGCAACACTCCTTCGGCCCCTACAGCTGACCTCCGCAAAAAAAGAATAGCATTACAAACTGAATTTGATCTTCTTGCCTCTACGGAGGCAGGAGAGAAATTTCTGAAATCTAGACAAAACTTGCTAGAGCATGGAGAGCGGGCAAGTAGGTTACTCTCTCATCAGCTGCGTCAATATTCTGCTGCCAATTTTATCACAAAAATTAAAACGGTGAATGGAGAAGTTAAGCTCTGACCCCAAAGACATTAATGAGCAATTCAGATTATTTTATTCATCCTTATATTCGTCAGATAATCCTAGTGACCATGTATTTCTTGACAATGTAACTCTTCCGAACTGTAGCTGAGGAGGATAAGGCCATCCTCGAACAGCCAATAGTCGAAACTGAGATTAGTCAAGCAATTAGATCAATGAAAAATGAGAAAGGCACCAGGCCCAGATGGGTATCCCAATTGAGTTTTATAAGGCTTTTGCCCCTAAGTTGATACCTTTACTGTGCCTCGTCTACAATGAATCACTCAGGCAAGGGAAGCTGCCTACATCTATGACCCAAGCCACAATATCTGTGCTTCCCAAAAAGGATAAAGATCCTACTAAATGTGAGTCTTATCGCCCAGATCAGCCTACTCACATGTGATTTATAAAATACTTTACAAAGATTTTTTCTTTAAGATTAGAACCTATAGTACCAAAAATCGTTCATCCTGACCAGACAGGCTTTGTAAAGGGCAGGCAGTCTTTTCACAATTTACGTCGCCTCTTTAACATAATATATTCTAAACATTCGACTCACTCGCCAGAAATAGTGATTTCAGTAGACGCGCATTAAAGCTTTCGATTGAATTGAGTATGGACACCTTTTGCAAAACTCTATGCAAATTCGGCTTTGGTCCAGTTTTTGTTTCTTGGATCCAGATGTTGTATGCAGCACCTCAAGCTAGAGTAAGGACTAATAACTTTAATTCGCAATATTTCACTGTTCAGAGAGGGACACGACAGGGTTGTCCGCTGTCCCCTCTTCTCTTTGATCTGGTCATTGAGCCACTTGCTTTGGCATTGCGATGTAATAATAATATACGGGGTATCAGCGAGGGGCGGCCTGGTTCATAAAGTGTCTTTGTATGCCGATGATTTGCTGATGTTTCTATCAGATCCGGAGATTTCAATCCCAGAATGCCTAGACACCATTTCTCAATTTGGTAAATCTTCTGGGTACAAGACTAACCCCACCAAAAGTGTTTTGTTTCCAATTAATGTTTTGGCTCTCGGAATTGATCTTTTGACTTATATCCATTCAAGACTACAGAGGGCCCCATGACATACCTGGGAATAAAAGTCACAAGTAGATATAAGGACCTATTCCAAAATAACTTCAAATCAGCCTTAGGACAGATCAAGGAGAATCTTAATCGTTGGTCTGCTCTGCCCCTGTCCCTGGCTGGACGTATTAATTACAATAAAGATGGTAACGGTACCCTGAGATTCTGTATTTATTCCAAACAGTCCCAATCTTCATACCCAAATCATTCTTTAAGGAGCTTGACAGGCACATCAGTACATTTATATGGAACAAAAACTATTCCCTCGCGGTACGGAAAACAGTTCTAGAGAGACGCAAGGAGAATGCTGGACTAGCTTTACCAAATTTTTTATACTATTATTGGGCTGCAAACGTTACAAATTATCAATATGGTGTGAAGACTCTATTAGTGGGAGTAGTCCGAGTTGGTGTCTAATGGAAACAACATTCATGCTCGTCCCGTACTCTTTAGCCTCAATGCTGTGTGCTCCACTGCCAGTGGCAGTGGGTGAACATACGGATAATCCTATTGTAAAAGGCAGTTTACGCATATGGACCCAATTTCGCAAACATTTTGGTCACATAAAAGCTTTGGTGTCTATGCCTTTATCCTCAAACCTTCTTTTAAGCCATCGCTTATAGATACGGTCTTTGTCACCTGGGCTAGAAAAGGCATAAATAGTGTGGGAGACCTTTTTGCAGATGGCACGTTTGTTTCTTTTGATTATTTAGTTAATGATTTAAGCTTGCCGAAAACACATTTTTTTAGGTATCTTCAGGTCCGTGATTTTGTCCGTTCCCAGTTTCGTTCATTCCCCTTAAAACCAAGCATCGGCCCTCTCGATTGCTGTTTGACGGTCAAGCCCCATCTCTCGGGTGGTGTCTCCCAGCTGTATACTGTTATCCAGGACATGAAATGCCCATCTCTTCTGTCGCTTAAGGTACAGTGGGAGGAGGATCTAAATACAGACTTGACGGACGAAATTTGGCAAAGAGCTATACATAAAATATACACATCATCGATCTGTGTTAGGCACAGGTTGATACAATTCAAAGTATTTCATCACCTGCACTTCTCTAGGACCAAATTGGCCAAAATATATCCTGATGTGGATCCCATTTGTACACGTTCGTCACCAAGCCCCTGGTTCTCTGGCAGAGAGTATTTGCGGCACCTGTTGTCACTCTGAGTGATTTATGGGCCGCTAATAAAAATAAGCCCCGCCCCCCCTCCCTACCCCTCCCACCCGCCCACTTACGGTCTGACCACGTGACCGTGGGAAAATCCCCACGGTCTCCCCTCCTCTTCCTACCCTCACCACCGCACTTTCGGTCTGACCACGTGACCGTGGGAATTTCCACGAACCGGAACCCCATCCCGTCTGACCCGGTACCGGACTGGACGAGGGTTGTACACCTGTTACGGACACCTGTCTTGTTCAATGTAAAAATGTACAAAATGATGTAAAACAGAAATAGGTTTTAGTGTTTTTATTAAAAGAGAAACCTTTTATACAACTATTTCAAATACAATATTGTTGTTTCAGTAATATATTTTAGTGTTTCATATATATTTTTATGATGTTAAAACAGATAAAAAATACATTCGTGTGTTAAAGTCAAAGATCACTCATTTTACAGAAAGTTTTCATTACAACAAAAAAAGACTCGCGTTTTACAAAACAGTGTTTTGAAGAGAGAAGAACAAAAACTATTAAAAACTATTAAAACTATACAAGTTTTAAAACATATTTGTTGTATCAGTAATGTATTTTAGTGTTCTATTAAAATACAATTGTTGTATCGGTAATATATTTTAGTGTTTCATTAAAAATACATTGCTTTATATATTTTTATGATGTTAAAACAGTTAAAAATACATAAAAATACATTGTTTTATATATTTTTATGATGTTAAAACAGTTAAAAATACTTTCGTGTGTGTTAAAAAGTCAAAGACAGGTCGTTTTAGAAAAAGCCAAACAAGAAAACCCGTCTTTTCATTACAGAAAAGACTTACGTTTTACAAAAACTCCGTTTTGAACAAAAACTTGTCCCTATTTTGAAGATGTACAAACAATATTTAAAACCATTACAAGTTTTAAAGACTTACGTTTTACAAAAACTCCGTTTTGAACAAAAACTTGTCCCTATTTTGAAGCTGTACAAACAATATTTAAAACCATTACAAGTTTTAAAACGCATTTGTTGTATCGGTAATATATTTTTTACTGTTCTATTAAATACATTTGTTGCATCAGCAATATATTTTAGTGTTTCATTAAAAATACATTGTTTTATATATTTTTAAGTGTTAAAAAAAGTCAAAAGATCGTTCATTTTACAGAAAAAGTCAAACAAGTTAAGCGTTTTTCATTACAAAAAGACACATTTAACTTTCATTATTTGTAAAAACTACGTCATGTTAAAACCACAGTATCAAAACACATACATTTTAAAAAACTGACTTACGTTTAAATCCTGTTTGTTATCCAGTTTAAAGATTAATCCATCAGGCGTTATCCAAAAGGTATTGTATATATCCAAAGGGTATTAATCCATTGAAATATCCGACAGAATCTGATATTATCCCATAGGGTATATCAAACTTAAGAGGTTTTAAATCCAAAAGTTATCCGGTTCAAAGTTGTGTAAATGTAATCCGAGGGAGCCCAACTGAAGCACGTCCGTTCTCAAACACCCCACAAGTTAGACTGAAGTTTCTGAATGTGTGTGTGGACCCGGACGCAGACTCCTCCCACGACACACCCACATCACGTGATGAAGACGGGCGTGAAAATAGAAAGTTCCCACGCCTCTTCACACAGGACAGGAGGAGGAGCGTTCTTGTGGCTCCTCCCCATTCTACAACCGTTAATACCCTCCCACACAGTCATTCTCTCTCAAAACACTCAACATGTCTCAAGAGGCTATCATCTCACCATCCTCCCCTTCCGGATCTATTGATGGGTATGTTACAAATGGATATCCCCACCAGAGCATCGAATGGCTAAATAAATTTTGTACGGAACTTGGAGTTCACAATCTCGCATTCCTCAGCGAACTACGGGGCTGGCGTTTGTGCTGCTGCCGCTGCTGCTACTCTCGCTGTCTGAGACCCCTGACACCACGTCTAGTGACGAGCCTGGATGGATGCCTTGGTGATACCGGCCACAGGATTATTAAAGCAGTCGTTACCATCATACTGGAATATCTGATTGACAAGCAAATGAAGAAGGATTGCGCTGGATGTACCGTAGACCATCCGTCCCAAACAAGACATTCATGTCTGTTTGAGCCTACACCGTATTATTTTTATGGATGTTTTGACGAAATCAGTCTGAAACTCCTCAAACCTGAGCTGAAAACTATCTTAGCACAGGCTTTGAATCTGTACGGGGCTACCCCACACCTGCAAAGAATCCAGGGAGCTGTGGAGACCATTTTGTTTGAGCTCAAAGATGAGATGTACATTGTGGAGCATCTGGCATCTATCAGACAGAAACTAATCGATGAAAGCTGTGAACAGATCGTATACAACGCAGTTGACAGCTGGAAACACGTTGATGCTGAAAACCTCGATTCTACCTCAGCTTGAAGATGGGAAACTGCTGCACCTCCTGGATCGCCAAACATTTCTTTAAATCATATGTAAAACGTGAAATATCAAACTTGCTGTACAAGATTATCGATGATAATCATGCAACAGATGATAACGTGACTATGGTTGATAAACGTCTGGCAAAATTATCGAATCAGATGAACACTGTAAGAGGAATATCAAATGAATGGAATAATATGATAAACATGTCCGTCAAACACATACCTTGTACGACTATCAACAACATTCTGAGAACTGATGCCTGAATGCAAGGAATCTCTTAGAATAGGAAATATATTATGTCTTTGTACGTATGTAACTGATGTTTGTAAATTGTCAAGGATTGAATACCCCGATGTTTGTAAAATGTAGTGATGTGTCGTTCATGAACGATTCGTTCATTTGAACGAATCTTTAATATGACTCGGGACTACCGAGTTGTCTTAGAAGTGATTCGTTCATTTTGTGTTACCCGCGCATGCGCATTGCGCACCATATGGATTCTGAATCTGTACTGGAAATAGAAATGATTAGTTCATCTCTAGAGTCTAAAGTTCGAGGTTACGGGCGAAGTTCAGAGTCTTCGTTCTTCCTGTTAGTCCCATAGAGCCTATGCTGTCAGTACCGGAAAGAGAAATGATTAGTTCATCTCTCGAGTTCGGGTTCGGCGGGTCCGAGTCTTTCGTTCTTCCTGTCAGTCCATTGAGCCTATGCTGTCAGACCACCGGAAAGAGGAATGATTAGTTCATTTGAGTCTTCGGGTTTGAGTCCTTCGTTCTTTAGTCACGTGAATTGTCACCGTATTGAATAGCCTAATTCACAAACTAATTCACAATCTTTTTACAAACAAGCACGTAGATGATGCATAATATAATAGTAGTTAATTAATGTATAATATATAATAAAACACACCACAGATGCATTATATAGAAAAGAGACGGACAGGGACAATAATAAGGAATAAAGGAACTTTTGTTTATAATGTTTATTGAACATATTTTGTATTTTAATGCCTATATAACACAATATACATTCAGACGCAGTCAATACGAATGTTGCATTTGATGCGAGAGTGGTCACAATGAAGAAGAACGCAAAGGACTCAAACCCGAAGACTCAAATGAACTAATCATTCCCTTTACGGTACTGATAGCATAGACTTAATGGGACTGATAGGAAGAACGAAAGACTCGGACCAGGCCGAACCCGAACTAGAGAGATGAACTAATCATTTCTCATTCCGGTGCTGACAGTATGAGCTCTATGGGACTGACAGGAAGAACGGAAAGACTCGGATTCGCTTTGGCTGCATTACCCTATAGTTATTTATGTTATTTTTACAAATGTAATTAATATTTTCGTTAGTACTAGATGTTTTGGGATATTTAAAATTACATTTTAATTATATAATGATGAAATGACCGAAATGAACGGAAACTGACTCGATAAAAGATTCGTTGTCATTTTGCTGACCGAGACTCAAAGATCCGAGTCAGTAAAATGATCCGAACTTCCCACCACTAGTAAAATGATTGATATTTTAGTTGAATACATGTTGGAGAAAAATTTTGAAATGTGTGTACATTTTATTTTGATGTTTGGATGAACCATGTAGAGATCTGAAATAAAAATCTATGTGACATCAAGACAACTGGTCATTATTTTATGAAGAGCGACAGAGGTAGTAACATGTCAGAGCTAATGAAAAAAGTTTACTATAACCCCTCAAGCCCCGGAGCTTTTGGTGGTAAGGACAGATTAAAACAGGCTGTGTTACAGGAATACGGCGTAAAATTAAATGATAAGGATGTAAACGAATGGTTGTCCAAACAGGACGTATATACGTTACACAAGACTGCGCCAATAAATTACAAACGGAACCGTGTAGTTGTATACGGTAAGGATCACCAATTCCAGGCTGACTTGGTCGATATGACCGCATACTCAAAAGAGAACGATAATATAAAATTTATTCTTACAGTTATCGATGTGTTCAGCAAGTACTCATGGACACGTGCGTTGAAAAATAAGACGGGTCCGGAGGTGACTAAAGCTTTCGAATCTATCCTGAAAGAAGGACGCGTACCGATAAAGTTACAAACAGATAAGGGGACAGAGTTTTTCAATAAACATTTTCAACTGCTGATGAAAAAATATGGCATACATCATTTTGCCACAGCAACCGATTTAAAAGCATGTGTAGTCGAGAGGTTTAATAGAACTCTAAAAGGACGGATGTGGAAGTTTTTAACGGCTGTAAACTCCAAACGTTACTGTGATATACTGCAAGACCTGACAGAGGGTTATAATTGTAGTTATCACAAATCCATCAAAATGCGTCCGCTGGACGTTCATAAAGAAAATGAGGCGGTAGTGTTTAAGAATTTATACGGAAAATACGTAAAGAGACACCCGTCTTTAAATACTCTGTAGGGGACGTTGTGAGAGTCTCTAAAGTCCGAGGTATATTTACTAAGGGGTACGAGCAGAATTATACGGAGGAATACTTCACCATAACCGCATGCATTCCACGTGTCCCTCCCGTATATCGTTTACAAGACTTTGACGGTGAAATCATCGATGGATGTTTTTATGAGGAAGAACTACAAAAAATTATTGTTAGTGATGATAAAACATTTAAGATTGAGAAGATTTTGCACAAACAAAAACGTGGAAAAGTCACCTACGTTCTAGTCAAATGGTGGGGTTGGCCCTCCAAATTTAACAGCTGGATAGCTGAAAAAGAGGTACTGGATCTACAGGGCCCGTTAAAGCCGTAGTGAATTCATGACAGGCGTCATTAAATAATTACCATGGCCGAGGAAGGATTCTACGTCACGCTTCCATGCAACGCATCGATGAACATCTACCCTGATAACAAAATATCTAATTACAGAACTAGATTGGCTAGAAGTATAAATTTAAAAGGTCTGTGGGAGGTGGCATTGGTTGAGTTTGAATATCCATTGACGTGGTATACATTTAATGAGGATGACTCAGTTTTTATTATTGTCTGTGATCAACGTCTACTACAGAATAACCACGAACTGAATGATGTAAGAGGCGACGCGTTTCAGGATACTCTAAAATTATCAACGAGTCGGCATAGGTTAAAATGCGGCTATTTTGAGGATGTACCCATTTTGCTCAGGGATATAAATGTATCTCTCCCCCAGAGGGTACGTCTCGTCTACGACCGTATAAAGAATAAGGTATTTCTGAAAGCACCCCACGGGACTTCGTTGACATTTTATGGCAAACTAGCGATCATCCTAGGTTTAAAACCAGGGATTTCTATAGAAACTGTAAACAGTTTGGATGAACATCAAGACACACACATTACATATGCACCATTCCAGGCTGATATAAATGCCGGATTCTACACGCTATATGTATACACAGACATAATCGATTATCAATCAGTTGGGGATGCCTATGTACCTTTATTAGCAACTGTATATATAGATGGTGAAACTAACAAAGCAGTCAGTGTCAGATACGACAAAGCTCATTACGTACGTGTTAATAAGAGCTGCATCTCAGAAATCTCTGTTGATGTAAAAGACGATTTAAACCAGGACGTACGTTTCACCTACGGAAAGGTTGTTACCAAACTACATTTTAGACCTGTGAAACACCACCCGTTTTAAAATGGCTCATCACGCCCCGTACAAAGCGGATCCCGAACGCTACATATCATACTACAGGGCTCAGGCCGGTAACGGCCTTCCGGGTTACGCAGGGGGCGGGGTTATGTACGGCTCCGGTTTTGCTTCAGGAATCGGTGGACTTTTCAAAGGCCTTTTCCGAATGGCACTGCCTTTTTTTAGAAGGGGAATCAGTATAGCAAAACCACATCTAAAGTCAGCCGCTAAAAACATAATGAGTGATGTTGTCACCAGTGCTCTAGCAAAATCTTATAATAATAATAATGATGAAAATGGACAGGAAGGCCATGGATTGATGGTGATGTCACGTAAACCACCAGGTACCCGTATGAGAAGAGGGCGTGTCCTTGCTGTAAAGAAGACTAACCGCTCAAGCAAAACACGCTCAGTTACAAAAAGCAAGCGAAGAACTAGCACGAAACGTGTGAAAAGATCTACAAATTTAAAAAGACGGGGTATCACTATTTTCTAAAAAATGTCCTGTTACACTGTATGTCTGATGAGTGCATTAAATCAGAGCTGGATCTGTTTACGGTCCCTTTGACACAAACAGCTATTGAAAAAAATATGTATGTGGAGATAACCCCCATGTCAGCTTTAACAGACACATCGCCCATAGAATTCTTCATAGCGGGGACTGGTGAAGATTACACAGACCTGAATAACACGTTGCTATATACGCGCGTCAAAATAACCCTACCGAATGGAAATGACATTCCTGACGGCGCTCCTACGGCTTTAATTAATTATCCCGGATCGTCGATTTTCTCACAGGTTGATGTCTCTTTAGGTGATCGCCTGGTGAGCCACAGTAGTAACACGTATCCCTACAGATGTCTCATTGAGGCCATCGTTAATTATGGAAAAGACACTCTCGAGAGTAACTTTTCAGCAGGTTTATTCTACAAAGATTCTTCAGCTCACATAGATGCTACAGATCCTGGAGGAGCGAATGCCGGATTAACAAAGAGAGCAGCGTTCACAAATGCCAGTAATGTTGTAGAGCTACTAGCTCCAATTCACAGCGACATCTTCTTTCAATCGAAATTATTATTGAACGGAGTGGATATACGGATTCGGTTAACTCGTGCGAAAGACGAGTTCTGTCTGATGCGTAGTGATGGCATCAATTATAAGCTTAATATACTATCGGCTTCACTTTTTGTGAAAAGAGTCACCGTATCCACTGCGGTGCGTTTGGGACATGCACAAGCTCTTCTCTCGACCACAGCTAAATACCCCATAGATAGAGTCTGTGTGAAAAACTTCTCTGTACCAGCAGGGGCCCGCGTATCCAACCATGAAAATCTCTTCCTCGGGCCGCTACCGAAATCCATCATTTTGGCCATGACGGAAAACACCGCCTTTTCTGGTGCTTATGACAGAAATCCTTTTGCCTTTAAACACTTTGACCTTGAATACTTGACTCTGACCTGTGACGGGCACCAGGTCCCTTCGCGTCCTTTTCAACCAGAATATAATAACGGATCAGCCGTGAGAGAGTTTTATCAGCTAGTGACAGCCACGGGCCGGCATCTAAAGAATCAGTCTATGATCATAGATCGTGAAGATTTCCTACACGGATACACTCTCTATGCGTTTAACCTGACACCCGACGAGGAATGTGGTCAACACGTTTCACTGATTAGATCGGGAAATATTAGATTAGAAGCACGCTTCAGAGTACCCCTCGCACAACCAATTAATATTTTAATATATTCAGTCTTTGACTCCATTATAGAGATATCAAATCGGAGACAAGTGTTCGCAGAGCACTACTGAATACCTCTGGAATGAATACTGTGCAACTGACGGGGCTGATGGATAAAATTTCCTGTAACACAATTTTTTTAGGCGTACTACCGTGCGATTACCTACCCGAAGAGCCTTTAAAGGATACCCCGTGCATGCTAATTTCGAATACACAATCTTCAGACGAACCAGGGGAGCACTGGATTGCCATATACATACGTCGAGATGGTGTCAGCTGTTTTTTTGACAGCTTTGGTAACGCACCAGATGCAGATTGCTTTCCTGCATCTTTTCATAACTTTCTAAAAAACAATTCTACGATCGTTCAGTACTCGGACAAACAAGTTCAAGATTATACTTCAGATACCTGCGGTCAACATTGTGTGTTTTTTCTGTATTATATATCAAGAGGTTATGAATATGAGAATGTTATAAAAATGTACCATAATGATTTGTTAAAAAATGACATCATGGTCTCTTCTTTGTGAAAAAATGTAAACCTAGTCTCTGTAACGGTAAAACATTTAAATGCATTCAGTGTGTACAGTCTGGTAAAACATTTCAGATGTAACGCGATGTATTGTTTCTGTGAGTGATGAATAAATAAACTTGTAAAACAGATTAAACATTTTCTTTTTCTTTATTAGCATCAGACATTAGTATACAACTTAAAAATACGCTTACACAATTATACACAAATTTACATTCAATAATATTTGTAAAACAGATAAACACTCCTATTATACCGATACAAATAATTGTTAAAAATCTAGCCATTGTTTTGCATCTAATGCAGGCGATTTAAATACACGTGTATCAGATGTGTCTGAAGAGGGTGATGTGTTACGATGTCTTCGTTTTTTCAATGATTTCATCGATACTGTCGCAGGGGTGTCACCGGATGTTTTACTTTTAAGTGAATCAATCATACGTTTAACATGATGGTTACTTATAGTCGAGTAAGGTATGTTTAAAGAGGAAAACGCCTCCAGAAATTCATTCCATCCTGTCGGCCTGCGTTTGTCATGTATTGTTTGAGGCATTGTTACGCTTTTCAACAGGTCAAGCATATGAGACCCTGCAATGATTTTCCCTTTATAAACAAATTCACCGGTGTCTGTCCATGAAGACAGCTGCTTGGCCTTAGACATTTTATCCAAAATGTATTTTACATTTTTCAAGCTTCTCTGAGGCACGTTGTTTAGCACCTCTGATACGATTACGTCTTCAGTGACGGGTGCTTCTTCATTTTCGCCCTCCTGACTCGGCAGTGTTAACGTTAAAGTGTTGCTCTCCACATCGTTATGCTTTGACACAGACAGAAACCTCTGTAACATGTGTGTGTATAGTTTTGCTTTTTCATGTGGACCCAGGTCGTCTCTCTGTAATATGTCTCTTATAGATGAATCCATGTTTTCCTCCACGGACTTATTGATATTTTCACGTGGTGGGGCATTCCTTAGTCTATCCAATTGATGCTTTGGCACAAGATACAATTTTTCAGTATGCTGCATTTTTTCTCTCTTCAGTTTCTAGTTATCAGGCTACTTATAAAAGGTAGAGCTATGCTTAGAAGAGGTAGTAAAAATCCTCCTTTTTGGTTAATCATACGTCTTTTTCTTGCAATATTGATCTTTTTATTAGCAACGTATTTTATTTCGGTCTTTCTCCTTTTTAAAGATCCATGCTGTTTTGCAGTTAGAGGGATCTTGCCGTGAAGAATATTGAGGGCCACTTCACATAGAGCCAGTATGAGCTCGTCGGGGGCTGAATGCAAAATAAGCTTTCGTTGTTTGGGTGAGCTCTTGTATAATAACTTTAAAAGGTAAAGATTTCTGGAAAGTCTCAAACTCATTTTAAACTCCTTTCTGGACGTAGACCACCGGATAGTCAGACAGTAAATCTGTTCTGAGTCGAAATCTTTCAGGAGTCTGTGTTTTATAATCTATTAGCAGGTAGCTGAAAGGAAGACTAGTTGCATCCTGGTAAGCTTCAATAAAAAACTTTGTATTACCGGGAAACATCTGACGACCCAAAACACCTATCTGCTGCTTATCTCGAGGGTTTTTAAATATTATTAAATAATTTGCGTTAAGTCCTATTGTCCTGGTAGATTTCCCTGGAAAAATAGATTCTGTATCAGTAGCAAACAGCTTATATTTTTGTGGTGCACATATTGCGTAAAAATCTTCTCGACTTCAGAATTGGATGCAGCTTGACCCATAACGTCGTCCAAAATTAATAGGGATCTTTTACCAGGTGGGAATAATGAATCATCATCCAATTTCTTTGGGATGTTTTCAATGAATTTAATATCAAAAGCATGTAACAATTCATCATATAAAGGCTGCCAACATGTATAAATGTACACATAATTATCAAACTTTACAGAACACATTTTGTCTGAATTATACATTAGAGTCTTTACAAAAAATGTCTTCCCACTATTGCTGGGGCCACTAATAACAGCCGAAAACGGGTGTTGCAGTCTGCAGTCAAAAACATCTGTTTCACACATTTTCAAAATATTGTTAAAACCCGTAAGGCAAGGTTGTATAATCTGGTTGGAGTACTCGCTTATTGTACACAAGTCTGAAACTTTTCACGATTGATCTGTTGTGCAGTGTGAAGGTCCTCTTATTGTGCGTAATGGTCTCTGTGCGGGGAGGGGGGATCATAAATCGTTGTCTAAACGCAGTGTCATAATTTTTCAGTAGATGTACGCTCTTGTTTGCGTGTTTCGTAGCAGATGGTATTTCTGCAGTATCTGAAACAGTCTAGACATTGTCTATCGGTCGTCTTACGTGTACGGCATTCGGAGGTGTTACAAATATTACAAACATATCTGCATTCGTGCAGCCTCCTATCGTTGAAACCGTGGAGATAAAATGATATTTCCTCAGGGTACTAGTGGTATAGTATACTAATCAACATACATTTACCTATATTGTTAAACGTCTCAGGTAATTCATACGAAATTTGAGTTGGTCAGAAGAAAAACATTTAAAAAGTTAAATATATTTTAAAAAGTCTAAGTAAATACAGCGTGTTTGTCAACAAGTGCTTTTAGTCGCGTGAGGGAGCCTCTTCACAACATTACTAATCAATTAATCATAGAAATAATGAATGTCATCAGACTGATTTAAGCTTAAGAACAAATCTTTATTTAAAGAAAATTAAAAGGTAAATCCTTATTTAAAGAAAATAGACTTCTGATTTTGCAATACAATTTATAAATGTTCAAAAACTCTTAACATTTTCTGATAACACTGTAAAATGTACGAATAACAACTACTGTGTTTTTAACTTCATACAGTTTATTTTATTTATTTATTTTTTTAAGTTTTAAATGTGATAGTAAAGTTTTCAAATATATGAGGGTAAAACAGGACGCTGTAAACTGTGGGTAAAACAGCAAACAGTAAAACTGCACAGACACGTTTGTTTAATGTAAATTATTGTTAAAATCATGTGTTGTTAACAGGTCTGCCAACTCTCACGCAATTGACCCAACTCTCACAGTCTCACGCAACACCCTCGATTTCCTGCTAAAGTCTCGATCCGGTGGGGCAAAATACCTGAAAGATAAGTTTATCTATAGATCCACCAGTTGAGCCAGTCGTGATGGATTAGTTTTACCGCAAATTAGTTAAAATATCCTAATCTAGAGCGGTCGTGCATACGAGACAGATGTTGAGCTACTAACGGCGCGGGGCAAAACCAGGACTGGAACCAAAACACATTCCTCTCTGCACTCTAAGCATTCTGTTACCACTCCGATTCCGCCCACCACGGATTTTCCAGTCTCACTCGCAGGAAAACTGCTCCGTGTTCATTGAATTTAAAAGATTATCTTATGTTTTACTGACTGCTCTCCCGCAAGAATTTATTTTTTACATTGTAAGGTTAAATCAAGCGGCAATATTTTTACAGTCTATGGGTTACATTTTTACAGTCTATGGGTTAAATGCATTAGTCTCGTGCTCTTTGAGAGATCAAAATTAAGAGCTTCAACCCATGAACTGCTCGTTAAACAACGATAAAGCAGATTTGTACCAGGACAATATATGGCTCAAACAACTTTTTTCGTAGTTTTGGGTTTAGTATAGAATACTACAGAGATTTAGGACACTGAAGAGACTTTCAGCAACAAAACAGAATTTAAAAACGCAAGTCAGTTTTTAAAATGCAGCCTATGTGTTTTGATACTGTGGTTTTAACATGATGTAGTTTTAATATCAGGGTGTGCTTCGTGTAAAATGTTACATTTACAAATAATGAAAGTTAAATGTATCTTTTTGTAATGAAAAACTCCTTAACTTGTTTGACTTTTCTGGAAAATGACCGATCTTTTGACTTTTTTAACACACGAATGTATTTTTTATCTGTTTTAACATCATAAAAATATATATGAAACACTAAAATATATTACTGAAACAACAAATGTATTTTAATAGAACACTAAATTATATTACTGATACAACAAATGTGTTTTAAAAGTTGTAATAGTTTTAAACATTGTTTTGTACAACTTCAAAATGGGGATAGGTTTTTGTTCAGAACGTTTTTTCACGATTCTCCTCCTGTGTTTAATAGATCGTTACATAATTCTCTGTTTACATCCAGTTAACGTTGTGCCCCTTCTCAGAAATCTGTTGAAATTATAAAACTTCATGTCTCGGATTTCCTTGTGATGAATGACGGCATATTCCACAAATACACAGATGTAATGTGACTCATAATTCCATGAGCTGTAGAGTGTGTGGAATAACATAAAGATCCAAAGATGTGAAGACTAAGATCCAGAAGATGTGAAGATGTGATTTCATCTTTTAATATTATTTCATTATTAAATATTATGTATCTGTATTATTGTTCTTTATTAATATTTATAATCAATGTATTATCTTATGGAGTTTCAAAGCATGAGTTTGAGAGCATGAGAGATAACATATGTCAGGGGAAAGCTATATTCTGCTTAGAGGTATGTGTGCAATGTAACATGTTCACTCAGCATAAATGTTTCCACTGATGTAAGTGTATCACAGATGTACAACCAACAAGGATAGTTCTTAATATGGAAGAGAATCGTGACATGTTAAACAACTGTATGTATGACATATACGTTCTAAGTTAAGAAGCTCAGAGCAACACGTTGTTACCTTACAAGGAAGCTGTAAGACTGTATGTGATGTATAAAACCAAAGGTCTCTGTACTCCGGGTCAGAGAAACAGAACCGAGAAACAGAGAAACATGAGAAACACGAGGAACATGTAGGCATGACCAGATGCGAGGAACAAAGAAACATATAGACCTGGCATGAACTCAACATTTTGAAGTTTCTCTCCTGACATATATATAATAAAACTTTCTTGGCAAGATAACTGGTGTCCGGTCCCGTAAATTGAATAATAACGGGGAAACACAAGAGGCTTTAATTCCGAGTCTACATTTGGCGTCACCACGAACAGGATTGCATCTTCAGGCATTTGTCTTAGTCATTCAAGGTAAGACTTTTACTATTCTAAAAAATAATTTTAAGTCTGCCTGATGATTAGACATTGACTGAAAGTGCTTAAAAGAACTGTGATTTAAAGTACCAGTTGTGTTGCCAATGAATATATATGTCAGAAAAAAAAAATAATAATAATAATTTATATAATTTGAATTTGATGTGGCTTATTTGAGTTGCTCTGTTCAGAAAACCTCTGAAATATTGAATGATGCTGGGGAAGTCTTTTTCATTTTTGAAAAGACTTTAGGAAAAGTGGATCTTTTTTAGAAAAAAGACCATTTAGTCAAATATTTGGAATAGCAGTAAAACGATTTAGCAATTCGCTTGGCATGACTGGCAGGTGGTTGGAATATGGCGAGACTGTAAAAACTGATGGCAGAATAATCTCTAAAATATTTCCAACACACCAAAGAATCGTTTTAGAAAACGAGGATAGTGTGTCAAAGCAGTGATTTATAGCGGTTTAAAGTGGCGGGTCTGTGCTATAGGAGTACAGGATACCGTATTTAGAAATACAGGTGCCCTAAAATTTTAAACACGCTGGATTGAACCCTTAGAAGAAGGGTATCAATGGAAATAGGAGCTAGAATTGTGTGCATTCTGATTTTGACAAGAAGCTGTTCAGTGTTGAGAGGAAGAGACTGATCTGAGAGCAACTTCAAATAAACTAAAATAAATAAAGAAATAGAAGAAACAAATACACAAAGAAAACAAATTATTAGAGTTAACCTTTTTGTTTTTTTGTTGTTTTATTCCCCCTTCTTGTTCTTTGAGTTATAAGAGCAGCTGGAAAGGGTCAGAAGGAGAGAAGCAGAGAGAGAGGGGCCTCCCTGGAATTCACGTACAGTAGCTATACATCCACCAACACACACACACACACTTACTCCCAAAATATCCCTGCTGTTTGAGTGTACAGTCATAGACTGACAGATTTTAAAATGCCAGAAAGTGGTTTTAACAGTAAAACAATAGCTGCTTGGTACCTAGAAAGAAAACAGAAAAAACAAGCTAAGCTTTTGAAAAAAGGACTGGATATTAATGCATCTTTGGATGTGCAGCTAAGCTGGTTTGATTCTCAAAAAGACTCCATCAAGTCAAAAGCATTTCCAATACTGGCAGCTCATTGGATTGTGAAACAAGGTGGAATCTTCTGCGGCATTGATGGGTGTCCAGCCCCACTTGCTGAAGCAATGAAGCCTCAAATTGAAGCATTTCACAAATTGAACAAAATTATGTCTATTAACTGTTCAGATAAAGAAAACACAACCAATGATAATTCATTTGATCCAGATTGGACAAATATAATAACTGAAGCTGAAAAGAAATATTCACAAGCACCAGTGAAATCTGCAACCACTGTAACACCTCCTCCTTACAACCCAATGTATCCAGTTTTGCCTGAACAATGCACAAGTTCATTGAAACCACTGACACAGCCTCAAGCTTTGAGATCAAATGGAGGTCCAGTTGACAAAATGTATATTGCATCTGCACAAGCAGCTCCAATAATAACAAAATCTAAAACAGTTCAGCCCAACAGAGACATGCTGCGCTGTACACCAGCTTTTAATTATGGATCCGACTGGGGTGATGAGACAAGAGATGACGACATGATCACAATTGACAAGATCGGTCCTGAATTTTCTTCACCTGTAATTAAAAAGGAAGGAGCTGAATTGATGACAGAAGAGAGACCATTCACTCCTGGAGAACGTCAAGCCATTCTCACAGCCTTGCCTCCTCTGAAGAGACAAGATCCAAACACAGAGTTTTGGCGAGAATTAGACTCATTGGTCGAAGCACATCAAATGACACTACGAGACATTCACACCATTGTGAAAGCTAAAATCCCAAGAGACAGATGGGAACGCTTGCCAGCTTCAATAACAACTGCCCAATGGATAGATCTGTGGGTTGATGACCAGGGACGACCCCTGGGTCTTTGGCAAGCATTAGATGTATTCCGAAAAGAAATCCAAGAAATCTTGGGCAGTGGTAAAATTCCTTTCACATTAGTGACATTGATTAAGCAAAAGGATGACGAATCTCCAGATGAATATGCTCTACGTAAGTGGAATGCTTATGAGAGATGGGCTCTCTGTGCTAAGAAACAACCTGACAGAGATGATGTACAGTTCATTGACACACTTGTGGATGGACTTGGCCCAAAATACCAACAAGCTTTATCACTTGGAGTCAACCCAGGTGAGACATTTGACCAAATTATGCAATGGGCTGGCCGTTTGGAGATGGCTATGAGGTCAAACAAAGAAGAAGGAAACAAGCCATATCGAAGAGGAGTGGCGACAGCTCAATACAACAAAGACGCAAGGAATAAGATGGTTTCCTGCAGCAACTGTGGAAAACGTGGACACGTTAGACGAGATTGCTGGGCTAAAGGAGGTGGTGCAGAAGGTCAAGGTCCATCCTTTAAACAGGTCAGTACAAAAGACCATGATGAAACCTCTCAAGGGAAGACGTGGACTGAAGCACAAGTCCGTCAGCTCATTGAGGGAATTATGCGTCCGCAATAGGAATTAGCGGCCCCCTGTATTAGTAAGAAAAGAGACAATCGCCTTTTCGTCAATGCATTAATAGGGGGCCACCCATGTGATGTTTTGGTTGACACAGGCGCCTCAATTTCAATAACAGATTTGAACCTACCTACAACAGATGAAACTATGGAAGTTGAAGGAGTTGGAGGAGGTATCACAAAATTTCGCAAAAGTATTCAAGTTCCACTGCAAATACATGAAGATGAAGTCTTATGGACATCTTTTTGGGTGGGGCCGAATTCACAAGGAAGCCTAATTGGCATGGACATTCTTCCATTGTTAAACATGATCATATTCACTGACAGTCGTCATATCGCCACAACAGCTGGGATAATACCACACGAAGATCGCACATGTAATCTAAGGTCTGTTGGTACAGCAAAACCAATTATCAGAAACTGGAAAAAAGATGGTGTGTGGGGTCTTCTGTGCAGTTTATATCCAGATGTTTGGGCCAAACACAAACTGGATTGTGGTAAAGCCAACATTGATCCCATTGTTATTGAGGGACCGACACATGCCCCTCATAAACAATACCCCATCCGACCTGAAGCAAGACAAGCCGTGGAGGAGATAGTGGCTGACTTGGAGGCTGAAGGAATCATCAGACAAACTTCATCTACCACTAATAGTCCTGTCTGGCCTGTCAAGAAATCAGATAACTCATGGCGATTAACCATTGATTACACAAGACTTAACAGTGTAACACCAAAACCGCATCCTATTGTAGCCAATCCTGCCACTATTTTGAATGATATTCCAGGAAATGCAAAAATTTTTACGGTACTGGATGTACTGTCGGCTTTCTGGTCTATACCTATAGACAAAAGATCTCAAGAGAAATTAGCCTTCACAGTGGGTGCAAAACAGTATGTTTGGAACAGACTCCCACAAGGTCTTAATATTTCTCCTGTTGTATTTCATAGAGCTTTGGACCAGTTCTTAACGGAGCAAAAAGCTGAAATTGAGAAATCAGGAAGTGTCTGCCTTCAATATGTTGATGACTTGTTGATTGCAAGCCCAGATGAAAACAGCCATATATTTGCTCTGAATGTTGTCCTACAAGCCCTTATGAAAGGGGGATTCAAAGTTAACCCCGACAAAGCACAGCTGGCCAAATCCAAGGTTATCTATTTGGGCCAAGAAATATCTGTGGAAGGAAGGAGAATGACAACAGAGCGTGTAGAAGCATTACGACAACTTCCAAAACCTCTAACAGTTACAGGAATGCGGAAGGTGATGGGACTTTTCAACTATTGTCGTCAGTATATACCTGATTTTGCTAGCATCACCAGCCCTCTCATTGACCTGTACAAGGGAGGAAAGCCAGGAGTGGAACAGATTAACTGGACACCAGAAGCTGAGGAAGCGTTTACTTCTATGAAAGAAAAACTGACTTCAGCCCCAGCTTTGGGACTTCCCGACGGACGATTGCCGTTTCATTTGTGGACCAGTGTAGGAGATGAGACGTATTCAGCAGTACTGTGTCAAAAACCAGGTGATCGATACAGACCAGTTGGGTACTTTTCCACAAAAATTCCTGTCACTATGATTGGACAACCACGATGTATACAAGCCCTCGATGGTGCCACATGGGCAGTGGATGCTGTTGAGAATCTGATAGGAGCACAAACTATCATATTGCACACTCCACACAGTATAGTGACACTGTTGAACAACACAAACATCAAAACCATAACTGACGCAAGAAGAGCAAAATGGGAAGCAACTTTGTTGAACAAGGATTTGAGAGTGGAAATCATCAGGGACACGTCTCTTAACCCTGCAACAATGATGCTGGAACCACATGAGGGAATACCACATGAGTGCGTAAAACAAGTAAAAGAAGATAGTCTTGGTCCTGTTAATCCAATCCCTCTTGAAAATCCAGACAAGGAGTTATGGGTCGATGGATCCAGTTATTATGTTGATGGAAAACGACATACTGGATGGGCTGTAGTGGAAGCTGATGGAACTGTTCTGAAGAAAGGAGCTCTTCCTGGGAAACTTTCAGCACAAGTAGCTGAGCTTATAGCACTTACAGAAGCTTTTGAATTATCTGAAGGAGAACGAGTCAACATCTATACAGATAGTCGTTATGCTTTTGGTGTGGTCCATGACTACCTTGCCCTGTGGAAAAGACGTGGACTCATCACCAGCAATGGGAGCGAAATACAACATGCTTCCATAATTCGTCGCTTGATTACAGCATGTCACTTACCCAGAGAAGCCGCAGTGATCAAAGTGAAATCACATCAATCTGACAAGTCCAAAGAAACTCAAGGGAACACGGCAGCAGATGCAGCAGCTAGAAAAGCAGCTCTACTTCCTCTTACTCCTGTTACCCTCGTAAAGGAAAATACCAAGGATAATCCTGAGCTCCATCTTCTTTCATATCAATTGGAGACAGATGAAGAGAAAGAACAATGGATAAAAGCAGGAGCGAAAGAGGATGATCAAGGAATCTGGAGAATTCCAACAGGACAAGTAGTGATGCCTATTGGTACAAGAAGAGAACTAATGCAGTTGTATCATGGAAAAGTGCACGCTGGAGCAAAAGCAATGAAAGCTCAAATCAGTGAAACTTGGTGGTGGCCAAGAATGATGAGAGACATTGATGATTATTGTAGGAGATGTTTGATATGCCTCAAAGCAAATGTGGGAAAATCTGTAAAGGTGCGAATGTCACATGCACCCAGACCAACAGGTCCGTGGACACATCTCCAAATTGATTTCACAGGACCTTTATCACCCAGTGGAGGGTATCAATACATACTCGCAATGCTGGACAAAGCTGCTAAAGACAATAATAAGAAAGTGCGAGAAGCTCAACAGCAATGGGATGAAAAACATACCACTACTGACATTCCACACATTCCCGAGATAGGCAGTTTTGTTATGATTAAACGAATTGCTAGGAAGGGTTTAGAGCCTAGATGGGAAGGACCTTATGAGATACTCTTAACAACAGATACAAGTGTTTGTCTCAAAGGGAAGGGTGTAGGAACAGATAGATGGTATCATTGGTCACAAGTTAAACCTTGCTTAGTGAATGAACAAAATGTTGAGATTGAGCAATGTTCATCCATTAGTTTTAAAGATTGGAAACAAAGAAATGATGTTTAACTATTTTTCTGCTTCCATTTCAGGAATCAATTCCATTGACATTGATTAGAGATAGTTGCAAGTTATTATGCATTATTTACAAAACAATACCTCACAAACAATGAACACCCGCTTACTGATTTTCAACCCCAAGGGATAGGATCCTTTAACATCAACGTTTATTTTAATGTTTTTTTGTTTTAGCTCGGAACTGGAGGACTTAAGTAGTTAACGAGTTAATTAATTAATGAGTCCAGGCACGAGCAGAAGACTTATTAGTTTTTCTTTTCTTAGATGATTGGGGTTCATTTTAAATACATACACATAGATATTAAAATACACATAGTATACGGGGACATAACACGGGACGGGGTTTAGTTTTGTTTTGTTTTGTTTTTGTTTTCTTTTCTGTTCTATTCTTCTGTTCTTTCTGTCTATTTTCTTGGTCTGCTATTTCTTCTCCTCACTATCACTTCTATAGGTTGGCCACCTGGGAATTATGGTGTGGAACTTACGGCCGTAGTTCCAGTGGAGGGAGATGAAGACTAAAATTTCATCTTTTAATATTATTTCATTATTAAATATTATGTATCTGTATTATTGTTCTTTATTAATATTTATAATCAATGTATTATCTTATGGAGTTTCAAAGCATGAGTTTGAGAGCATGAGAGATAACATATGTCAGGGGAAAGCTATATTCTGCTTAGAGGTATGTGTGCAATGTAACATGTTCACTCAGCATAAATGTTTCCACTGATGTAAGTGTATCACAGATGTACAACCAACAAGGATAGTTCTTAATATGGAAGAGAATCGTGACATGTTAAACAACTGTATGTATGACATATACGTTCTAAGTTAAGAAGCTCAGAGCAACACGTTGTTACCTTACAAGGAAGCTGTAAGACTGTATGTGATGTATAAAACCAAAGGTCTCTGTACTCCGGGTCAGAGAAACAGAGAAACCGAGAAACAGAGAAACATGAGAAACATGAGGAACGTGTAGGCATGACCAGATGCGAGGAACAAAGAAACATATAGACCTGGCATGAACTCAACATTTTGAAGTTTCTCTCCTGACATATATATAATAAAACTTTCTTGGCAAGATAACTGGTGTCCGGTCCCGTAAATTGAATAATAACGGGGAAACACAAGAGGCTTTAATTCCGAGTCTACAGATGTTTTGTGGGTCAGAGATGCGATGAACAGTGTGATAAAACCGAATCGGTCACTGAAATGGTACCTCGTTCTCCTGAGATGAGGGAACGAGTATTGCGTAAGCTAGCTTACGCTACGGGAAAGATTCTTCTTTGCCGAACAATTGAAGCCAAAAATTTTTATAATTTGTAATCATTGTCAACGCACTTCTCAGGTGCAGGACCTAGAGCGGGCTAACTAGCAGGCTCATTGGTTCGTTCCTGGGAAGTGCTCAAACCAATCGGAGAGCGGCGCTGAACCCGCGCCCAATGAGCGGACGACGCTCGCTTATTACGTCAAAGCCCGCCGAAAGGGGCGTGGCTTGAGTGTATATAAGCACTCTCCGTGGTTTGGAACAACGATTTATAGTGATGAAGCGAATCGCTGTTAGAGCGGGCACGGCCGGGACGCAATACCCGTTCCCTCATCTAGAGAGAACCGAGGTTACGTTTAGGTAACCGATTCGTTCTCTTACGAGAGGTTCTCTCGTATTGCGTAAGCTAGCTTACGCTACGGGAACCCCTGGTCAACGCCGTGCCCGGTCAGTCACCACAAGCATCCCCGGGAGGGTGGAGGGAGCAATAGTGGAGAAACAATAATAAAGGGCAGAAGCCGTTTATATGAGAATATGAGGCCTAAGAGGCGGCCGGCATAGCGGGCCATAGTATAGGAAGTTTCCATAGAATGGAGGGGGAAGATCAAGGGGCTAGCCGGTTGAAGGATTCCCCATAAAGCCGTGGCTAGACGCTGCGGTGGGTCAGACCGTCAGTAATTTAGCCTGTAAGGCCGGTACTTCCAAGTTATAAAATCTGATAAAGGTGGGACGGGGAAGCCCAGCCCGCGGCCACACAGATATCATGAATAGAAATACCACAGGACCAAGCCCACGAAGAGGCCATGCCTCGAGTGGAGTGAGCCCTGACGCCGAGCGGGCAAGGCAGATTTTCGTAGCCGCATAGGCGGAGGCGATAGCGTCTGACTATCCATCTGGATAGTGTTTGTTTGAGAAGCGGCCAAGCCTTTTGTGCGTCCCCCAAACGCCACAAACAGCTGCTCAGAACGTCTGAACGTGGCAGCGCGTGTAATGTACGGCTCTCAGCGCCCGGACCGGGCAGAGGAGGTTGGCATTGGGCTCGCTATCAGAGGTGGGCAGAGCCGATAAGGATATCACCTGTGCTCTAAATGGGGTGCCAATCGCCTTAGGCACATATCCGTGTCTGGGTTTCAGAATGACGACGGAGTCGTTTAGGACTGAAACTCGAGACACGACGCGTTCGAAGAGAGCGCGTGAATGTCGCCGCACCGTTTAACTGAGGCAAGAGCGATCAGAAAACGGCTTTTAGGGAGAGATATTTGAGGTCAATAGACTCGAGCGGTTCGAAAGGGGGGGCTTTCAAGGCCTCGAGGACTATTGAAAGGTCCCAAACCGGCACCGAGGGGGCGAGGGGGTTCATCCTCCTGGCTCCCCTGAGGAAGCGGATAACCAGCTCGTCTTTGCCAATAGACTGGGCGCGTCGGGGACCAACGAAGGCCGCGACGGCTGCCACATAAACCTTCAGGGTGGATGGGGTTTTGCCCTTGTCCAGCATATCTTGAAGGAAGGAACGCAAAGAAGAGACCTCACACTTAAGGGGGTCCAAATTCTTTTCGGTGCACCATTTTGAAAATACAGACCATTTAGCCGCATAGAGCTTTCTGGTAGATGCCGCTCTAGCGTGTTTGATCGTATTCAAGACTCCCTCTGGCAAATCAACGTGTAATCGTTGGTCACCCATGCATGAAGCGCCCAGCGCTGCGGGTGGGGATGCCAGATTGTGCCGCGGGCTTGAGAGAGGAGATCTGCTCTGACCGGGATGGGCCACGGGGCTGTCTGAGACAGCTGTGTGAGCTCCGGGTACCAAATCTGATTCTCCCAACGCGGGGCTATGAGGAGCACCGGGTGGCGAAATTCCCTGATTCTCTGAATGACCTGCGGTAGCAGGGAGATGGGAGGGAAGGCATAGAGCGGGCGGTATGGCCATTCTGAGCGCCAACGCGTCCTCGTTCTTCGAGAAGAATATCGGACAGTGCGAGTTCTCTTCTGTCGCAAAGAGATCTGATCTCCGCTCTGCCAAAGAGGCGCCACAGTGATTGGACTGTAAGAGGATTCAGGGACCATTCTCCTGGAGAGAGAAGGTTCCTGGATAGAATGTCTGGACCGTCGTTTAGGTGTCCCGGGACATGCGTCGCTCTGAGCGAGAGCAGATGACTCTGGGACCAAACTAGAATGCGGCGTGTCAGCAGGAAGAGATTCCTGGATCTGACCCCGCCCTGACGGTCTGATGTAGAATACCACTGTCATGTTGTCTGAACGAATCAGGACGTGGTGACCCTGGATGCGCGGGAGGAACTGCAACAGTGCATACTCGACCGCGAGCATCTCGAGACAGTTTATGTGAAATGGGGTCTCCCGATTCCGACCATCGGCCAGAGGCCGGTGAGCCCTCGCAGACCGCACCCCAGCCTGTGTTGGATGCGTCTGTCGAGATTACCTTCCGGTGAGAGAAGGTCCCCATCGTGACGCCCCGTTGAAACCAATCGGTCACCGTCCAAGGCTGTAGTGCAGAAATGCATGCCTGAGTGACTCTGATTAGCTGGCGGCCCGTGGTCCACTCGCGGCGGGGTACACGGGTCTTTAGCCAGAATTGGAGGGGGCGCATATGTAAAAGACCTAGCTGTAGCGCGGCTGCAGCTGAGGCCATGTGACCCAGCATTCTCTGAAAGGTTTTCACCGGAACGCGGGTATTCATCTGGAACGAAGCGGCTAAACGCTGCAAGCGGCGTGTGCGCTGAGCGGATAAGCGTGCTTTCATAGTGGTAGAGTCCAGGTCTATCCCCAGAAAAGAGATAGTTTGACTGGGCTGGAGAACGCTCTTTGTCCAGTTGACAGAGAGGCCCAGCGCTTCCAGATGAGCGAGAAGAGCTGTACGGTGCGACAGAAGCTCTGTTTTGGAACGTGCTAGAATCAGCCAATCGTCCAAATAATTCAAAATGCGCATCCCCTGGGTTCGAAGGGGCGAGCGCCCGTCCATACATTTCGTGAACGTGCGTGGCGCTAGGGAAAGGCCGAACGGGAGAACGGCGTATTGATAAACCTGGCCCTCGAAGGCGAAGCGTAAAAACTGCCTGTGACGAGGGTGTATTTGAATCTGAAAATAAGCGTCTTTCAGATCTAGGGAGATGAACCAATCCCCCTGGCGCACATGTGCGAGGAGTTTCCTGACCGTCAGCATTCTGAATGATCTCGTCATGAGAGCTTTGTTCAGAAATCTGAGGTCTAGAATCGGCCTGAGGCCGCCGTCTTTCTTGGGAACCAGAAAATAACGGCCGTAAAACCCCGGCTCGGTTATGGGTGGAGGGACTCTCTCTATCGCGCCTTTTGTTAACAGTTTTGATATTTCTGTGCGGAGCGTGCTCGCGGCAGCTGGGCTGACCACAGAAAGGGGCCGGGCGCGGGAACGCGCGGGCGGCGGCGAAACTGTAACTGGTAGCCGTCTTTTATAATGCTTAGTACCCACGGGCATATGCCGGGAATGGCTTCCCACGCTTTGAAGCATATTGCTAGAGGCTGAATGGCCGTGCTGTCCCGGTTGCTGCATGTAACGGGCTGGACACTGTGTGTGTGCTCGTGTAAACTGTGTGTGGCAACGGGATTTGCACTCAGAGAGGAGCTTATGGGCCGTGATACAGAGCGAGCAGAGGGGGGACACGCGCTGCTTGAGGGCGTGCTTATGCTTTCTGCTACTCGAGCGGACGGAGGCCGCTGAGTGGGAGTGAACTCTGTGGGGGACACGGGAAAAAGTGTGAGTGAACACGTGCTTGTGGTCACATTTTTTACACTTGAGGCTTTTATGCTCTTTATGTGAACTCTCTGGGTAGCCGTGAAACGGCTGTTTGTCGCTCGCAAGCGGGTCGAGTCACCGGCTTGTTCTCGGCGAGATTCGCTGCTGCAGTCGGCGAAGGTTCGGGGACTAACAGAGGGTGAAACTTTGACGGCGGTCCGGCCGCGGCGGAAGAAGCCGTCTTTCCCCAGAAGTGCTAGGCGGACTTCTGCTGATCAGGCTTCAGCGTGACCTTGGGGCGGGGCGCTTGGGGAGCCTGTCTGCGTCCGGCTGTCGGAGCGAGAGCGAGGGCGGCCGCTCTGCCTGTGCTGGGGATGGGCCTGAGCTTGCTGCGGGCGGCGTTGTTGAGGCGTTCTGGCAGGGGGCTCACGAGAGCGGCCTGCAGAAGTGTTACCGCGGCGAGGCAGGAACAAATTCATGGCCTGGGTGGCTTTCTGGACCTCGGAAAAGCGTTCTCACGATGCCCGTGACGGCAGATCCGAAGAGGCCAGAGGGTGAGACGGGCGCGTTGAGGAAGACAGCGCGCTCAGCTTCGCTCATGTCCGTGAGCGTGAGCCACAAGTGTCTCTCGGCGACACAGAGGATGGCCATGCATCTTCCCAGCGCTTGAGCGGCAGCTTTGGTGGCGCGAAGGGAGAGGTCCGTAGCGCATCTTAAGTCGTTGAGCGCACGGCCGTCGATTTCTCTCTCGTTCTGCGCTATGTCACTCAACAGGTCGGATTGCAGCACCTGGAGAACCGACATGGAGTGCAGCGCTGCAGCGGCCTGGCCAGCGGCTGCATAGGCGCGGGTGTGGAAGGTAGAGGACGCTCTGCAAGCTTTAGAAGGAAGCTTAGGGGAGGATCGCCATCCAGCGGAGGGCGAGCACAAGTGAGCGGCGACCAGATCTTCGACGGGCGGCATCGCTGTATCCCAGACGCTCGACGGCAAGAGTCAGGAGGCGCATTAGGTCCTCTTCGATGCCGGAGCGGGTCCCCGCGGAGCATGACGCCGAAGAGCCCAGTGAAGACCATTCGTCGCTGTAGAAGCGTGCAACGAAGGCGACTCTTTCTCTTCCTCAGAGTCGAGGGACGCTGCAGAGCGGCCACTCGGCGGCAATGGGGGGTCCAGCTCGGGTGGAGAGAGAGAGTGGTCGGGGGGCGGCGGCTGCGGCCCACACACAGCCATCGCAGGTTCCGGCGGCCTCTGAGAGCGGCGCTTCTTCTTCCGCGGAGAAGTCAGAGGCGGCGCGGCTTGGGCGGATTTAACGGTGAGGAGTCTTGCCCGCAGGGAAGACATTGTCAGCGCCTCGCAGAGAGAGCATCCTCCATCGGCGAGGGCGAGTTCCGCATGTTCAAGCCCGAGACAGAGAGGGCAGATGAGGTGGCGGTCTCCGTCTTCGAGCGGTGCGCTGCATGAGCCGCAGGAAATGCGAGACATCTTTAAAAAGACGCTCACGCTCTTTTGTGATGGAGCAAGTGGAAGTCGTCGGACGGCGCTGAGCTCGCTGAGGCGGCTGAAGGTGGCAGGGGCCGGCTTCTTCAGGCTTCTTGCTTGCTAGATCTTGCCTTGTCACGACGACGGCTTCAGTCTTGCAACGGCAGGCGATTAGATCGCTGAATCAAAATGAATCATTGTTCCAAACCACGGAGAGTGCTTATATACATTCAAGCCACGCCCCTTTCGCGGGCTTTGACGCAATAACGAGCGTCGTCCGCTCATTGGGCGCGGGTTCAGCGCCGCTCTCCGACCGGTTCAGCACTTCCCAGGAACGAACCAATGAGCCTGCTAGTTAGCCCGCTCTAGGTCCTGCACCTGAGAAGTGCGTTGACAATGATTACAAATTATAAAAATTTTTGGCTTCAATTGTTCGGCAAAGTAGAATCTTTCCCGGAGCGTAAGCTAGCTTACGCAATACGAGAGAACCTCTCGTAAGAGAACAATTAATCCAATGAACTCTGTCGTGGTGATTCATACCCCAAATGAACAACAAAATAATAAATCCATATATTTCCGTTGAGGGTCAGACAAACAATATTGATAATCCAAAAAATACAGCACTCGTGGCCTCACGCTGTGTCACGGATTTCCTTACGTACATTGAGGAGGTCGTTAATAAATCCACATAACTGGACAGGACTTTGATAAACTATCCTGACTGACGTGTTTTGTGGGTCAGACACTGAATGAACAGATCGCTGATAAGACGCATAACGTTAATCCAATGAACAGCGCTCTGACGTTGATAAATTCTCATATTTCCACATATTTCCATGGGTCGGACAGGTCGTTGAAGTGATTGCGTGGTCGAGAACAGCACCTAATCCGAAAATAATGCATCCGAAATCCAATCCGTGGTCTCGGAACTGATCCTCATAACCAACACTGTCACACGAACCACAAGTTACGCAGACTTACTTTTAAACCGACGCGCGTCTCCTGGTATGTGTGTGCGCGCGTGTTTGTCACGAGCCACGCCATCCGACTGGTCCAATAGGGAAATAGAACAATCTTTGTGGGTGTGTGAGGAGGCGTGGTTAGCGCTGATCCATACACGGCCTGAATTCTCTCATTTGAGTTTAGCCCCCTGCCACGAATGGACGCATTTCTGAACAGTCCGCCGCATGACGCTGGGGGGTGCGATGTACGCACACACACTCTTCCCACGGACGTCACTGGATGTGGGGGGTGTCATGGGAGGAGTTAGGGTCTGGCCGGTGAGGGACCTGTCAGCATGTTCATTCTGACTTTGGGATGTAGGAGTTCGGACGTACTTCGCTGGGACCCTCCGGAATTATATTTACACAACTTTGCGCCGGATAACTTTTGGATTTAAATCTCTAACTTTGATATACCCATGGGATAATATCAGATTCTGTCGGATATTTCAATGGATTAATACCTTTTGGATATATACAATACCTTTTGGATAACGCCTGATGGATTAATCTTTAAACTGGATAACAAACAGGATTTAAACGTAAGTCAGTTTTTTAAAATGTATGTGTTTTGATACTGTGGTTTTAACATGACGTAGTTTTTACAAATAATGAAAGTTAAATGTGTCTTTTTGTAATGAAAAACGCTTAACTTGTTTGACTTTTTCTGTAAAATGAACGATCTTTTGACTTTTTTAACACTTAAAAATATATAAAACAATGTATTTTTAATGAAACACTAAAATATATTGCTGATGCAACAAATGTATTTAATAGAACAGTAAAAAATATATTACCGATACAACAAATGCGTTTTAAATCTTGTAATGGTTTTAAATATTGTTTGTACAGCTTCAAAATAGGGACAAGTTTTTGTTCAAAACTGAGTTTTTTCTTGTGAGGGTGTCATATATATCAGTGTTTCCCAACCCTGTTCCTGGCGGCACACCAACAGTGCACGTATTCTTTGTGTCCCCGAATCAAACACACCTGATTCAACTCATCGGGTCATTAACCCATGTGATTATGAGCTAATGAGTTGAATCAGGTGTTTTTGATTAGGGAGACAAAGAATATGTGCACTGTTGGTGTGCCGCCAGGAACAGGGTTGGGAAACACTGATATATATCAATAATTTTTTGGAACCGCACGTTCAAAGTTCGACTCGTCGGAGACGGGCTTTAACAACGGCACAAACTATGTGCATTGCCCTGCGATCTCTTTGCGATTGGCACGTTCCTTTACACTATTGGAGATGCGGAAACTTGGGGAAAAGTGCTGTCTGTCGTGCCATTCGCAAAGTGTACCTTGCACTTAAGCAGTTTTTAGGGGGGTTTGTGGTATTTCCTAGCCACTTCAGACCACAGGTTGTGAAGCATAATTTTTTTGCCATTGCAGGTACATTACAACTATTTATGAAGATCATGCAACCATGATCATTCCAAAAAGTAGGACAGAGTTTTCCTCAGGCTTCCCTAACGTGATTGGTGCCATTGACTGCACACATGTCCCCATCAAGGCCCCACCAGGCCCCAATGAAGGTGATTTTGTGAACAGAAAGGGATTTTATAGTGTAAATGTGCAGGTAAGTTACTATTACAATTCTTAATATTCCAGATTAGTAATATATAAAAGTATGCAATTAACTGATTAAAAATATCTTTCTAGATGGTGTGTGACTCAATGTCATACATCACAAATGTGGAAGCTAAATGGCCTGGTTCTGTGCATGACTCCAGGATTTTCAGAGAGTCACATTTATGCACATTATTTGAACGTGGTAAGGAACATTTTTATATCAAGCTCACCATATGACATAGCCTACATTTATTCTGAGCTTAACTAAACTGCATTTTTCCAGGTGCTTACGACGGGATCCTGCTTGGAGACAGGGGCTATGCCTGCAGGCAGTATTTTATGACTCCATTCCCTGACCCAAACCCCCAGACCACAAACCCGTTACAATGCAGCTCTAGCCAGGACAAGGGCACACATTGAAATGACCTTTGGGCAACTAAAGGAAAGATTTCAGTGTCTGAAGGTGTCTGAGGGTTGCACCTGACAGGGTCTGTGACATTATTGTTGCATGTGCCATTCTCCACAACATTGCCACCATCAGAAAGGAGGGGACCCCTGTGGTGGAGGTGCAGCCTGATGATGACCTCCAGCCAGTGCACTTGGACCAACCTAGTGGCAGAGCTGCACGGGACAGAATTGTGGAAACCATTTTTGATTTGATTTTTATATATATATATATATATATGAAGAGTTTGGTTCCAAAACGCTATAAATCCATTTTGATGAATTTGAGTAAAACTGCGTTTGTCGCGGTTTGGAAAGAAAGGGAGAAACATTACATAATAACACAGCGCATATTGCATTTTACGTAAAATTAAACATTGTTTTGTACCTGGTCGGTATTGAAAAGTCAGATTTTTGCAGTAACTCATTTTTTTTTAAATGGCATTTATCTCGTTTTGCAACCAAACTCTTCACATATATATATATATATATATATATATATATATATATATATATATATATATATATATATTTTATTTTTTTAATTTTTTACAAACAAAAAACATTCATTAAATGAATAGACAAGACAACATGCTTAGTTCCTTGATTTTTTTTTTTTCAATTATTCTTTTTCAAGAAAAGCCAGTGATGGTCATCTTTTGCCTGCAATAAGATATATTGTTATTCAAGGTCAACAATAGTATTCTGTGTGAAATAGTGTATTAGCACTTACTCTGAACTTCCTTTTGAAGCAACTCAATCTCTAGTGCCAGTTTTTTCTTCTTTAAGGTGTCAAGTTCTATTTCTCCCTTAATTTTTGTTTCTTCAGCTCAAAATACTCAATTTTCAGTTGTAGATTCCGTTTATATAGAGTACGGATATCACCCTGTGACATTTTGGGATAAAAAGAATTAACCAAAAAACACACACACACAAAAAAAAAAACACAAGCCTCACGCAACAGAAATAAAAAGGAAATATACTACACTGCCCACCTCTGTATCACTTTGTGCTGTAGGCCTGTCTGTAGGCCTGTCCTCCTGCAACTCATATTGCAGTCAGAAATGATATGTACACAACTATAAATTAAGTAGTTATTTATGCACTTACACGTACTTCCTCCAAAGGACAGTGATCTGAGAGGGTTTCTTCACTGTCCTGTGCAAAAGAAACAAATGAGTATTACAAAATGTTGCACTTTCTTTCCTTTTGATGTAAAGTTAGAAAAAGTCCACTTATACCCCTTTTCCACCAAAAAAGAACTGGTTCGGAACTGGTGCTGGTTCAAAGTTGGTTTGGAGTTGGTTCAACTTGCGAACCGCTTCAGAACCTGTTTGTTTTTCCACTGACTAGAGCGCCCAGGGAACGACGTCGTTACGTCACTGTTTACGTCGCCATACGTCTTGCAAGTACAACATTACTTTGGGATTATCTCTAACTCGTGTATCAAGAAGGCTTTAAAAAACAATCGAAATGTGTAAGTCTTTTAATATTTTCGTTTGATATGTAATCTTTTCTGATAAGTTATGTACCCCTGTCTTGTGTCTATAATGTCTTAATATAAAAATAAATAAAAAAAATAGAAACGCTTGCGTTAACTTCAAGCATAACAATTACAAAGGCGGACTCCGTCGTGTTTCTGCAAATGTTTCTCTTGGCTTTGCGATCCTTTATTATGGTCAGAAAAGATGTTTAGAACACATCTAAACCCGCCCCAGCCCCCGACGTAAGCATGACGTGGTAAAAGAACGGTTCTAGTCCAGCAAAGAGTTGGTGCCGCTTTGGAACCAGCTCTCCTGGCCGAGAACCGGTTTCTTGGCTGTCGAAACACAAAGAACTGGTTCGCGAGCAGGCACCGGCTCCGAACCGGCTCTCAAAATGCTTTGGTGGAAAAGGGGCTTTACTGCACATGCTTCAGCCACCAATTGCTTGGGAACAGGTAAAAGTGTTGCTGTACTATGTGAAACTGCACAAAAGAGGAGAACACAATGGCATTACAATGAACTACACTAGGAAAAAAAATGTGATCAATAACATTTTGCAAAATATTTTTCAATTAAGTTATGCAGTTTTCACCTTCACAACTCAAAGCAATTCATCACTACTCAATATTTATCAGTCGATATGACTTCACCAGCCATTTGGATTATAGGCCTACTTAATTTAATGCAGCAATACATTATTTACAGTGTAGCAAGATCATTTAAAACTCATTTACCAGTAATGAAGGTCTTGCTACTGGTCCCTGGCTTTTGGTCTAAGGAAGAGCTGCCCCCAGGGATGCCCTCCACAATGGGTCCGGTTCACATTTAAACCAAGGGCCAGCTCTTCTGCCGGGGTATACTGTGGTGGTGCAGGACCACCACCTGTTTTTTTCTGCTCTGCCTTTTTCTTGGTTGCTGTTATAAACAGACAAACACATAATTTTAACATTTATTTTGGTAAAAGAGACTAAACAGTAGAAGTAGAAAAGATTACCATTTTGAAGAATATTCTTGTATTTCACTTTTACTTGTTCCCATGTTCTAGTTGGTCCTGTGGTGGCTCTGACATTAAGCAATTATGAAATTATTAAAATACAAGAACACTGTAATAAGAGATAGAACCATAACATGGAACACTTACGCATTTAATTTGCAACTTTTGCCAGCGCTCTCTCTCCTGGCTTTTGCACACTTTGATGTGTTCCCTGGCGTTTTAATTAATGTTTCAAATTCTGCATACCCTTCTAGCAATAACACTTGCTCTGCGGCGGTGAAAAACTGAGCGTGCTCTTTGGCCATGGTGAACAGCCAATAGTCAGAGGTTAGATCCGATTCATTCGGATTTGCCGATTAATCGGCACTGATAGTTGATTGGTGGAACTATCGTTATCGGCAAAAATCCGCACCGATAGTTATTTCCTGGTTTCTGTCCGTTGCTGTGCGGCTGAGAAGTGCGTGCTGTCATTCATTACACAGTACGAGAGAGCTGAGAAGGGTCTGCTGGCATCATGCAGTACAAGAGCGGCCTCTAGAGGTGTCATAAAAACTATCAATTGATGCCTCGTGTTGTTTATTTTGACACGTGACACTGCGCGCTGCACTGAGAGCGCGTGCTGTGTGGAGAGTGGAGATCGCTGACATCTGATGCTCGTGCTAAAGCACGGACAGCAAGGTACACAGGAAATTTTGTCATATCATTATAAACTGATGAATTTGTTGACTAAATGCTGCATTAGTAGAGAAAGAACCGCACAACAGTATGTTTGTTTGCCTTCGGAGAGTGGCTGAGAGGACGCACATTAGTAGTACTTCAAGCGGTTAAAACACTGACACAAAATACACCTAAGTCTGACCCGAATGTTTAATGTCACAAATTGTTACCATCTATTTGCATTAGTTTATATCCAGCTGGTCACTTTGATGCATTCATTATGCAGCGACGTTGCATATAAGCTAGAGATGTATGATAGCAAACTGATATGTTCATACACCCGACAAAAACAAACGAATCAGAGAAGCATTCGATTTCGGTTCTTTTTTTCACCATCACTTTAATACATATTTATTTTTTATTAAACATTCATTAAGTTCTATAAAATAGAAGCAAATGTGTGAGACTATACATGTAATATTTATGTAATTTCAATGCTCTGGCTTTGTAGATATTTAAAGTTGGCCATATTTAAAAAAATAACTCACTAAGAGGTCGAACCGATTCATTGGATTTGCCGATTAATCGGCACCGATAGTTGATTGGTGGAACTATCGTTATCGGCAAAAATCCGCACCGATAGTTATTTCCTGGTTTCGTCCGTTGCTGTGGCTGAGAAGTGCGCGCTGTCATTCATTACACAGTACGAGAGAGCTGAGAAGGGTCTGCTGGCATCATGCAGTACAAGAGCGGCCTCTAGAGGTGTCATAAAAACTATCAATTGATGCCTCCTGTTGTTTATTTTGACACGTGACACTGCGCGCTGCACTGAGAAGCGCGTGCTGTGTGGAGAGTGGAGATCGCTGACATCTGATGCTCGTGCTAAAGCACGGACAGCGAAAAGGAAATTTTGTCATATCATTATAAACTGATGAATTTGTTGACTAAATGCTGCATTAGTAGAGAAAGAACCGCACAACAGTATGTTTGTTTGCCTTCGAGAGTGGCTGAGAGGACGCACATTAGTAGTACCTCAAGCGGTTAAAACACTGACACAAAATACACCTAAGTCTGACCCGAATGTTTAATGTCACAAATTGTTACCATCTATTTGCATTAGTTTATATCCAGCTGGTCACTTTGATGCATTCATTATGCAGCGACGTTGCATATAAGCTAGAGATGTATGATAGCAAACTGATATGTTCATACACCCGACAAAAACAAACGAATCAGAGAAGCATTCGATTTCGGTTCTTTTTTTCACCATCACTTTAATACATATTTATTTTTTATTAAACATTCATTAAGTTCTATAAAATAGAAGCAAATGTGTGAGACTATACATGTAATATTTATGTAATTTCAATGCTCTGGCTTTGTAGATATTTAAAGTTGGCCATATTTAAAAAAATAACTCACAATAAAATTCCATATGTAACATTAGTCAAGTCAAGTATATTTATATAGCGCTTTTCACAACACAGATTGTATTAAAGCAGCTTCACAGTATCAATCAAAACAACATAACAATGTTTGTTTATTAGTGAAAAAGACATCCACGTTTGGAATGGCTGATCAATGGTATTAACTAAGGTTAAAAGAACAGTTAAACAGTTACATTTGGAATGTTTAATTTGTTATTTAGAGTATTATTTTTTGTTTGTTTGAAAGAATGCCTTTTATTGACATGTTTTCATGGATCATACAGTTTTTTTTAAAAAAATACAGTATTTTTATTGTTTGTTTGAAAGAATGCCTTTTATTGACATGTTTTCATGGATCATACAGTTTTTTTTAAAAAATACAGTATTTTTATTGTTTGTTTGAAAGAATGCCTTTTATTGACATGTTTTCATGGATCATACAGTTTTTTTAAAAAAAATACAGTATTTTTATAATAAAGTTCAGCACTGTTTTACTTGGAGTGTTATGTTTGTTTTTATCCAGTATCAATTTTAAAAACTATTGGTTGATTAATCGGTTCTCGGCAAGTACAGCCCAACCTAGCTATCGTTATCGGTAAAATCCAATATCGGTTCGACCTCTCAGCCAATAGTAGCGTTGCTGATCAATGTTTCTACTATCGATACATGTCCCCTTTTTACGGTGACGCATTGCTGCCACATACATATTATTTTTTCCCCTCAATTATGTTGTAATAACGAGATCTTATGTCATAATAACGAGATCGTATGTCGTTTAAACGACATATTTTCTCGTAATAATGAGATCTTATGTCGTTAAAACAACATACTTTTTCGTTAAAACGACATACTTTCTCGTTATAACGACATAATATCTCGTTTTAACGACATAAATATGTCGTTTTAACGACATAAATATCACGTTTTAACGACATAAATATCTTGTTATAACGACATAAATATCTCGTTATTTCGACATAAATATCTTGTTATTTCGACATAATAAGGGGACATTCTAATATGCATTAAGCTACATTTGGCATTTTTATAATGAGTTTCTAAGGGAGGAAAAATTAAACGCTTTGCGTTTATATTAGCTATCTGATTTTTGTAGTATACTTTATTATGATTTTAGTATTAATAATGCACGAACAATTATCCATGAACTTGATAAATGTATGCAGGGGCGGCGTTTGCGTATGGCAGAGTATGACCATTGCCATACCCTAGCAGTCGGAGTTCAGATAAAACATCAGCTGATGATGATGCTCTTTAAAGATTTTAGGATGGCTTTTTAAACCCCCTAAATTTCCACCCCAGATAAAATATCAGTCTGCGTTTTTATATTTAATATTAAGGAAGTAGACATTCATGCGTGACAAAAAATATTTAACTTTGGAGGCAAAATAGCCTATATATTTATTGTAATTCTGTGAATTACACTGCGCAAACCGAATGAGGAAGGGTTGACTCTCCACAGAACATAAAATATTCATCTTATTTTATTTTTCGTGTTCGCATTTATGAGGAAAAAATTATGTTACAGACGTGACAGTGTTGGTTATTCGGACGTGGGCGCTCTGAAGCGGCACTAAAAGACGGATTTAAAACTTCCACAGACCTCAAACAGAAAAGCAAAGCCTTTATTTAAAGTGAATTTCGTTTTCCTTTCAATTTTATCTTGATTTTATGAATGTTTTATCAACAAATTGCCTGGATTTAATACATAAGAAGTAAATGCAAACAAGAAATCACGACACGCAGGCGCCGGTGCGGAGCGCGTCTCATAGGCTAAATATAAACTCTGCGTATAAGTATATCCTACTCCACAGACCTGAAACGTATATCTATATTGAAATGTCAAATTGTAAACAGAACAATTCAAAACGAAACCAAAAAGATTGCTCTCTGCTTATGAAATGAAATGTGCATTTCTCACTGGCGCATCCACTAGGCCTATTAGGCCTAATGCGAAGATCGCGAGTCAGCATCGTCAACTTCATCTTTATTAATAAACAATTAAAATTTCTCCTTGCTATATTTGACATATTAATCATAATCATTGCTTTTGCCGGTTCTTTGTGACAGCTTATAGGTGCTTTAATAATTGCCATTGTAGCGTCACCACCGCACAATAAAGGGACGCGCAAATTATCACTAATACAAAATAAAACGAATGTGTTTTATACACAAACAGTCCATTTGTACAAATCGCTGCACATTCGTTAGATTCTGAATTTTGCACACAACTGAAAGCAATTTGTTAGTGGATATAAAAACATACATTTATTAAGTTCACGGATAAGTGCGTGCATTATTAATACTAAAATCATAATAAAGTATACTACAAAAATCAGATAGCTACGTCCAGAATATGAACGCAAAGCGTTTAACATTTTCCTCACATAGAAACTCATTATAAGAACGCTAAATGTAGCTTAAAGAGGCTACATGCGTTTTCCGGAAATTTAAACTCGCGACTGACACCATGTGGCCCAAAAATAGAACTGCTCTTCCTTTCAGCTCGCAGCGCGCGCTCGTACGTGCACACGTCATCCGCTACATGGAGGTCAACATAATGTTTACAGAGGTAAGAACAGTCAAATACATATTGTTTGAGATAAGTGTTCTGCTTGCGACTCGAGTTTAGGCTACTTGCTGGCTAGCGGTGGTGGCAGAGTGATCTGAAACGTTTACCGTGAACGCGCTCGACGTCACATCCGCAGACAGCGCGGGAAAAGTCCGACCCGACAGAAAATAGGAAAAATAGGATACAGGCTTATAGGTGCACCCACTGTGAGCGGACAAGGTGTCAGTATGCTCATCAGGAGATGTTTGAGTCATAAATGCTAAAATAAAAAGGCTATCGTTACGTTTATTTTGGGGAAAAAGCTGCATATAGCCTCTTTAATGCATATTATAATGTCCCCTTATTATGTCGAAATAACGATATATTTATGTCGTTATAACGAGATATTTATGTCGTTAAAACGAGATATTTATGTCGTTAAAACGAGATATTTATGTCGTTAAAACGAGATATTATGTCGTTATAACGAGAAAAGTATGTCGTTTTAACGACATAAGACTCGTCATTATGAGAAAATATGTCGTTTAAACGACATAAGATCTCGTTATTACGAGAAAATATGTCGTTTAAACGACATAAGATCTCGTTATTACGACATAAGATCTCAGTTATTACGACATAATTGAGGGGAAAAATAATATGTATGTGGCAGCAATGCGTCACCGTACCTTTTAACCCAGCGCATGACGCGCAATTATCTCCGATAATAACACAATCCAGCTATACTAATCATAACCGGCAGGTGTGTTCGAAGAACCCAATTAGCCAGATCATGATAAGGCCGATGATATCATCTTGGATGTCTCATTTGATCACGGATGTTTTAAGCAACGTACGAAGAACGGGCCCCCCTGAACCTTGACCGTCTCCGGTTATTCTGTTGACTGCTACCCGTTCCAAATCAAGCCTGCCTCTGATCCTGAGTTCAAGTTTATTCTGCCTTGTGTTTTCCACTTACTGAGACGCTTTATGTTTGCTTGAAGACGGCTATTAAATTGTTGCAAATGGATATGCCTCACATGTCTGATTCAACACAATATACCCTAAATTTCTATATTTGTTTCAATCAATCCCCCTTACTCCTCCTACTTCATTTTTTCCAAATATAAAGAAGACATTTGTTGGATTAATCTGGAACAAGAAACATGCCAGGCTTCGCTTATTCTGTACCTTCCATTTGAAAGAGGGGGGTTACAACTCCCTAATCTTTTATGGTATTTTAAGGTAGCCAAACTGAGAGCAACATGTTTCTGGTTTTGTGAGTCCATCTCATACTTCATGGGTCCAGATTTAAAAAAGGCGCAGGAGAATTGAGTCTGGATAAATATTTATACTCTGACTCTGTAAGGAGACTCAAAGGAAATACAACTAATCCATTTGTTAAAACCGCCATTTCAGTATGGCACGAATCACAAGATGGGAGTGACACCTATATTATCTCAGCTCTCCCCTATTTGGGGCAATGCATTGTTTGCAATGCTGGAAAAACTGACTTAATCAAACAAAAAAAGCACACATTTTACAGGATCTGGTACTCCTTCATTTTCTAGAACAGAATGGAATGACTTTTGAGTAATACTAATAATGTGATCTTTTTTTTATGGGTGTGAATATACCTTTTTGGCTCTTTTGTTGGGGTAGGGAGGGTGTGTTTTCTTTCTTATTAAAATCCTGTATTGTACATGTATTGTACAATAAAAAATAAAAAAATATGTTCAGGAAAAAAAAAAGATCTGCAAGTGCAGTTTAAAAAAAAAATTTAAGTACAATACAAGTGCACATGGGGTGGTTGATTGTGATTTCACTTTTTTCATTTTAAATAGTGTGTAATGTTGCTGTTGGTGCATGAAAAGTATCTGCAAAGTTGCAGCCCTGAAAGTTCAATGTAAGCAGAGATATCGTTTTTAAAAAATCAGGAAGTTTAATGTAATGTTTTCGTTTTATCAAATGCCAGCGCTGGCTTTATAGCCACTAGGCTATTAGTTATGCTATTTTGTGTCTACGACAAACGCTTACAAACACTTTGGACCTGAATTTTGTATATATACTAATGTTGTAAATGTATTTTTCATGTATATACTTTATGGTGTTATTTTTCGATTTCGATCAAGAACGTAAACCAGTGGCAACGCTGTTTGTGTATATAATATCCAGTCAGTTCGATGCTATTTTGTGTAAGACAAACGTGTATAAAGTAAAAAAATATATATATAGGCAAATTACCATTTAGAAACATTTTGAAAGAGCTGTGCGTGGTGAGGTTCTGCTTGCCTCTCTTCATCGCCGCTTTCTGGGTCTGATTATGGCTCATACTGATACTGCAGTATCGACACCATTATTTACATTTGACAGGAACATATGCAACTTTGCCCGTAAGAGTAATGGGCATGAAATTTCTGGACAACGTGCACTACAGTTTAGCCAATCACAACACACCGGTCCAAACTAACCAATCTCAGCCCACTGCCTGTTTTTGGGGGAGTGGCTTCATAGACTCAGGAAGTCAACCCGGTCGTTCAAATGACAGAGGAGAAAGCGGCTTGCAATAAAGGTGAAATTTATGAAAAATAAGAGTTTTTAAAAAGAAAAACCAAGAATACATGTTATATTGCACCCCATAAACACAATCATGCAAACAAAAAAAGCAGTAAACCACCTCTTTAATACAATTAAGTGCACTTCTTTTACAAAATGGAAAGCCTTTTAAATTGCTAATATATCGAACTGTGTGACAACTGGCCCCAGTATCTCCTACATAAAGCAAAAAGTGTTGTTGTTTTTTTACTATAATATGTGGATATTAAATTAACACTTACCTCTATAACATGTGGATATTAAATTAACACTTAGTTAGCTTACCTCAAGGGCATCCACGATGTAGGTGTCTTTGTTTCCACAGTATTTTCAATTTTGAAATTTCTCGGTCAAACCGTTGTTGTCTGCCGGTCATATAATGCAGTTATGTGGGTCTACGTCAAAGAGCATGCACAGAGAAGTCAAAATTAAACATGATTTATTGACTCGTAAATGTAAGTACGCATTGATGGCCTAAGACACGAAAAAGTGTCTTAAGTTTGTGTGAGAAAACGAACAGTATTTGTATGTTTTTACTTCGTGTATCCACAGCCATGTCCAACTGATCTGAACCAGTTGTTCAATGTCCAACTGAACCGAACTGAACCATGTCCAACGTTTCGCCGAAGTGATTGCTTGCACGTCGACGTCACTTATTATTTACACAGAAGATTTCGGAAGTTTTTCCTTTCACTAAACATATTTAGATATACCGAAATCGACTTCTGTTGCGATTTCATATATATCTAAATATGTTTAGATCTTCACAGTGAAAGGTAAAACTTCCGAAATGTCTGTGTAAACAATGAGTGACGTCGACGCGCAAGCAATCACCTCCGGCGGAACGTTGGACGTGGTTCAGTTGGACATTGCACAACTGATTCAGATCACTTGGACGTGACTGTGATTACACAAGGTAAAAACGATATAAATACTGTTCGTTTTCTCACACAAACCGCTCGTTTCGTGTCTTAGGCCATCAATGTGCACTTATATTTACGAGTCATTAAATCATGTTTAATTTTGACTTTTCTGTGCATGCTCTTTGAGGTGGGCTCCATAGACCTCCACTATATGACTGACAGACAATCTGTTTGAGCCGAAAAATGTTAAAAATGAAAATACTGTGGAAACAAAGACACCTACATCTTGGATGCCCTTGAGGTAAACTAAAACATATCAAAAATTAATTTCAAAGTGAACTATCCCTTTAAGTGTGGTTTTCTCCTGGTTCTTGAGTTAGTCATTAAAGACTATCATCATCCTCCCTTCTTCTTTGTGCTATTTCCACTACTATGTTACGTGACAGACATGTGTTTGCTAAATAACACACATAAAAAAAAATAAAAAAAATGATTAAAGGCTAAAGATATCAAGCTGTTTTTGCCGTTACATAAAATGTAAGTTACAATGTGCAAGAGATGTTTCCTATCTCAAAAACATTAAGTATCCAGACACAGGGATTTGTGTCTCATTTGTAGATGTGGATAATTTAGATAAAGACCATGGGAGACAGTTTAGTGAAGAGCTGTGGCATACAAATGGGAATTAATCCATCTACACTCTTAAATGAGGCTATTTTATGTGAATAAATCTTTAATGAGAACACTGAATAGATGAAAATATTTTGTAGCAGCTATTTTTTTGTTTGACAACACAAAGCTAAGACATATAATCTACTATTCTGAATATACAATACATATATTTAAAAAAAACACAAGCCTCTACGAATGGCCTTTGTAATTTTCACATTTTTAGTTGTCCAACACACTAATATGGCAGAGCTCAAATGAAAAACAGCATAATCATGCCTGCATTTTACTGAGATCTATTGAATCATCCATGAATGTTCCATTTCAGAGCTGCATTTATGCCAGTATTAAATGAAAGCAAGTGGCCAGGGTCTCATTTCTGATTGCAAATGCAGTGCACTGAAAATGGAGGAAAGGATTCATAAGTGGCTCAAAAATTTGCACACTTGCTCACACATTAACACCTAAAATAGGCCCATTAATCACACTCACATCTACATTTGAGGAATGTTCCATTGACAGAATCTCTATCTTGCTTTTTTCAACAGTAAAGTCAGGAATGAAAGCAGAACGTAAGTTCAGGGTTTTAGTGGATGTACAAATACCAACATACAGAAGCAAGCATACATACAGCTATCAGTATTTACATATACACTCATACTAAGATTACAACTAAAGGTATATTGCTGGCTTAATGTAAATCAAGCTTTTTTGACAGCATTTTTGGCATAATATTTATAAATTACTTTCCATACTTTTTTAGTTTTCCTTTAAAAAAGAAGGAAAGAAAAAATAATCAAAGTTACAGTGAAGCTCTTCCAATGAAAGTGAATAGAGCCCAATTTTGGAGGATTCAGATGCATATGTGAAGGTTGTATTTTTTTGAAAGCACTAACATTAATTCTTATTTTAAATGTGTGTATTATTTGAGCTTCCGTGTTGTACTTGTCATTTTTGCAGTCATTTTAGGGTCTTAGGTGTTATGCTGTCATGGCAACAAAGTTGTAAAATTGGATATAAATTTAAACAGAAGTCTTTTTCTGTATTTATAAATGTATTTATTTTAGCTTTTTCTCTTTCTTCACACGCCCTTGGAAATCCGTTCTTTGTCCATCTCAACAGACGAACATACACATTATGTATCCTTTATTCAACCCTCTCCTCAAGCCCCTCTGTCTACGCACTTATATTTGTATTCAATAAATCAAAGAACATCAGAGAAGGGAGTCCATTCCTCCTTCTTTGTACCCAATAACCTTTATTTCACATCACTTTCAACCACTTAAGGACTTATTCAGCAGTGCTTAATTCAAAAACTGTATTTTCACATTGCAACCTCTGATCAACTGCTACTATTGTTATAGATGGTAGATTTTCCCCTGCTTCTTTTGTACCTGCAGATTTTTAGGTCTGGGTGCTTCAATCTACCCTGAACTTGCAACACTATGAGCTTTTGTCACAATCCTGCATCCAAACATTATATACTTTTATACCTAGGACTTCTCCGTCCATTGGCATAACCTAGTATATCTGGTTATGTCAGTTCCCCTGATCACCTGTCTGCCTCCTATAGGCTTCATTGAGCAGCTGTATCTCTTCCTGGTAACCTCCGGTCTCCTGGTGCTGTCTCCGGCTGTTCTGTCTGTGCGCTTCTACCGTATCCGGAATGTGGATGTTGATGTTGTCTGTGTCGGGGGTACTCGTGGGGATCAACAGCGAGTATGAGGCTGTTTCGCCAAGGTCACATGACACAAAGCGGTTCTCACGACGAGAGTAGCGCAGAGAAGGCGAACGCGCATGTGTGGATGACTGGCTGATATTGGAGACAATAGAGACGCTGTCCATGGCCTCTTCATTGTCGCAGATCTCCAGAACTTCCAGGTGGATTTTTACATTTGTGTCTCCAACTCCCCAACCCCAGTGCTGGAGTTGGGCTCTTCTGCACTAGGTTCATGACCCACCGATTTGGAACGGTACACCTCAACTTTCTTCGCATTGTTGGAGGAGATCTTTAGGCCATCGCTGCTGACTTCATAGGTGGAGAGGGACAGTGTTTTGCCCGTGGGGGCATGGAGGGAAACGGTGCCCTGGAAGGCACATAATGGAATGGCTAACCCAGCTGTGGATCTCTGTTTAGAAATAAAAAGACAAATAGACATGCTGTCAACTCAAGTCAAACAATGTGATGCACACAAAGGAAACTTGAAAGGCCGCTTTAAAATGTGGAATAATTTTAATATTGAAATAGTTACAGTGACATACAACACAGAAGCTTTATGCAGTTGTACTACGTGATATCTCAAGGCCCACAGAGAAGGAAATGAATAGTTTGTTTTTATTTTGCACAAAAAGTATTCTCGTCACTTGATAAACTTAAAGCTGCGGTCGGCAAGTCTGGCAGATTGAGTGGACTTAGGCAAAATTTTGAATGTTTACAACTCTCATGCCCCTCCCCACTATCAACGAATACCCTCCCACAGAGTTCGTGCTCGAGTGCGTGCGCACCAGGTTATCTGTGAACGCGACCATCTCATCAGCATCCATCAACACCATGGATTATTTGGAGGTATGCTGCCCTGGCTAATCTACCAATATATTGCAACTGCTAATGTCATTTATACTCTAAATGAGCTTACTTGGTTTGTTAGTGTTCCGCCATCACTCTTCCTTACTGCTTGAACTTCGGGTGTGTGTGCATGTGATTGTAACGTGCGCGAGGGGTGGCGTGTGCCCGACCTGTGATTGACAGTCAAATCTCACACCCCCCTGCGCTGATTGCACCCGATGATCCGGGAGCGCTGGATTTTTGCAAAACAAATAACACGCTCCAGGTGGAGTTAGAAGCTGGTTTTTTTTCTAAAACCACTTTATTTATGTTGTTCTGTCAGATTATAGTGTCGATTTCACTGAATATGATCAAAAAAATGTTGCAGACGGCAGCTTTAAGATTGAGCCACTGTAGTCACTTGGACTATTTGAACAATGTCTTTAACTTTTCTGGGCCTGCCAGTTTCGATCCCTTTAGAAGCCTATTGAGGAGTGATCCAGCCCTCAGATTTAATTAAAAATAACTTAATTTGTGTTCCGAAGATGAATGAAAGTCTTACGGGGTTGGAACAACATGAGGGTGAGTAATTACGGACTGAATTTTCATTTTGGGGTGAACTATCCCTTTAATTGGATCAGTGATAAATATCCATCTCTTAAAGGTTGGGATAAGGCTATTTTTGAGTTGAATCGCTGGAGCTATCAGGACTATTTGGAAACTCATCTTCACCCTATTAGATTACAAGGAATATTGTAATTGTATAACTCTCCTTTGTCTTTTGCATCTTTTTGAAATATGTTATTGTTTTGTTTTTATTCTCTAATCTATTTTATTTCAATGTGGTTTTTAATGGACTGTGGTTCAGAAACAGTGACAATGTTACACACTCTTTGCTTACTCTGGCTATTCTCTGCTGTCTCCAGATGACGATATGTTCGTCCCGTTTTAGCCACAGTAGCTTCTTCGAAAGGGAGGGTTGAGCAGTGGGCTGAGCCCTTAGTGCAACTCGCAACCGAACCGCTAGATGTTGCTAAAAATCACACACTGTACCTTTAATACATCTGAGATGTACAGATGTGAAAGATGCTAGATCTTCTAATCATGATAACTGATCTCTGACTAATTTGGTTAAAACATATTTATGGATTTGTTCAAAATATTTGGACTAAGTTGTCTTAGATTATTGCACATTCTTGGGTTCATAGGAAAGGCCAGATATATCAATACTCGAAACCATGATCAGCAATGTAGCTATTGGCTGACAGGAAGACAGCACCGTAATGACATCATATATATATATATATATATATATATAAACACCACACACTTGACGAACAAATGTCTGGACAGGAAACAGCCAAACGACTAAAATGACATAAAAGTTATTATAATCAATAAAATGTGTACTATTTGCAACATAATTCCCAATCATTTCCATTATTTCACAACTTCTAGTATTTGTACAGGCTTTTATTTCAAAGTTGTAAACCCGTGAAGCAGATGACAGCATTAATTCAAGTTTCTTCAATGTGACTATTTTTTACATGGCAGCATTAAAGTTTCTTATGGGTCAAGAACATTTTTCTAATGGCACAGCAGACAGCATTTTTTTTACTAAGTTCTCTGCACCTCCTGCGCTGCATCAAGGCGGGGTTCGACTTGTTGAGACTCGTCATTTAACAACATCTCGTCACTTTCCAAGATGGCTCCTGCCTGTATACACAAAGTGGACTGTCTTTATAAAATATCTTATAATTAAACGGTCTGTACACTTACACAGTGCTTTGGTTTGCATGTAGGGACCCTCATTATGTTACTGTGTTAGTGTGGGACTATTTTGAGCCTTGTTAGTGGTATTAACTAGCGATTTCCTTTTACTTATTAAATGCCCCCATTACTAGCGTTATAAGCTAAACAGTTTTTAGAGATAAAACTCTTTAGATTCAATTATCATGAAAACAAACCACGGTTGACTAGGTACCAATGTTTTATTAGACCAAAGTAGTGTTGCACGGTGCACCGATACTTCAAAAGTATCGCGATACTCGGAAATTAAAAACCTCACGATACCTAAATTTATTAGTATCGATACTTTTATGAATGACCGCGTTCCAGATTTGTAAGAGACGTATTTCATGTTGGTGTGTGCCACGCACGCTTCCAGTCTCTCCCTATGAACGTCTGTGTTTCTCCTCACGCACGCAGCAAAGAAGCTGCAGCTGTCATGAGACAACTACCGCGAGACGGCTGCCTGTCAGTAGTATACAGTGTATACAATACAGTGGCCGCCTGTCAGTAGCGGAGTGGCAATCCGGAGAGTCGGATCTTTCCCGGCGGGCCGGTAGTGTTTCGAGGACGCGAGGGCCGGTCTTATAGTTATACGTTGCAAGTTATTAGCAACCCAATCCAGCGGCCTGTACACAATAGTCTCTGCAACGGCGATGGTTTGTAGCGCGCGTCCGTGTGAAGATGGTGCGCGACTGGGCGAGCCGCAAAATACACTGTATCCATGCAACTGATAGCAGCGAAAAAGAGCGCTCTGCTTGATTTAAAAAAAACAACAGATTTTAGCGCTAGATCTCTTATTTAATAGCGAACTAAATGAATTATCTGCTAGTTAACTGGAGATGTTTCATTTATTTTTGCATTATGTGTGCAACTTTCCCCCCAACTTTCATAGATAGCATAAATAATTTGAAAGCTGCTAAAATAAAGGATACAAAACATCAGTAAAATGATCTATCGGCTATATGATTATAATCAGAGCATACATGTCAGTGATTTATTTATATAAGGTTATAACAGCATTAAAGAGCACATACCTATGCAAAGGAGGTGCATATGAAACGCCTTGTAAGAAATACTTTCCTTTTCAGGAAAAGTATCGAAAAAGTATTGAGAATCGCAATACTTGACTTGGTATCAGTATCGAAACAATAATTTTGGTATCGTGACGACACTAGACCAAAGGTTCATTTTGCGCTGGAGTTCTCCTTTAACAGAAATGGCAATATACGATCGATGCCACCTTGGAAAACCAGGGAAATTGTCCTAAGGACACACAGGTTCGTTTTGAGTGAGAGGGTGAAAAGACATGAGTCGATTAAATAGAAAGGTTTATTTTGTTGATCAAAGTTGAATAATAAGCACTGGTATCAATTGATCTACAAAGCTATATTGGGTTATTTACCCCCTTATCTTTGTCGTCTTATTAAAAAGAAGTCACCTGGTAATTATTCATTACATTCTAAATCAATCTACAATTTGCGTGTGCCTTGTGTCAGAACTGAGATGGGTAAAACCTCTTTTAAATATGCTGCAGCATCGGATTGGAATCTTCTCCAGACAGAGATGAAATTAAAAGAATTAGTATCTTGTGGTCAATTTAAATATTTATTAGATAATCATCAGATCAAACAAATTGTGTGTAAATGTTTGTAACTAGGTGCATTTTTATATTTTTATTTATGTAATGAGATTTGTTTATGTCTGTGTGTTGTAACTTTGATGTAAAATGTCTATGCAAACTAAGCTGCTTATCTTGGCCAGGACACTCCCGAAAAAGAGATTTTAATCTCAGTGAGTCTTCTTTCCTGGTAAAAATAAAGGTAATAAATAGACATTCAAAGTTTAAAACTCTTACTCTAATACACTATTATAATCAGGGCTCTGACATTAACACCCGCCAAATGCCGGTGGCATTTCACGCGTGGCGGGTAACACAGTCACTCCCACTAGCCACTTTGGCGTGTTGAAAAATTGTAGTCTTGTCAAAAGACATCTGACATGAATTGCACAACATTAGACACACGGAGACTAAACTCGCGGGCTGGGCGTCGGACTGAGGGCTGTTTTAGTCTGCCCTTAATTATCAACTTAATGGGATGATATAGCGATCTTTTTTAATAGTAGGAGAATCCAGAACATAGGCGCGTCTCACGCTCTCCTGCAGTGCCACTGCGCAAGGGTGCGCACGCCAAATATGACATCCAGACTTTTGTCAAACGATCATCACACACGACTGTTCGTGTGCACACACACATCAACACAGCGTTCAGTCAGTTCGTGAGTGTGCGTGGCCGATATAAAGAAAAATAATCTTCACGATTAAGGGACATCGGTGTAACTACTAGCAGGGCTGCCCTTATGTCACGTCATGTCACAACTATCTTGACTTTACAAAGTTAATTCTATGTTTTAATAAAATGAATAATGCCATGAAAGAAAGCAGGAGATGCATTTGTGGGAATAATCTGGGAAATAAAGACCTGTAGGCCTATACTTGTTTCAGGTGGACATATCTCCAGCAACTGAGATCTTCATGATGATCATTATTAAGATCAGAGCTCTGGGGAAATGCTGATGCAAAACAAACAAACCAAAGTCCCCAAAACTGTCATAGAGGCCTATATAAAGTAAAGGTGGACTCGGCAGCCCAAGACAAAGTCTTTGCAGGTCTTTGTTGGGCGCTGGCTCTGACTCTTGACACATGATGGACTCTTGCTTAGGTTCTGGGTCTTTAGCGGGCTCTGGCTCTGTGACCGTGATGGGTGTGTTAAGGGGCTGTCTGAGTTCAGGGTCTGGCTCTTGATTTTTGGTTAGTTCTGGCATGTGAGGAGGGGTGGAGAGGGATAAGGGAGGAATTTCAAAGCAGGTGGTATCTCTGAGACCAGGAGGACTGGAGTGGGCTGGGGAGACTGCGACTGAGGGGCGTTGATATCTCTATGACTACTGTGAAGGAGAGGCCACAATACAATATGTATGGGTTAGGGGCTACATATTGTTTCAGGATACAGATTTAAAGGCTACAGTTTCCGCTAGTAGCTGTTTGAAGAGATGATCATCCAAACCCTCCCCAGAAGACTAAAGTTCTGTTTCCTAAGGAACATTTTCCTGGTTGCAGTTGTACCATCGGAACTCTGAAGTGTTGTTGTAGCTTTCATTTTGAAGGTGCTGAAAACACCAGAGCTGAGCACACAGAGCTCACATTCTCCATCTTCCTTAGTTTACAATCTGTTTAACCCTCCGGGGTCGGCAAACGTGTCGGCGCATTTTGCTGGATTTTTTTCACATAGTAGCACAATAGACTTAAATTACTCCGTTATTTATGCAGGGATGCAAACAGCGCGCTTTTCGCCGCCTCCCACTTTTTCACATCAGTTTGGGTGACTTGTGTGTATCATGCAGATCCGGAGAGATTTGTTTTTGTTGGGGTGCTGGGTCTGATTATAATTTCACCAACAATTATTCTGGATTGCCTCCACCAAACAAGTAAATAGGAAATAAGCAAATCAGAACACTGCGCGCCAAAACAGCAGTATGCGTGCAAGCGTGAACCACTAGTGTTTCTTCCACTAGCTCGTGGCCTGATTGGAGGTAGCTCGTCAAGGGTCCGCGTGAGGATGGCATTGTGCATGCTCACTGTGCAGAAACACACCGCGCGTGGATGGCATTCTGCACGTGTGTGCTGTTTTTTTTGCCCTCATATCCTGTGCACGAGTTTTGAGACTAAATAAACGGCGTAGGGCCGTTCACATATTGTGCATTTTGCGCTTCTCAAGTTCTCTATTTCAAATGTAGGCGCGCGGCAACCGCACTCATAATTGAAGCGTTTTTTTTCCAGGTGCAGCGAGATGAAACTCTTCATCTTTTCAGAATGCCGCAAGGGCAACGCATTTCATGTGACAAGATCCAACCACCAATGAAAGCTCTGTAAACATGAAGGATGGAGATGCGCCCAAACACTACTCTTCTCCGTAAATAAATCTTGTAGCAGAGCTACAGAAAGCCTTGTTCTGTGGTGGAAATCTATTAGCTACTATTACTAAAACTTGTCGTTGTGAAGAGCGCAGTGCATGGATGCTTAGCAACAACAGACGCCACGGGAAAATCGGACCGAATTTTACTATTAATAATAAAAGATAAGCTAATGTGCATTAATGTAAATGTCAAGTTATTGTATCTTTTTTGACTCATTCTTTTTATAAAAATGATTTAAAGTCTGAAATATGGGAGGTTTATCTTTTTATAACACCCTTTTTTTGTGAAAAATGATTTAAAGGCTGAAATATGTGGGGTTTCTTTTTTATAAAACCTTTTTTTGTGAAAAATTATTTAAAGTCTGAAACATATTTACTATATGTGCCTATAGTAAATATGTGTGGGCCGGGGATGGCAGGGGTTGGTGGCAATGTAAGTATCTATAATTAATTAATTAATTAAATTAATTAATAATTCATTACATTTATATAGCGCTTTTCTGGACACTCAAAGCGCTTCACATAGAGGGGGGAGATCTCCTCAACCACCACCAATGTGCAGCATCCACCTGGATGATGCGACGGCAGCCATATTGCGCCAGTACGCTCACCACACACCAGCTTACTGGTGGAGAGGAGACAGAGTGATGAAGCCAATTGGTGTATATGGGGATGATTAGGAGGCCATGATGGACAGAGGCCAAGGGGCAAATTTGGGATTTTTAATGACCACAGAGAGTCAGGACCTCAGTTTAGCGTCTCATCCGAAGGACGGTGCTCTTTTGACAGCATAGTGTCCTCGTCACTATACTGGGGCGTTAGGACCCACACGGACCACAGGGTGTATGTATATATATATATATATATATATACACATATACACTCACCGGCCACTTTATTAGGTACCCCATGCTAGTAACGGGTTGGACACCCTTTTGCCTTCAGAACTGCCTCAATTCTTCGTGGCATAGATTCAACAAGGTGCTGGAAGCATTCCTCAGGGAGTTTGGTCCATATTGACATGATGGCATCACACAGTTGCCGCAGATTTGTCGGCTGCACATCCATGATGCGAATCTTCCCGTTCCACCACATCCCAAAGATGCTCTATTGGATTGAGATCTGGTGACTGTGGAGGCCATTTGAGTACAGCGAACTCATTGTCATGTTCAAGAAACCAGTCTGAGATGATTCCAGCTTTATGACATGGCGCATTATCCTGCTGAAAGTAGCCATCAGAAGTTGGGTACATTGTGGTCATAAAGGGATGGACATGGTCAGCAACAATATCTCAGGTAGGCTGTGGCGTTGCAACGATGCTCAATTGGTACCAAGGGGCCCAAAGAGTGCCAAGAAAATATTCCCCACACCATGACACCACCACCACCAGCCTGAACCGTTGATACAAGGCAGGATGGATCCATGCTTTCATGTTGTAGACGCCAAATTCTGACCCTACCATCCGAATGTCGCAGCAGAAATCGAGACTCATCAGACCAGGCAACGTTTTTCCAATCTTCTATTGTCCAATTTCGATGAGCTTGTGCAAATTGTAGCCTCAGTTTCCTGTTCTTAGCTGAAAGGAGTGGCACCCGGTGTGGTCTTCTGCTGCTGTAGCCCATCTGCCTCAAAGTTCGACGTACTGTGCGTTCAGAGATGCTCTTCTGCCCACCTTGGTTGTAACGGGTGGTTATTTGAGTCACTGTTGCCCTTCTATCAGCTCGAACCAGTCTGGCCATTCTCCTCTGACCTCTGGCATCAACAAGGCATTTCCGCCCACAGAACTGCCGCTCACTGGATGTTTTTTCTTTTTCGGACCATTCTCTGTAAACCCTAGAGATGGTTGTGCGCTGAAAATCCCAGTAGATTAGCAGTTTCTGAAATACTCAGACCAGCCCTTCTGGCACCAACAATCATGCCACGTTCAAAGTCACTCAAATCACCTTTCTTCCCCATACTGATGCTCGGTTTGAACTGCAGGAGATTGTCTTGACCATGTCTACATGCCTAAATGCACTGAGTTGCCGCCATGTGATTGGCTGCTTAGAAATTAAGTGTTAACGAGCAGTTGGACAGGTGTACCTAATAAAGTGGCCAGTGAGTGTATATATATATATATATATATATATATATATATACACACATATATATATATATATATATATATATATATACACATATATATATATATATATATATATATATATATATATATATATATATATATATACACATATATATATATATATATATATATATATATATATATATATATATATATATATATATATATACATATATATATATATATATATATATACATATATATATATATATACATATATATACATATATATATATATACACATATATATATATATATATATATATATATATATATATACACACATATATATATATATATATATATATATATATACATATATATATATATACATATATATATACATATACATATATATACATATATATATATATATATACATATATATATATTTTTTATATATATATATATATATATATATATATATATATATATATATATATATATATATATATATATATATATTTTTTTTTTTTTATAGTCATTTAACAGTAGGGTTGGGAATCGTGAGAAATCCTTTTTGTGTTATTTCTTATAGTACTTGACAAATGAGTTTAACAGACTGGTAATGTAAACAAATTCAACATATTATTAAGCAATTTTTTTCACACAAAAAAAAATTCTGAAGGAAAATATAAAATTCTGCATTCTCTAGAATAATTTAGGACCACTCCTTGCTTATTGTATCTCCAACAGTGAAGAATACCCTCTCAGAAGGGGTAGAATATGCTTGAATACACATGTAAGATATGTATAGAACAGATTATTTTTTTAAACGGTTTTAATGATTGATTCATAAAGACTTTACTTATTTCATTACTGGATAAATCGGCGCTCTAGCAGTTAATAAACAGAACTGCATGCGTCTTGTGGAAGAACATTGTTGCCGGAGCTACTTTTCTCTGTTTATGTCCATGACGAGTCCATGCAGGCATTGGACTAGTGCGCAGCATCTGCGATCCGCCAGCCAGTCTAAACAAGAAGTATTTATGCTTATTACAGGCTTAACGTAGTGATACAAGAAAAGACAAAAACACGGTTTGAAAAAAAGGCATTCATGATGCACTCGCTCATTGTATACATGTTTCAAAATTCTGAACACAAAAAAGTTACTGACTGCATCTGTTTTGATTACTACCGTCAATGTTTACTCAAACTATAAACTTTTATCTCAGTACTTTTGTAACGTTAATCATTTGAATATTTGTAACACGTAAATATTGATTGTAAAGCAGTTTCATATGGACAACTGCTCTCTCTGAGCGCAAACAGATTTGAATGTACTAGAGAGTGACTGAGCGTGTGCGTGTGTGACTGTAAATGCAGCGCGTGTGAGAGCAAACCGCAACTTGTCATTAATAAGATGGCGTGGGTGTTTGAATGGAAATCTTTTAAAGATTAATCATGCAGCTCTACTCTCTCTCTTTCTCTCTCTCTGTCTGTGCCTTGAGGTGAGACGCTAAAGGACACTCCCAGCACTTCGACCACACATCGCACCGGAACCATTTTCGGAACCGAAACTTAGGAATTTTGCACGGTTCCGGTATTTTTTCGAAAACTTATCCAGAACCGGTTCTCGGTTCCCAACCCTAATAAAGGCACAGCACTAACTCGCCATTCACGCACTTGAACGCCTTTGCAATGGCTGTTTTTTTCTGCTGATCTCCCGCACCCCCACTGCAGTATCCGTGCGCAACACCCCTGTTACGTCATCAGAATGCTGTCACTGCTGGGTCTAGTGGCCTCACAGAAACTTGGCATCAGCCAGAGGTTTATTCTGCCATAAATGAAGTCTGTCCTTTTGTTTACACCTACCTGCAGAAAGATTGGAGTACTGGACATGGTGGTAGCCTTGTGATAATACACCAAATTCATACTGTCCACCCTGTCACCACTAATGAGTTTTCCTCATTTAAATGCTTAGCTTTCAAATGCAAACCCCCTTTTCCGAATGACAATATTTCATTATCTACCGCCCACCCAAACCATCGATGATATGCATGACCTACTCACAGCATGTTGTTCCACATTCGCCAACCTTGTAATACTTGGAGACATGATTATTCATTCATCCCATCTTGCCACTCTGCTGCTGAATTCCTACAATTACTAGATTGTACCCACACACACCTGAGGGCACACACTTGATATGCTCATCACTGACTCTGCCTCCATTAACAACCTGCAAGTGCATGATCTTGGCATATCTGACCACAAGTTTATCTCGATGGAATTGCCATTCCTGCCCCCTCACTCCAAATGCCGACTCTTGTTTCTGTAACATCAAAAACATCGACCCAGACACCTTGACCTTGGATCTTGAGCATCTCCCCTCTGCCAGCGAATCAGTCACATTTTACAATGATTTACTCTGCAGACTTCTGGATCTTCACACCCAAAACAGTGTCCTTCGCACACTTATGACCACACCATGGTATACCTCAGAGCTGCGGAAAATGAAGGCAGCTGGCCGTGTCCTTGAGCGTTATTTCAAAGCATCTGCAATAACAGTACAGATTAGCTTATAGAGAACACCAACAAGCCTACTCCAAGTCATTCAAAGATGCACGGTCACAGTTCTTTTCAGACATCATTAACAACAATCCTGGAAGCAGCTGTTTCTCTACAATAAACCATCTCCTTAAACCTCAGAAACAAACTTAAACAGACACACACAACAACTCTATCACTTTCTTTAAAACTAAAATAGAATCCATCTGATCGCATCTCACTAGTCCCCCTGCATTACCTACACTTTCTGTCAGTTCACAGTCTGGATTCCCCCAATCTCTACTATTTCCCTGACGTTTCACATCTTGAAATTTAGGGAATCATCAAAAACGGTAATTATGCTCCTGTGCCCTGGACCCCTTTCCCACAATCCTTATAAAATCAAATCTTTCTGCCATAAGTCCCCTTATTGCAAAAACAATAAACCACTCCCTCCAGTCTGGCATGTTACTTCCACCCTCAAAATTGCTGCTATTACACCACTTCTTAAAAAAAACACTTTGGATCCAGAAGACCTTGCCAACTTATACCCATATCTAACCTTCCATTCCTTTCCAAAGTGTTGGAAAAAGCAGTTGCCGCTCAGCTCCAGGACCATCTTCAACATCACAACCTGTACGATCAGTTTCAGTCAGGCTTCTGGTCCACCCATGGCACAGAGACAGCTCTGGTCAGAGTCACTAATGACCTTCTGATGGCAGCCGATGATGGCTCTCCCTTACTTCTCATTCTTCTTGACTTAACCGCAGCTTTTGACACTGTCGACCCCAGCATCCTCCTCAACCATTTACAATGTGATATAGGACTATCAAATTCAGCCTTGGACTGGTTCACATTCTACCTTTCTGGAAGGACAGAGTAATCTCAACCACATGCTGTCCCATGTGGTGTTCCTCAAGGGTCGGTACTCGGTCCAACCCTCTTCATCCTCTACATGCTCCCTGATGCCCCTTGGTCACATCATCAGCCATCATGGAATCTCCTTCCATTGCTACGCTGACGACACACAACTTTACCTCAGAACAAACCCAATCCCTCCTGCTGCTCTGCCTTCATCTTCAACCACAACAGTCCTACTGACCACCTGCCTGGAGGAGATTAAAGGGGGGTTGACTGCTTTTTTCTTTGCATGATTGTGTTTATGGGGTGCAATATAACATGTATTCGTGGTTTTACTTTTTTTAAAAGTCTTATTTTTCATAAACTTAACCTTTATTCTCAGCCGCGCTCTCCTCGGTCCTCAAACGAGCGGTTTAATTCTTCTCAGTCTATGAAACCACTCCCTCAGAAACAGGCTATGGGCTCAGATTGGTTAGTTTGGCCCGGTGTGTTGTGATTGGCTAAACTGTCGCTCATGTTGTCCGGAAGGTTAATGCCCATTACCTTATGCACGGCAAAACGTGCATGTCATGAGCAGTCTATGGTATGAGCTCCGGTCCAGATGTAAATATGTGTCGAACTGCAGTTTATCAGTTTGAAGTAGAATCAGACAGAGAAAGCCGCGATTGTCACGATCGCATTTACAAAAGGGGAGAACTCAAGTGCAAACAAATGAAGGTTTATTTAAAAGTAAAAGATATACAAAACAAAAACCCACGAAGGGGAAAACAGACTAAATGAACACGAAACAAACACTGGGTCAAGGGTACAGGACACGCCAACCAGGAACATAGAACGTCTGACAGAGACAATGAACCGACAAAGACTGCAAACATGAGGAGACTTATAAAGGGAACAAATCAAGAGGGAACAGGTGGAACAACTCAAACACTAATCAGATAACGAGGGGGAGGGATCAACAATCAAGCAGCACATGACACAACATAACAAACACCCATGTGCAACACAACAGACAGGACAGGCATGTGACATAACCCCCTCCCTACGGAGCGGATTCCAGACGCTCCATCAGGCTAGGGCGGGGCAGGAAGGAAACATCAGGGTGGAACGGAAGGGACTGATTGGAGGGACTGAAGGGATAAACCAGGGCAGGGCGGGGGGGACAGACCAGGGCGGGACGGGAGGGACAGAGACATCAGGCGACTGGGGCGAAACAGAAAGTCCATAGGGCAGTGAGGGAGAAACACAGAGTTCATCGGGCGGTGAGGGAAAAACACAGAGTCCATCCGGCGGCCAGGGCGGTGAAGACCCCTCGGGCGGCCAGGGCGGTGAAGACCCCTCCGGGCGGCCAGGGCGGTGAAGACCCCTCCGGGCGGCCAGGGCGGTGAAGACCCCTTGGGCGGCCAAGGCGGAGCAGAACCCTCGGGTAGCCAGGGCGGAGCAGAACCCTCGGGCGGCCAAGGCGGTGAAGACCCCTCAGGCGGCCAGGGCGGATCAGACCTTTCAGGTGGCCAGGGCGGTGAAGACCTTTCGGGTGGCCAGGGCGGTGAAGACCCTTCGGGTGGCCAGGGCGGTGAAGACCCTTCGGGTGGCCAGGGCGGTGAAGACCCCTCGGGCGGCCAGGGCGGATCAGGCCTTTCAGGTGGCCAGGGCGGTGAAGACCCCTCAGGTGGCCAAGGCGGATCAGACCTTTCAGGTGGCCAGGGTGTTGCAGACCTTTCGGGTGGCCAGGGCGGTGCAGACCTCGGTTCAGGCTCTGGGACAGGCACAGGCTCAGACTCTGGGATAGACACAGGCTCAGGCTCTGGGACCGACACCGGCTTTGGGTTAGGGACGAGCTCTCGGGACAGGGACAGGCTCCGGGACAGGGACAGACACTGGCTCAGGGACAGACATTAACACAGGACACAGTCATAAGAACAGAAACAAATACAGAAACAAACATGAGATTCCGGCTCAGGGACAGACTCCGGCTCAGGGGCAAACACAATCTCCGGGATTCGAACACTGGCTCAGGGACCGGGACAGACACTGGTGTAACTACATTTTGGCCAGACTGAATCAACCGTCCTCCAAGGACTCGGACCCCCCCACACACACACACAAACACACACACATACACCGCCACACACATTCTTCCACTCACTGGAGTGAGATCATGTTACAAGACTGTGGAATGTGCTTTATGTCTCTGACCCAAGAGATGGACTTTTCTGTGTTAAAAGACATTTAACCAGATATATTCAATGTGTTTCTATGTATGTGTGTTTTTCCCCAGGTCACCGTGAAATATCTTTGTTGGTTGCAGCATAAAACAGGAATTAGAAATAACTTCCTTAGGCATTGTAAACAGAAGTATATGTTCATTTAATGTAACATAATGCTCCTTGGTGTCTCTAGAATACGTATCAGATGAACGACCCGAATATGTACAGAGATGTAAAGTAAAGTGTGTTTTTAATATGTTTTACTGCCAAGGATGATCGAACGGTTTCAATAGTAGCCCTTATGTGAACACACCCCCTCCCACGAGGAGCGCGTGGTCTGAGAACAAAGCACCATAAAAGAATGTTTCCCGACCCCCAACCGGGATCCTTTCTTTGATCGTCCTAAGTTTCGTCTTCTCCTCAAATGAACTACCAAGTTCGTTTCCCAGGAAGGAAGTGGACTTTGCCGATCTATTTCCTTCGGGTAACGTCACCTCAAAGACTTTTAAGCCTTTCAAACATTCGCGCCGAATGCCAACGAACGCTCAGTGACTCCCACGGAACAAAGAAGCCACGCGCACGCAACCAGCCATGCACGCTGCCAGGACGGGCAGTGCAAAAGCGGCCGTGCGCTTCACGCGAACGCCGCGCGCACAGGAGAGCCTCTCCATTCATCGTGCGGCCCAACCGGGCCTGGCCACGAGTCCGTGACACGCACAGACCAAACATGTTGTGCAAGTATAACGTTACCTTCTTTTAGAGCTTCTCAGAAGCATAAAGAAAGTGTTTTCATGGTGTTCAGAAAGATTAATTGACTGTTTGGTGACTGTAACTCCCTCTCTCTCACCCTCACTCTCTCTCTCTCTCTCTCTCTCTCTCCAACTCACTTATCGTCTAACGCCCTGCGTCGTCTTAGTTTGTGTTTAATGTTTGTATATACATGTATCATTGTAACGTAGTAAATGCTTACTTAGTTGCCTTATTGAATGCTATAGTGGATTAATTAAACCAATATACTCATCCTGACTGATTTACTGTTCCAATGCTCAAAATAAAGTCTCTGAAGTGTAGATCGAACGCTACATGCTTTACATAACTGGAAATACCTAAAGGGTATGTTTTATGGAGTTGGAATGCTGAATTCTTCTGGCCAGAGAATTAAGTTTTCCCTGCTCTATAAATTAATTGAGCTAATTAATTTTACTTGTCTTGTAAGACGTGGTCTGTGCAATCTGTTACAATTAATTTGTGGTTAATTGCAGAGATACACATGTATACATATAGGTAAAGCTAACAGAAAGCCCTCATCGAGGGATTTATTAACATGTAAGACCGGGCTGATCCAAATCTGTATGAATAATTATTAATTATGAATTATTAATTATGATATGCAAATTCCCTCGATCAGACCCGCCCAGAGTCATTACAGAATGGTGGAGCGGGCACTTCAAACTTGTTTATGAGCAAATCAGTTTCAGTCCAAATGTGTATATTGTTATTTAATATTGTTATGTAATATTTAATATTACACGCGCACATGGAGTGAACGCTTTGCGAACTCACGATATGACTGAGCTGGGCACGAAAGCCGCCTCAGCCAAGCATATTTAACAAGCTGCTAAATGTTCGAACGTTTCAGTCACTGTTAAATTGCTAAAAGTAAACTGCAGTTTCCTTAGTATTAAATTTGTTCTGACACAGATGGAAGAGAAACCTCTGTGCATAAACAACATTTTTAATAATTTTAACTCCTCTCTCAGACGAGATTCTCCTGAGATTGTCGAAGACAAGAAATGTTAGAACTGATGCTCTTCTACCATTCTTAAAAGGCCTTATATTATAATCGTTAGAAAAACGATGAGTCCCTGGTTTAAAAAAACATTGACTTAGCTACTCAATGTATAAAAACCGCATATTATCATAAGTGCTATTGTGATATATGTCTATTGGAGCAGGAAACAGATGAGTAATTCCTGTTCCCCTTTTGCACAATGCAGCGAAGAATCCTGCTAACGTGTTTGTAAAAAATATAGCACCAAAAAAAAAAAATCCAAAACTGAAAACATTCTAATCATTAATACTAGTTTTGATGGATGTTATTTGGAGTTTTTGAAACAGATGGATAATTCCTGTTTCCCTTTTGCACAATGCAGCGAAGAATCCTGCTAACGTGTTTGTAAAAAAATATAGCACCAAAAAAAAAATCCAAAACTGAAAACATTCTAATCATTAATACTAGTTTTGATAGATGTTATTTGGAGTTTTTGAAACAGATGGATAATTCCTGTTTCCCTTTTGCACAATGCAGCGAAGAATCCTGCTAACGTGTTTTAAATAAATATAGCACCAAAAGAAAATCCAAACTGAAAACATTCTAATCATTAACGGTAGTTGTGATAAATGTTATTTGGAGTCTTTGAAACAGATGGATAATTCCTGTTTCCCTTTCGCACGGCACAGCGAAAAAGAAAATCCTGCCAAACGTGTTTGTAAAAAAAAAAAAATAGCACCAAAAGAAAATCCAAACTGAAAACATTCTAATCATTAACGGTAGTTGTGATAAATGTTATTTGGAGTTTTTGAAACAGATGGATAATTCCTGTTTCCCTTTCGCACGGCGCAGCGAAAAAAAAATCCTGCCAAGACGTGTTTGTAAAATATAGTACCGAAAAGAAATCCGTCGAGATTTAAATTCCGCACTATTCGTGATTATGCAGAAAATAGGTGTGTAATTCGCTACACGTCCTCTGAAACAATCACATTTGAAAGCGGGCTGGCTGTAATACTACTGCCAAACACTAGGGTGCACCCCTGAGTGTTTTCCAGTATCAGATGACCCCAGCCCCGACTCAACCCTCCACGAACGCAATAGCGCCCTCGGGTGGACACTAACAGCTAGGTCATTTCTTTCCTCAAAATTCTGTCAGGAACACCCTGCTTCCTTACTGAATTTCAAACTAGTTTCCCTAATTTTCAATGCATGTGCAATCTACAGCCTGTTTCATTAACATGATTTTCCTTGCCTTGACTGTGTGCACTTGTTTTGAATTTGGTTCAAACCACATTTGAACTTGAAATTCAGAATTAAGTCTTAACAGTTTCTGATGACCACTTGGGAGGAAAGCGCCCCCTTGTGGCCATCACCTAACCTCACTGTCCTGAATGGCTTTCTCTCTCCCAGTCGGTTTTGTTTTGGTGACAGTCACTGATCCCTCACCGTAATCGTGATTGTCATCAAATATAACACCAACCTGTAATTTTACTACACTTATTTAAATTTGGTTTGAAACAAACAAATTTCAAATTTCAAATTTTCTTAATTTGAATTAAGTCTCTCATTTCCCATTGGGAAATTGCTTTATGGCTTTATTTCTATATTTCCATTTCAAATTATTTTTAATAATTTTGATCTGGTTTTATTACAACTGTATCCTTACTAATCTAAAGGTTACTTAACCCCTATGCATTTGCTCAATTTGAATTGTATTTAAATCAGTTTGAATGCACTTCAAATCAAGCTCTCTGTCAGCCAAATTGACCACTAGGAGGAAGGGACACACACCCTTAGTGGCCAAAACTCGCCACTACAGATTGCTTCCTCCTGTGCTCCTCCCGCTGCACTTAATGCTATCTCTTCCCTGTATGGAGGTTGGGTTATTCTGATAATTGACATTGTCACAATTCCCTTTGTGTTTATACCATAGACTTTAGTGAAGCCGTTGCCTTTGATTTTTCAACAAAAATAGACACTCAACTTGATGTAGATAGAGGAGCTTTAATTCAAATTGAGGCACACTTGTTCTTCATCCTGTTTTGTGTTTGTAGGTAGAAATCTCTCAAGTGCTGTGGTGGTGTGACAGTCACCTTCGCTTGGGGTCCGGCTGGCTGGTTTGTCTGATCTGCGCCACCATCGCTGACTGAGCGCAGGTCTCTGTACTTTCCTGTATTCTTTCTGTTGATGCGGCCCGCAACACGACACCACCAATCTGGCACCGCCGGTTGTGTTCAAGGTCAAGTTGCTTGAAAGGGCGCACCTCGGTACAGATGCACGAAATGCCCGGGACACTGCTGTCAGGTGTTGGGGGGTGACAGAGGGACCAGCCACGAGGCTGACTCCAACCGGGATGACCTCATTTCACCCCAGGCAAACTAGAAAAAGGTATTAAAACCCATCCACTTAATATTGGCCACTGAATCTAGAGATTCCCCTGATATTTGAAGTGGTTGGCTTCCTCCGTCTCTCCAAGCCACAAACTGCAGGCTTTAGCCTCACAAACTGCCTCTTTCACTTTTAACACTTCTTGTGTACTATTAATGCCATTTCATTACAGACCTCCCCATCTTTGATGGTTGCATGTTACTTCAAACTTTGCTAGCTTGCCATTGCTCTGTTCTGTTGTGCTCTGTTCCTTTCAGTTCACCTAGAGACAGAACCTCTCTGACACACCAAGGAAAGCTGAAGAATAGTTTGACAACCAAGTCGTTAGCATAAACAGGTGACCCTAAGCTAGCGCCCTGCCAAATCTTCATTCAGACCCATGATGACCTACCCAAATTGTCCCACCTAACGGTTTAACTGTCTGCATCAGTTAACCAAAATTTTCATACACGGCCTAGCCGGTATTATAGCTCGTTAGACGTAGTCGAACTTGCATTGGTCTCTCTGTGTGTGTTGTGTTCATCTCGCCCACAGTGAAGCCAGTATATTCCAGTCCCACAACCCGCGGGGACAACCTGGAGACATGGCCGAGATTCATGACATCTCCATCCCTGCCCAAAGCCACCGGTTACTCAGAGCCCCGAGCCAAGAGCAACTGGACGCAGACGTGTACAAGCTGATGGCACACAAACCAAGCCAAAGCTCCCACGACAAAGACTGGGCCAGACACGTCAACCTCGCCTACCAGCTCAGCGCACACGCACGCCTCCGCAAAAGGAGCCGCATCGCCCTGGAGCACAAGGTTGCAACGCCGAGGATGACAACGACCCCGAGCTACAGAAGGAAGTAAAAGACTTCAAACTGCCCTGTCTAAATCTTCTACACAGACTGAAGAGAATAGTCAGAGAGAAAGAACCAAAGAGGAATTCAACGAGAAACTCGACAAAGTGAAGCCCCTTTGCAAAGAGCAGAGGCTGAACTTAAAGAGATTCGAAAGCCACGGCCTACGAAAGAAACTCTCAAGAGGCCCGTGTGACCATCCACAAGCTCGTTCAGCAGAGACAAGATCTCGAACATGAACTTGATCCACAGAGTTGCAATACTCTTATAGACTTCAGCGTGACCGGAAAGGGGAAACACACACCACACGTCTCCCCTAACCAGTCTGCACATTTCAGCCAACAACACAAGAGCTGAAAAAGGGGAAGGTGGGAAAGCCCGCCTTCCACCACATCTCTGACAATCTACAAGACATCGACTTTCCACCTGCTGTCTCCAACCGGTGTCTGACACGACACCGACACCCAGCAGAACAGACCCAGGAGGGCCTGTGCTACCACTACCGGCTCCGAACGAGTTTGCTGTGGAACTTGCAGCGAACCTATAACTGAGGAGGACACCAGTTTCAAGAAACCTCTCCTCCTATCCCGTCAGTCACCATAGTTCTCCTGCCCCACGCAAGGCCCACTCAACGATGCGTGAAGGCCCACTCAGTAAGAATTCCTGAAACCCAAATTATTCTGAACTGCAACCCAGAAGACACTGCACGAACGCAGTGCAGAGACTCTGCTAAAAGGTCCTTGATCAACATTGGACGTAGAACTTTTAAAAGTAGATGAAAATGGGTGTTCAAAGAGTTGCAAGACTCTGCGTTTGTAGAATTAGAATTTTACTAAGTTAAAGGAATCTTACATAGACATGTACGCCTCAACGGCCGACAGACTATGCATGACTCTTTTGAAACAAATAGTTTCTAGATGTTGTTTGGAACGGCACCGTTAAACATTTCACGACAGTGAAGAGTCACAGAAAACACCCACTCCATACTTTGCCTTGACGACAGAGTGTAGTAAAATCACCCGAGTTTAAATTACTGTTAATCAACAGGCGTGCACTTGACCCTCGCGGTCCAACTAAAACACTACGCGCAATACGCATCTTGATAGCTGGCTTGCCTAAATGCAGATAAAACAAATAGCGGGAATTGACATCTCTACTTAAAAAAATGTTAGGCCTTAGACTCCCAACTGGTATCAGGAACTTCAGCATTAAAGCGTAAGTCTGTGTAACAGAAGAATCATCTCAGCAGCTTGTAATCTGTACTGATACCTTTTCCGCTTGGGAAACAAAAAAAAAAGAAATCCAAAATCGCGGTATAAGTGAAACCTGTTTCTGACGAAGACAGCTCAGGACAGAGTTATATGTATGTAGATCTGGGCGACGTTCCCCTTCTACAAAGTAAAGGCCTTAATTTTATTGTTAGATTGATGCAATTCACCTAAATTTTAGCTGCTTCTACAAGCAGAAAGCTACTAAACGATCAAAAGAAGTAACTCAGAGGAAAAGCCAGCATTCATGCATGAGAGAGACGTAACTATATATGCTTAGGAAAGCTAATCTATTTCCTTACTCTGTAAGCAAATAGAACAAGACAAGCTTTGACTTGCAGCAAATCTATTTCCTTACTCTGTAAACAAATAGAAGACTGAAGTAAAGAGCAGAGTTCCATGAGAAAATTAGCAAATGCCAAAACACATTTGCGTTTTACTTAATGCAACCAAGTTCTTGAAAATCATAAAGTATAGGTGCCTCCCATTTAACCCGTTAAAACATGCATGATTCATGTAAAATACACAGACATTCTTCAGGTACTGCTGAATTGCTCTGACACCCTCTGGCTCCCATGACAACTTGTCACAGGAAGTGCTAACTCTTAATGTCACTTTTGTAAACAAACCAGCCTGGGTGGCTAAGCTAACCTAGCCTAGCATCAAGCTAACTTAGGCCAAGCTAAACTGACCCATCACTAAGCTAACTTAGGCTAAGCTAACCTAGCTTAGCATCAAGCTAACTTGGGCTAAGCTAACCTAACATAGCTCCAATCCAATGCAGGCTAAGCTGAATAACCTCCACAGTTAGCAGTTTAGCATTATTTTCTTGAACCCTTAATCACAGCTGTGTTCCACAGTGCAAAGTATTCTAAAATACTTTCCTCAACACCACTTAGGGTTTCTAATTATTCACTTTCTGTGTTTGCAATTCTTATTAGCCAAAGTTTACCCTCACAGGGTTAGGAATACTCCTTGCTAACCATTGAAGACTAACTTCACAGATGCCCTGTTAATTAAACTCAAGTTTAACTGCAGGTAAACTGCGCAACTAACTACAGAAGAATTTGTATAACCATAGGAATTTTTCGTCGGCATGTTGACTAAACCTTTGGAGGAACACACCCAATGTGGTCTTGAACACGCAACCGCTACAACCCACTATAGAGTGTTGATCAAAGCAAATCCAAAGTTTAGCCACTAATGCCACTGATTATTCTCGACTTCTAGATCATTCCCATGTTTTGATCATTTTATTTCCTTTTGCTTTAATTTTGATTTTATTTTTCCTCGTTAATTATTTCATTCCTTTGACCTTGATAATAATAGCAAGCAGCTATTCCCTTGTCCATTAGGTCCTCTATATGATTTAATTCCTTTGCCTCTCTTGTCCGAGTGTGGTTCCATTTCCCATAGGGCCCAGAAAGGAAGCAGACACCCTTATTTGTTATTTTGGCTTAGTTCCAGCCAGTGCACTCGTTTTGTGACCCTCTAACACAAGTAATCTCAACAATTTACTAAAGGCACTACTAGAGTCCTGAGGATCGACAATAAGCATAATTTAAATAAGAAAGCTGTCCTTTCCCCTATTATCGTTCACGCCATCGAGCCATAGTGAACCACCAGCTAAGTCCAGAGAAATAACTTAGTCATAAAGACCCAACTTGCGTCATTTATTTTCATCTCGGCTATGTTCTTCCCAGGAAATACCCTTGGAACCACACAAAACTTAGCCCCCTAACATTCGCAGCTAAGATTAGGACACAAGAGACACTTAGCTTTATGCTTAAACACTTAACGAACCTATTAAGCAGTAGTTCTGAACTTTTAGGGCCACGCATTAATCACTCACAACAAGTGTGCCAGAATGCCACAGAGCCCCTGTGTAACCTGACCTCAACCTCCCAAGGAACCACTGCCACAAACCACGGCATGGCTCCAAAAGGATTTGACCAAGCTAACCAGAAAAGCCACGACATGCAGACCAGACTGTCACTTGCAAACTGTCTAACCAACCTGACTGCATGAAACAGATTCTGCTCAATATGGATTACGTCCAGTCGTGAGGTGCACAGCTTCCTAGCTCGTCAAACAGAGACTGCCAAAATGGACTATTAGCTGTTGCAATAAGCTTCGAATCGGCTTAACTCCCTGATCCAGAATCATACCAAAGGTTCTCACCGCCGTGGACATCAGAGCAAGACCGACTTGAAACTCCACCGACTCCGACAAACCACCAGGTATGGAAAGGATGCCAATCTCAGAACTTTGTTTCTTTGAAGCTTGCATCCCACAGTGAGTTATTCCGTAAGCACCCTGGCCTGTCCCTGTAGCATATCTACCATAGCTACGACAGACCACAAGCTCACATTACGCAAAGACTTTGTCCGAAAAGACTGGGTAAACACCCTCAAACTAACCTGTCTCTGAGCATCAACTCAGAGCTGCCTCTAGGAGGCACCCCACACTTTCACTGAGAGTAAACCGTTCCAAGCCAACAGAGGGCAACACAACAGTCCTGGTGCTCATCGACCGCACCAGAGCAAGAGCTCTGAGCCGCACCACATCACCAAGAGACTCAAGCCCAACCAGCCCAGAGCGGTACCCCTCTCAACACGCCACTGGTAAGCACAAATCTGAGCACACATCAGATAACAACAGTGCAGCCATGTCACTGACAGCAAAAATCCTGAAGGTGCTGAAAGAGTTTCTGCACAAGATCTCACAAGAAGGACAAGCCAGACATGCTATGTCTCAGCGCAAGACCCAAACAGACACCCAGAACACTGCTCGTCAGCATCACACCACAGAGCTCACTGCCACTTCACAAAGCGACAGCACCAAGCAGCCACCACAACTGACAGCTGCACAGCCTGAGCATGACAACACCGTGTCCCACACAACATCAGCCCAGATGCCAGGACTTCTGGGAAACCTAATCAAAAAGGGGGTGGCACAAACTCTGCCTAGCCACCTAGAGACAATGATTTGAGCCTTGAAGCCATGCTAGACACTAGCTCAAACATCAGCGCTACTGCCAGCCCAACTCTTTAAAAGACTCAAACAATCAGAGCGAACTCTCAAATCCCAAACAGGTAAGCTGAAGGTGCAATCCTACAGCCAAAACGACATCTGGCTCAACACAGGTAGCTCTCATTCACCCAACAATTGGTCCCTATGTGCCGGATTTACCCAGTGTACCGATCATCCGAACGATCACGTACGCACGTCTGATTGGCCAAGATCTGTTAGATCGTTATGAGCCTTTAATAGACTTTAAACAACTGAATGTCTGAGCTTCAAGTTCAGATACCCCTCCCCCTCAGTCACACAGGTCAAAAGAACCTAACTGGCAGGTCACAGAGGTCACAAGAACTCCTGCAACCAGCCATAAAGGCACAGCCTCAGCACCAAATGTAAACGTGAACTTGCTACCCTGCACCTTTCAGCGTACCAAAAACTGAGACTAACCAAATGAACTTTGAGACAACCACCTCTCAACCCCTCCAACCGCCCAAACCGGCCGTCAACCACGACAACGGCAGCTCACCAAGCACATGCTGCTAAACGGCCCAACATAATTTATGTACCTTGTGACATCACTTCGCCACAGCTTGTGCTGCCACAGTACAAAAGCGGCGTATACCAGCCAGTGTATGCCTGTCACGCACCATGTGGGGCTGCACACCGCAGCACCAGGACATCTCTGCATCCTCAAAGGCATCAGGCTGTCCCAGCCAACAGCCGCTGAAATCTTTCCTCCCCTTTCTCTCTCTCTCTCCCCTGTCTCTGTTACAGGATGCTGCTGCTGTGGTCGTCTTCCTGTGCCTCCAGCCAACCAGAGGACAACTGCAGTCATCACCAGGTCCGACATCACACAGCATCAGGGTCGACCACCACGCAAGCAGAGCTAAATGGACACCCACGCCGCTGCTGTCAAGAAACGCAGTCAAACACCGGCATGTCCAGCAACAAAACGAACTGAAATCCTTCAGCCAAGAGGTAACTCACAACACAGGAGTGCCTCCTCACAGACCATCAAGAAATGGAAAGTAGCTGTGACAGATCCACAACGCTCACGGCATTCTACTGAACCAGACAAGTGAACTCCAGCGAGACAACTGTTTACTGTCTGCCAGAAGGACTTTGCTCAGAAACTCAGCATCCGGCAGCCTTTGCTCCGAAACTCGGAGCTACCCTGCTGCGACGTGAGTCTGAGTCAAGTCCCATCCTTTACGAAACCCATGATTTCACCCTGATTCCAGAACTGGAACTTATGAACTGTGAAAACAGGGGGTGCCCAGCCGAACTGAACTTGTTCTCAGCAACATAGCTCTCCTAGCTGTGTTTCAACTGGACACCTGCTACACTGCACTGCACCACTGCATCACCTGTTGTCCAATCCTGGACCGCAGCTGACTCTGCGCTGGGTACCTCTACGGTAATCAACCACCTCTTGACACTTGACTTTCACACTCCACAAGAGACTCAACAAACGCAAACCTCCACAGCCACCACTGGACCCTCAGGAAGAGGGTACCACACTGGAGACTGCAGTCCAACCTCATCAAGCTGAGCCCGAACCTCAGCCTAGCCACCACCTGCTACCTGACTTTCATGATTCACCTGCCCTCCATCCATCGCGATGGGTGATCGTACGATGGAAGTCACGCGTAAGGACTTCATCTCTAACGAAGGGAGAAATGTAATGATTTTGGCCAGACTGAATCAACCGTCCTCCAAGGACTCGGACCCCCCCCCCCCCACACACACACACACAAACACACACACATACACCGCCACACACATTCTTCCACTCACTGGAGTGAGATCATGTTACAAGACTGTGGAATGTGCTTTATGTCTCTGACCCAAGAGATGGACTTTTCTGTGTTAAAAGACATTTAACCAGATATATTCACATGTGTTTCTATGTATGTGTGTGTTTTCCCCAGGTCACCGTGAAATATCTTTGTTGGTTGCAGCATAAAACAGGAATTAGAAATAACTTCCTTAGGCATTGTAAACAGAAGTATATGTTCATTTAATGTAACATAATGCTCCTTGGTGTCTCTAGAATACGTATCAGATGAGCGACCCGAATATGTACAGAGATGTAAAGTAAAGTGTGTTTTTAATATGTTTTACTGCCAAGGATGATCGAAACGTGCTTTCAATAGTAGCCCTTATGTGAACACACCTCCTCCCACGAGAGCAGCGTGGTCTCGAGAACAAAGCACCATAAAAGAATGTTTCCGCGTGCAGCCTCCATCTCCCTGATTGGCTCAAGCCAACAGGAAGAGGATGGATGCCCCAAGAGGATAAAGGCAGTGCACCAGCTCCGCCCTTTCTCTTCCGAAAACGTCTCATGCCAAGAAGCACGTAAAGGATCTCCTCACGGAGATCCGACCCAACCCGGATCCTTTCTTTGATCGTCTCTAAGTTTCGTCTTCTCCTCAAATGAACTACCAAGTTCGTTTCCCAGGAAAGGAAGTGGACTTTGCCGATCTTATTTCCTCGGGTAACGTCACCTCAAAGACGTTTTAAGCCTTTCAAACATTCGCGCCGAATGCCAACGACGCCACGTGACTCCCCACGGAACAAAGAAGCCACGCGCACGCAACCGAGCCCATCGCACGCGCCAGGCGGGGCAGTGCAAAAGCGCCGCGCTTCCACGGAACGCGCTCACGCGCTCCACGGAACGCGCGCCACACAGGAGAGCCTCTCCATTCATCGTAGGCCAGCCGGCCTGGCCACAGCTCGTGACACACACAGACCAAACATGTTGTGCAAGTATAACGTTACCTTCTTTCAGAGCTTTCTCAGAAGCATAAAGAAAGTGTTTTCATGGTGTTCAGAAAGATTAATTGACTGTTTGGTGACTGTAACTCCCTCTCTCTCACCCTCACTCTCTCTCTCTCTCTCTCTCTCTCCAACTCACTTATCCGCCCAACGCACCTGCGTTCGTCTTAAGTTTGTGTTTAGGAATGTTTGATATATACATGTATTCATTGTAACGTAGTAAACGCTTACTGTAGTTGCCTTATCGAATGCTATAGTGGATTAATTAAACCAATATGCAGGACTCCATCCTGACTGATCTTTACTGAACACTTGTCCAATGCTGAAAATAAGAGAAAGTCTCTGAAGTGTAGATATCGAACGCTGGACACGCTTTACATGACTGGTGATACCTAAAGGGTACTGATCTTCCTTCATTGGAGTTGGCAATGCTGAATTCTTACTGGCACAGAGGACTGAGTTTTCCCTGCTCTAAATATAACCGTAATTCGAGGTGAATTAGATTTCACTCTGTCTCTGTAAAGACGTGGTCTGTGCAATCCTTGTTACAATTAATTTGTGGTTATCTTTGGAGAAGATAGACATGTAGAGGGCGATATAGGTAATGCTAACAGAAGTGCCCTCATCGAGGGATTTATTAACATGTAAGACCGGGCCTGATCCAAATCTGTAATGAATAATTATTTAATTATGAATTATTAATTATGATATGCCAATTCCCCTGATCAGTACCCCGCCCTAGAATGTCATTTACACTTTGGCTCAGCTTGGACAGATACACTAAAGAACAGAAACAGTCTCAACATAACAGAAACAAATACAGACACAAACATATCTTCCAGCTCAGGGCGCGACTACAGGGCTCTGAGACAGACACCGGCTCAGGGACCGAGACCGATTCAGGGACAGATACCGCGGCTCAGGGCACAGATACCGGTTCATGGGAGGTACAGACACCGGTTCAGGGACAGGAGCACGGTTCAGGGACAGGTACCGGCTCAGGACAGATACCGGCTCAGGGACAGAGCACCGGCTCAGGGACAGAGACCGGCTCAGGGACAGACACCGGCATCTCCGAGGAACATCCTCATCATGCGCCCCCTCATATAATCCCAGCTCAGGGATACAGACTGGGACCTGACACCAGTCTCGCTGGGAAGACGGGACGTGCAGCAGTCTCTCGCTGGGCAGACGGGACGTGAGCAGTCCTTCGCTGGAGGAGCGGGGACGTGAGCAGCTCCTCCTCGCTGGGTAAGGCGGGACCGTGCCGACAGTCTCTCGCTTGGTGGGAGCACAGGCCTGCGCGGTGAGCAGGTCCTCGCTGGGCAGAGCAGGTGGCGCTGGGGCAGTTCCCTCGCTGGGAAAATCGGGGCAGTGAGCGGTCTACTCCGCTGGGCCAGACGGGCACGGGAGTGGGGCTCCAGGTCCTCGGGCTGGGGAGGACGGGACGTGAGCAGTCTCCGCTTGTGGGCAGCACCCGCGGCGTGAACAGTCTCTCGCTGGGCAGACGGGGTCGTGAACAGTCCTTCGGCTGGGCAGACGGGAGGGCACGAGCAGTCCTCTCGTCCTGGGCAGACGGGCATTTCCTCCTCCTTACTCCGTCCACGACGGTGAGAAGCCGTGCTCTGAACTCCCCGCCCTCCACAGGGTGCAGGGCCGGAGGAGGCCAGGCACTTGGGAGAGCTGGTTGCGGAGCTCTGCCTCTGGCTCCACCTCTCCTGCGACCTCCGCGGCTGTCTCGAAATCCTGGCGAAGCGTTCCGACTCCTCTCTCTGGTTGCGCCGCGCGATGACAAACGCTTGGAAGATGTTCATCCTTCCATACGCCGTCCTTTATGCCTTTTCAAGACCACAGTAAATAATCCTTCTTGGTGCTGAGTTCCAGAATGGTCGAGTTCCGTTCTCTGTCACGATCGCATTTACGAAAGGGGCAGAACTCAATGCACATGCAGAACAGAATGAAGGTTTTTATTAAAGAGTAAAAGATATACAAGAGAGAATAACACACGAGGGGATAGCAGCACTAAATGTAATGCACATGAGAACACAGACACTGGGTACCAGGGTACAGGTCACACTGCCAGACCAGGACACACAGAATGTCTGACAGACGACGAACCAACAAAAGACGTTGCAAAACTAGGAGACTTGTATAAGGGAACAAATCAGAGAAGGAACAGGCTGGAACAACTCAAACACGTAGTCTGGATGACGAGGGGAGGGATCGACAATCAAGCAGCACATGACAACAACACAGGTAACAAACACCCAATGTGCAGCACAACAGGAGCAGGGTACAGGCATGCTGACAGCGATAAGAGAAGAGTCAAACAGGAACCTCACCACACACGGCTCTCACTAAACGTTTCTGAATGATAATCTGCTACATTTTTTTTACTTTATACACGTTTGTTTTACACAATAGCATCTGACTGGCAACAATAGCAACTTACTGGCTACTAATGTTAAACACAAACAGCGTGGGCAAGTTTACGTTCTTGATCAAAATCGAAAATAACGTCATAAAACATATATAAATGAAAAATACATTTACAACATTACTACTTAGGCTCAATCCCAATTCACCCCTTGGCCCTTAAAACGGAGTTACAAGGGCCAAGGGTTTAAATGTTCCCTACGAAATGGAACAACCCTTCATGAACCCGATACGTCATCAGTCGTCAGCGATGGCTCTGCCGTTACAGAGTTTTACAGGATTTCTCCATGATAACAACTGACAATCAGCACAGCTGCTCTTAACTTTGAATAAACATGATGATTATAACATCCCTTCCTCGAAATGTATGTCTTTTCTGATCGGAAAGGTAATTTATTATTCCATTTCTTAATTTAAATAACTATAGTGTTATTATAAGTGTAAATAAAGTGCGTGGTGGAATCATCTGACGCTAAATTTAAATGTTTAACCGTTTGCGATCCATCTCGCCGGTTATTTGCGATGCATTCCGTGAGCTTTCTCGTAGCCCTCCGTTTGGAGTGTGCCTCTGAAAAATCTACGTTTCAGAGGTATGTAGCCCTACCCCTTCGCCCTACCCCTCGATCTCAACAAGAATCGGGAAACCCTAGACGTGAACGTGCAAAACGGAGGGGTAGGGCCAAGGGGTAGGGGCAAGGGGTGAATTGGGATTGAGCCTTATACAAAATTCAGGTCCATAATGTTTGTACGCGTTTGTCGTAGACACAAAATAGCATAACTAGTAGCCTATAGTGGCTATAAAGCCAGCGCTGGCATTTGAAAAAAATAAAACACAAGGCTACGTCTGGAATTATACATGCAAATACATTTAAAATGATGAAGTCTAAGCCTACTTACAGGTTGTGGCCCAACAACTGCTGCCTTTGGTTTTAAAGTTGGAAGTGCTTCATGTTTCAGTAACAGTTTCTTGTTGAATCCAGCATTGAACTTGTGGAGATTCTGGAAGCTGTCTTCCGTAAAATGCGCAGCACAGAGAGAGCTAAATTACGATTGTCATTTTCAGGAACCTAATCAAACATAAATTGTATCTATTGTTCACGAAGTACAGTAGGTGATGCAACCAGAATATCGGTTACACTTTATTTTAATGTGTCATTGTTACACTGTAATTATACATTTAAGTACTGAGTAATATTAAGTAACTATATGTACTTTCTAAAGGGTTAGGATTAGGGTTTCAGGGTTCCATTGCATGTAATTATGCATAATTTATAGTTATTACTATAGTAATTACATGTAACATATGTAACAATGACACATTAAAATAAAGTGTTACCGAAATGTCGTTTACCGCCGCGGCAAAAATAAACCAGCCGTATTTCTAAGTCGGTCGCGAAATGACCACCAGGTGGCGCAAAGGGACATTTAGCGAAAGAAAAACGTAATTATATAAAAGTAGCCTACATTTTAAAGGTGCATTGCGCAATATTTCATGTTAAAAATAGCCGTTTTCTAACCCATACATGCTTAAACAATCGCCTGATGGGCTGAATGAGCCCTTCTCTGATCACTGCGATCGCCTCTATAATCCTGTACAGTGAAATAAATAAGAGGGATTCGGGCTCGAATCTGAGACTGGGCGACGCATGCGCTCACGCTCGCCTGGCTATGTGCCTATGTCTTGCAGGTTAGTGTATTCGCCGCCATTCTCCGTATCAGAGAAGAAAACTCGAGCGACACAACTTTAGTCAACTTTCCACAAAAGTAGAAGATGGATTCAAAGTGTAAATGCATCTGGTTGTTGAAACCAGGCTATATGTCATGTTATTTTAGTCATATATGACGACGCGCATCACCTCAGATGAGCAGCTGAGCCCATCAAGCCATGCGCCAATCTATCGCAAATCAAAGTGAAAGTAAGTCGCAGACGCTTAACACTACCATCTTCATTAAAAGTAAAGAAATGAAATGATCTTACCATGCTGTTGCCGCTCTCTCTTATTGCTGTCTTTGCTGATTTTGAAATTAGCCGATGATTAATAAAATGCAGCTCATATCTGTTGATTTCGGTGACGTGCACTTCATGAAATCTGTAGCTATATAGCGCGGAAATTGAAGATCGGATTAATATCCAATTTGCAAAAAACACATTTATGTGACCAGGTGTAATGGGATCGTTTTGACAATTCAGACAGCTATCCAATCTGAGAAAACGCATGAAGTGGCCAGGTGTAAACAGCCCCAAAGAGACCGGCTTGTAGTTCATTCCAAACCGCAACGCAAACTCCAGTCCACGTGAGACAAAGAAAATAAAACTCCTGTCTGTCCAGTGCCAGGCGTCGGAATAAGACAAGAGTCAACATCGGGAAGGCTTTCAACAAATGGAGAGATCTTTGGTCTGCTCTAGGGCTCAAACGGGTCCTATACAAAGTAGGCTAATAACTTATATTGTTCATGAACGTGTTTCCATAATAATACAATCATAAGTGGATACAGTAAGCACATAAAACCGAAGATTTCTACTACCCCGTTTCCCCTCACACACACAAGTGTGTAATTTACTCAAATGCCTTTCCTTTCATATATTTTAAATGACTTGCAGATTTATAACTTTATTACCTCATTATGGCTGTAACAAAAGATGTGTGCCGCACAGTGTGCGGCTGATGCTCCTTTGGTTATGAACAGCTCGGGCCCATGAGCTGCATCCGATAATGAACGTGATGCCAATCTCCTCTGTCCAGTTCGGGCTCTGAGGATTGTACAGTACACACGTCGCTGCGTTCAGACGTTCGGAACAGCTGTTTGTGTCGTTCGGCGGCCGCACCAAGGGTTTGGCCGCCTCAAAACAGACACTGTCTAGATGGATAGTGGACGCTCATCGCCTCCGCCTACGCCTCTAAAGACCTGCCTTGCCCGCTGGGCATAAGGGCTCATTCCACTAGAGGTATGGCCTCATTGTGGGCATGGTCCTGCGGAATTTCCATTCACGACATTTGTATGGCCGGGGGATGGGCCTCCCCGTCCACTTTTGTCAGATTTTATAATTTGGAAGTCCCTGCCTTACAGGCGAAATTACTGGCGGTCTAATACGTTACAGCTCTCCTACAAGAGCTGCACTTTTAGGAGTTCTATCACAACCGGTCCACCCCTTGTGTTCCCTCTATGTGCTTATGCATTACATGATAACGGCCCGCTATGCCGGCCACCTTAAGGGCTTATGCATTATACTATAACGGCCCTATGCTGGCCGCCTTATTTCTCCTTCCACCGTAAGATCCCCCTGGTATTCCCCCTGGGATGCTTAGTGGTTACCCTGCACGCACGGCGTTGACCAGGTGTTCCCATAGCGTAAGCTAGCTTATGCAGTACGAGAGAACCTCTCGTAAGAGAACGAATCCTAACCTCGGTTCTCTCTAGATGAGGGAACGAGTATTGCGTTCCCGGCCGTGCTTGCGCCACCAGCGTTTCGCTTCACGCCGAAATGAATCGTTGTTACAGCGCCGAGAGAGCATATTTATACACTCAGGCCACACCCCTTTCGGCGGCCTCTGATGTAATGAGCGAGCGCCTGCCGCTCATTGGGCGCGGGCTCCGCGCTGCTCTCTCATAGGCTTGTGCATTCTCTCTGAACGAACCAATGAGCTGCTAGTTAGCCTGCTTATGGTCTGCAGCAGAGAGACTGTGTTGACAATGGTTACAAAAATTATGGATAACTTTTTGGTTTCAATTTCTCAGCAAAGATGAAGGTTACACTTTATTTTGATAGTCACTTTAGACATTCTACTAACTATAAGTAACTTTTCAACTACATGTCAACTAAGTGTCAGAGTATTAGTAGGCTGTAGTAGACTGTCAGTAGACTGTTAGGTTAGGGTTAGGTGTTAGGGTTCAGGTTAGGAGAACAAGTTGACTTGTAGTTGCTAAATTACTTATAGTCAGTTGAATGTCTGTTGGGGGACTAACAAAATAAAGTGTTAGCAGATATTAAGCTGATAGTCTACTAATACTCTAATGATAGTTAGTTGACATGACAGCGGCAAAGTTACTTATAGTTAGTTGAATGTCTAAAGTGGACTATCAAAATAAAGTGTTACCAAGATGAATCTTTCCTGTAGCGTAAGCTAGCTTACGCAATACTCGTTCCCTCATCTAGAGAGAACCAAGGTTACGTTAGGTAACCGATTCATTTTTATAATTGTCCGGACCTCTGGAAGAAAATATAGAGATCAGACCTCTTGGAACTTTAATTGAATACATAGCGTTGGTCAGTGGTGGGCCATCAGGGCCAGCAAGGCCTTCTCTGCTGGCCTAAACACTATCAGAATCACTGACTTGCACTTTAATATATTTTTTCCATGAATTAGCATTAAATTATTCCAAATAGTTCTCTTAATTTCATAGCTTTTCTCTTGGTTGCGCTGCTTTCAGTAGTATGTATTTATGTTAGAGCTTGTATCCAATCATATTTAATCCATCATGCGTTGCCGGGTAAATAAATCTGCCTGGAGGCCTTCAGAATCGGCAGAGCGGGCGTCTGTAGTATAAATGAATGGCAATTCTTTAACCAATCAGATAATCCATCAGATTGAATCAGCCAGTCAGATTTCGCTTTGACTGCAGCGGGGCCATCTAGCTGGCATATAATAACGTATGTATTTTCTCGTTCTTTGATTGGATGCGCGTACAGACCGCGTCCTTTTAGTGGTAGTACCCGCATCTGTAGCGAACTGCGTAAACTAAATATATATTCCTGTAGATGTAATCGTTTTTCAACACAAAAATTAATGTTTCTTTCCCTGCTCTACCTCCAGCAGAAATAAACCCCTTATTCAGCCTGAGCTAAACGCAGAATAACGAAACTCTATTCAATCTCTCCGGGTAAAAACAGAACTGACTAACGTTAATGTAAGTTATGAAACGAATGATTTTGAAGGCAAAAGTCCCGCTGATCTCGTTGATTTCATTCAAAACTCTGTGCGAGAGCATGGGGCAGCTCTACTCATCGTCATGTTTTGCGGTGACGTCTTCTGTCGACAGGCACTCTCAGCCATAAAGCGAATAAAAAACTTATGCTAGAAATATGACGAGACAGACACGACATTGTTGGAACTGAAACGCAGTTAGAACCTGTACAACAGTAGCTAATTGAGATCTTCTTGAGGAAAGAAATAAGGATGGATTTTGTGTAAAGAATAATCTGTAGTTTTGGTGAGTAGCCTATAGCAAATGTTTTTTTCCCCGTGGTGAATATGATTTTCTTCTTAATTTTTCTTATAAATTTATGATCGAAACTTTATTCTTTTCAAACATTCATACTATTTTAACGTCTGAAAAGGGACTAGGCCTATTGTAGCCCTTGGACAAGATAAGGGAGGCTCCGTTTCTGAATTTATAATTGGATTCGGAAATGCAAGAACCACTGAACAAACACACCAGCCGAACTCACGTGCTCGTTTCTCTCTACCGGCCCTTTCCCGAACTCACCGCATTAATCCAATAACTGCGGTTGCAAAATAAAAACAACAATTATAGAGAGGCTTTGCGCTGTATCAGTTAAATGTATTATTAATTCAGGTTGGACAGAAGGCCTAGGTGTGAAATGCACGGCCCGCCACTGGCGTTGGTATAGCATACTGAATTTACAGCCCCACAAATTTATTAGGGCCTACTGAAAAGAATGTATTGAATCGCAATTTCGCAAAGTAGCCTACAGTCTAATGTTAAGAATTCAGATTCAATCATCTTTATTAATCCCACAAGGGCAGTGGCGTCATGCCCATTCAAAGTGAGGGGGCACGTGCCCCCTCAGATTTTTCCTCCCTGATATTTTTTTTAATTCTTTTAAAATGTCTTTTAATTTTTCTTCTCCCTGATTCTTTATTCCTATTATGCTCCATAATTACCAGAGCCTATAACGACTCAAATATATTCTTCTTGATGTGTAACGTTAATAAATCGGTCAGCATCAGCCCGCCCGTTTTTCCTAATATGGTGTCTGTGACTGTGTATATCAAATCTACGCGCTTAGAGCTCTAGAATCTTTGCTTTGTATGTTCAAGCAACTCGCAGTCGCATGTTGAACTGGCAATGTTTTACAAGTGGTAAGTGGGAAATGCAACAAATCGGCATTGAATTAGTTATCGGATGATATTAAAAGGTAGTGGGATTGTTTATGGTTGACCTGGAAATTTCAACTTGATCAAAAAGTTATGGAATTGATATTAGCTGCGAATTCAGAGCATTAGTGTAACGTTATCGATAGCTAGCCTAGTCTAACCGTAAACTAGTTGACTAACGTTACTGCCTGCCATGCAAAACTCTTGCAACTTGTTCTCTCCCCCTCGCACATATTATTAATCAAAATAAATCGACACGGTGTTAAAAGGTCAGAAGATGAAAGTTTAATGTGGAGCATGCGGTGTTTTTTTTCCCCTGATTTACTGCTGGGTGTGAAGAATTGTGCTAAATAAGTTGCATTATCTTCTCTGAGAAGCGTTCCGGACATTCAGCTGACATCACTTTAATTAAACGAAAAAAAAAAAAAACTATCCAGTGATGAAATGTTTTCTGTGTTGACATAAATCTTGGATGTCCATGTCCTAACAGCTAGGATAATCACACAACGCGCATGACACGTCCAATTCGCGAACTAATGACTCCTTTGAACCGATTCATTTTAATGAATGGTTAAAACAACTGATCTTTCCAACAGTGAACTCAGGAGACGTCTGAATCGGTGTATAACTAATCAGTAACACTTTACAATAATGTTCTATTTATTACTTGAATTACATAAAAAGTGCAGTTTGCTTAGGCTACTCAAGCTTAAGATTTAAAAAAATAAATAAGCACATGACTACATTTTTCCACAGTGCTATCAAGAATCGATAAGAGAATCGTTAAAGAATCTGATTCTGATTTTAAAAAGGGGCTGTATTGCATATCCTAGTGTAGAAGTGAATGCCATTTTCAATATGTTTAACCATAACAGCACAAATAATTGACGATTACATTTGGTTTGATTACTTTTGTACATTTCTGTCAAATATTAACCATTTTCAAATAAACTGGGTAGTGTTAACCTTATTCAGCACTGAAATCTGTCAAACTTCTTTCAAAGTCCTTCATCACATATTGATATTAAAATAACTTAATTTCAGAGCACCACAAAGTCAGACCTCAGCCCCTTTATATACCTTTAATGTAAGATCGTTCTTAGGTCACATACCAATTTAAAATCATAACATAAAAACTGCAATGGAACTGTTTTTAAAAACATGTGTAGTAGGCCTAAGTGTACAGTAATGTGTGTAAACATGCTTTAATGAAGTAAACTTCAAAAGCTTTTGAATTTGAGCTTACAGTTCTTTCATGCATTGAAAATGGTATGTTTAGCAGCCAGAATTTCAAAAATTCTCAGGGAGAGAAACCCCCTGACCCCCCCTAACATGATCACCCACCAGGAAACAATTGCAAAGTCTCAGATTGTGCCCCCAGAATTTTGGCATGCATGACGCCCCTGCACAAGGGCAATTCGTTTTAGAGCAGAATCTAAGACCTGTGTGTGTGTTATGTTTCTCCGTTGTGTGTGAGCGTCACACGTTAAATGTTTTAGAATGTAAGACAACATTCAAATGCAAATATGCGCCATCCCCCACTTGAAACGGCCGTGTGTCCACCAAAGCGTTTTTCCACACGCCTGGCGTATATATGTTTTCAATGGGGCGTTGAAATAATTCAAGAACAATATAGCCTATGGTTTATTTTTGTAAAACTTTAAAACTGGCCTTAATTACTTTTCTTGACGATTCCTCTGGTAGCTTTTGTTTGAAGGCATTCAATTACTCCAAAAACACTAAAGTTAGTAAAATTAGCCTACTGCACTTTATCACAACTGGTTACAGGATGCGACTCGGGAAGAAATATCTGTAAAAAAATACTCAAGACATTCATGTCTAGCATGCCAGATGTTAACTAAATAACGTTAAAGGGTTATTTTACATTTAGCAAAACATAATTTTTGGGTTTTACAACATTAGTGTAATATCCACGAAAAAATCCAACTTTAAAACAAACAAAAGAACGCAACCTTAGAACAAAAAACAAAGACAAATACCCTACGGAAAAAAATCCTTGGTAAAAATTTGCATGGTACATTGTACCGTATTTCTTTACGTAATCTACAGTGTATTTAAATATCAGAAACATAAATAATAAATATTATTTGAAAACACTGAACAGTTGTGATCCTGGTTAAGCGCAAGCCGAGCGAACAAATTTATCTATATAAATTTGCCTTATAAATCTGAAAGGTGCAGATTTAAACTCTTGAATTTAAACCGTCTTCTGCTTTTAATTATTACTTATCGCATTATAATATTTTAAATCATTCTACTATTGCTGACAGAAGTCATTTGGATGAAAACAGTCCCCCTATCGAGAACAGCATTTTTTTTTAAATAAACAGATAGTAAACTTACTTTTTAAAATTCAGCAATTGCTGCTGTTTAGTGCCAGCGACTTCAATGTGGCTGGTTTATTTTTGCCGTGGTAGGCATTTTGGCATGCTTAAACACAAATGCTGCCGAGTACCATGGTTTAGTAGCCTAACTGCAAGCCCTGAAAATGTTTTAATTTTATGATCATTTGGTTTAATTTATTACTCTTATGTTTCAGTTAATAAGTAACAAATTAAATTAACACAAAGTAAAAGACAAATAACCTATTGACATAGCCTTTCTAAATTATTGAATAACGAAAAACTGGGCACACAGCCTAATGTTGAAGTACCTACTTTTGCTTAAATTTTATGGAATAATAGAGTGAACATTATATGCCTTTTTTATGTAAATATATTTGCAAACTACCAACTTTTAAGGCGAGACACTAGGTGAATAGGGTTAAATTTTAAAATAATAGATATCACCATGAAACTTCCTCAGTTGATTACTTACATAAGTATATTAAAAAAAATGTATTATAAGTTTTTGAAATTTGTATGTTTAATTATGCAAATTAGGCATTATCTAATTAAATATGCACAATTTTGCATATATTTTCGGTAGATAGATCTGAACATATGATAAAGCCAGGTGCAAAATTGTTTTTTCATTTTGTTTACTCACAAGATGAACAAAAAAAGGTTCAGAGGTATTTCAGGATACATGCCTTCATACCTAGGAAATCAAAATATACTGTCCATACCCATAAAAAAATTGATTTTCACCATATTTTCTTATAAAGATTTCACATAAATCAGGCCAGTACCCAAACGACCCTAGGAGCCATGTTGTTCAGGGCTATATGCCCCTGGTAGGGTCTCCCAAGGCAAACAGGTCCTAGGCAACAGGTCAGACTAAGAGCGGTTCAAAAAACCATATCAGTGAAGAAGAAATGAGGACTGTGACATCACCCAGTATGGAGCTGCTCGGAGCTGTGACCGGCAGGTCTCCGGTGCCTGTTGAAGGCGGCAATCCCCGAAACCGGTGGTGGACACCGGAAGTGAAGAATGCTGTCAAGCTGAAGAAGGAGCCCTATTAGGCCTGGTTGGCTTGTGGGACTCCTGAGGCAGCTGACAGGTACCGGCAGGCCAGCGGACTGCAACCCAACTGCAGCCCCGATTCTATCATCACTTCATTGGTTACCTATAAAGTTCTGTATTAATTACAAGGTATTGTTTTTGACTTATAAAGCTTTAAATGGTTTAGCTCCAGTCTATTAACGGATCTTCCAACGCCCTACAATCCATTGCGCTCTTTAAGATCACTAAATTCGAGGCTTCTGGTCATTCCTCAGGATATCCACCAAAGGAGGGAGAGCATTTTCACATTTAGCTCCGAAGCTCTGGAATAGCCTTCCTGATATTGTTCGTTGCTCAGACTCGATCTCTCAGTTTTAAAACTAGATTAAAGACGCATTTATTTAGCCAGGCATTCATATAAAAAAAATATCTTACAGTTACTGTAAATTTGGCCTATAGTTAATAAACGCCAGAGGAGAACTGGCCCCCGACTGAGCCTGGGTTCTTCCGAGGTTTTTTTTCTCCATTGGGTCATCTGATGGAGTTTTAGGACACCATCGGGTCACTCGATGGAGTTTTTTCGGTACCTTGCCACTGTTGCCTTTGGCTTGCTCAGTTGGGGATATTCAAATTAAATGACCCATCATACCATTGATCAGCTCTACCAAACTTGGATGTCTTTTTTCCAGTAATAAACAAACACTGTTAAGTTGTTTTGATTGATACTGTGAAGCAGCTTTGATACAATCTGTATTGTGAAAAGCGCTATATAAATATATTTGACTTGACTTGACTTGTGGAGGCCAAAAGTCAGGCCTGGGAAGTGGTTGGTGAGGCCATGGAGAAGGACTATCGGCTGGCCTCTAAGAGATTCTCAGCAAACTGTCCGGCACCTCAGAGAGGAAAGCAGGTGCCCTACCAATGCTGTTCTACATTGGAGGTGGGCGGCTGTTGACCTCAACTGGGAATGTCGTCGGATGGTGGAAGAAATACTTTGAGGATCCCTCAAATCCCGCCATCACGTCTTCCATCAAGAAAGCAGAGGCTGAGGGCTCAGAGGTGGACTCATCCATCACCCTAGTTGTCAAAAAACTCTCATCACCCTAGTCAAGAAACTCTGGATGAGATCAGCCCTGAGTACCTCAAGTCTCTAGATGTTGTTGGGGCTGTCTTGACTGACACGCCTCTGCAGCATCACGTGGCGGTCGGGGACAGTACATCTGGGATGGCAGTCTGCCATCCCGAGACACTGTCCCCGACTTCACGGCCCAGCTGACACGCCTCTGCAGCATCCGACACGCCTTTGCAGCATCCCGTGGCGGTCGGGGGACAGTGCCTCCTGTCTGCCATCCCAGAGGCACTGTCCCTGACCACCACAGTGGTCCCTCTTTTGCAGGAGAGGGATCCGGAGGGTGTGTTCTAACTACAGGGGGATCACACTTCTCAGCCTCCCAGGGAAAATCTATGCCAGGGTACTGGAGAGGAGAATACGGCCGATAGTGGAACCTTGGATTCGGGAAGAACAGTGTGGTTTTCACCGGGGCCGTGGAACACTGGACCAGCTCTACACCCTCTACAGGGTGCTGGAGGGTTCATGGAAGTTTGCCCAACCAATCCACATGTGCTCTGTGGATTTGGTGTCCTGGCGGCAGCCTGTTGAGGGTGCTCCGGGAGTATGGGGTCCGGGGTCCTTTGCTAAGGGCTGTCCGGTCCCTGTGTGACCGAAGCAGGAGCTTGGTTCGCATTGTCGGCAGTAAGTCAGACTTTTCCCCAGTGCATGTTGGACTCTGGCAGAGTTAAGACCTAACCCGGCAGGGCTGTCCCTTTATCACCGTTCTCCATCCATCCATCCATCTTCTTCCAGCTCTGTCCGGGGCTGGGTCGCGGGGCAGCAGTCTAAGCAGAGATGCCCAGAGTTCCCCTCTCCCCAGAGACACTTCCTCCCAGCTCTTCTGGGGGAATGCGAGGCTTCCCCAGGCCAGCTGGGAGACATAGTCTCTCCAGCGTGTCCTCCAGGTCTTCCCGGGCCTCCGCCCAGTGGGCCAGTGCCCGGAACACCTCCCCTGGGAGGCCGTCCAGCAGGCATCCGGAACAGATGCCCGAGCCACCTCAGCTGACCCCTCTCGATGTGGAAAAGCCAGCGGCTCTACTCTGAGCTCCTCCCGAGTGACCGAGCTTCTCACCCTGATCTCTAAGGGATCGCCCAGCCACCCTGCGGAGAAAGCTCATTTCGGGCCGCCTGTATCCGGGATCTTGTCCTTTCGGTCATGACCCAAAGCTCATGACCATAGGTGAGAGTGGGAACGTAGATTGACCAGTGAATGAGAGAGCTTTGCCTTACAGCTTAGCTCCTTCTTCACCACAACAGACCAGTACATCGACCGCATTACTGCAGAAGCTGCACCGATCCGTCTGTCAATCTTCCCGTTTCATCCTTTCCTCACTTGTGAACAAAACCCCAAGATACTTGAACTCCTCCACTTGAGGAATGAGCTCTCCACCAACCTGAAGTGAGCAAGCCACCCTTTTCCGACTGAGGACCATGGCCTCGGATTTGGAGGTGCTGATTTTCATCCCAGCCGCTTCACACTCGGCTGCAGACTCGTCCCAGTGCATGCTGAAGGTCCTGGTGTGAAGGGGCCAACACGACAACATCATCCGCAAAGAGCAGAGACGAAATCGTAGTGGTCCCCAAACCTGACACCCTCCGGCCCCTGGCTGCGCCTAGAAATTCTGTCCATAAAAATAATGAACAGAACCGGCGACAAAGGGCAGCCCTGCCAGAGTCCAACATGCACCCAGGAAGAAGTCTGACTTACTACCCGCAAATGCGAACTCAAGCTCCTGCTTCGGTCATACAGGGACCGAACAGCCCTTAGCAAAGGACCCCGGGCCCCATATTCCCGGAGCACCCTCCACAGGCCGCCTTGGGGGACACAGTCGAATGCCTTCTCCAAATCCACAAAACACATGTGGACTGGTTGGGCAAACTCCCATGAACCCTCCAGCACCCTGTTGAGGAGTATGAGCTGGTCCAGTGTTCCACGGCCCGGACGAAAACCGCACTGTTCCTCCTGAATCCGAGGTTCCAGCTATCGGCCGTATTCTCCTCTCCAGTACCCTGAGCATGAGGCTTTCCCAGGGAGGCTGAGAAGTGTGATCCCCCTATAGGCTGGAACACCACTCCGGTCCCCTTCTTAAAGAGAGGAACCACCACCCCAGTCTGCCATCCCAGAGGCACTGTCCCCGACCACCACGCGATGCTGCAGAGGCGTGTCAGACCAAGACAGCCCCACAACATCCAGAGACTTGAGGTATTCGAGGCGGATCTCATCCACCCCCGGTGCCTTGCCACCGAGGAGTTTCTTGACTACCTCGGTGACCTCAGCTAGGGTGATGGACGAGTCACGCCCCTGAGCCCTCAGCCTCTGCTTCCGCAATGGAAGACGTGGACGGCGGATGTCAGGAGGTCCTCGAAGTGTCCTTCCACCGTCGCGGCAGACATCCCCAGCCGAGGTCGACAGCCGCCCACCCCTACTGTGGCAACAGCATTGCATGGGGACTGTTTCCCTCTCCTGAGGCGCCGGACAGTTGCCAGAATCTCTTCGAGGCCAGCCGATAGTCCTCTTCCATGGCCTCACCGAACTCCTCCCAGGCCCGAGTTTCTGCCTCCCACGACCACCCGGGCCGCAGTCCGCTTGGCCTGCCGGTACCTGTCAGCTGCCTACCGAGTCCCACGAGCTAACCAGGCCCGATGGACTCCTCTTCAGCTTGACGGCATCCTCTACTTCCGGTGTCCACCACCGGGTTCGAGGATTGCCGCCTGGACAGGCACCGGAGACCTTACGGCCACAGCTCCGAGCAGCCGCTTCGACAATGGAGGTGGAGAACATGGTCCACTCAGACTCATATCTCCAGCCTCCCTCGGGATCTGATCGTAGCTCTGCCAGAGGTGAGAGTTGAAGATCTCTCTGACAGGAGATTTGGCCAAACGTTCCCAGCAAACCCTTACAGTACGCTTGGGTCTGCCGAGTGTGTCCAGCCTCCTCCCCGCCATCGGATCCAACTTCACCACCAGGTGGTGATCAGTTGACAGCTCCGCCCCTCTCTTCACCCAGGTGTCCAGGACATACGGACGCAGGTCAGATGAAACGACCACAAAGTCGATCATCGACCTGCGACCTGCAGGGTGTCCTGGTGCCACCGTGCACTGGTGGACACCCTTATGCTTGAACATGGTGTTCGTTATGGACAAACTGTAACTAGCACAGAAGTCACAAGTAACTGAAACACCACTCGGATTCAGGTTCGGAGCGTTCCTCCCAATCACGCCCCTCCAGGTGTCACTGTCGTTGCCCACGTGAGCATTGAAGTCCCCCAGTAGAACGATGGAGTCCCCGGTCGGAGCACTTTCCAGCACTCCTCCCAGAGACCCCAGGAGGCCGGGTACTCTGCACTGCCGTTCGGCCCGTAGGCACACACGACAGTGAGAGACCTATCCCCGACGCCTAGGCCGCAGGGAAACGACCCTCTCGTTCACCGGGGTAAACTCCAACACATGGCGGCTGAGCTCGGGGGCTATAGCAAACCCACACCAGCCCGCCGCCTCTCACCATGGACAACTCCAGAGTGGTGAAAAGTCCATCACTCTCTCGAGGAGTTTGGTTTCAGAGCCCAAGCCATGCGTAGAGGTGATCCCGACTATCTCTCAGTCAGAACCTCTCGAACCTCAGCGCACAATCTCGGGCTCCTTCCCGCCAGCGGAGGTGACATTCCACCGTCCCTAAGGCTAGTTTCCGTGTCCGGGATCGGGTCGCCGAGGCCCCTGCCTTCGAACTGCCGCCCGATCCTCTCTGCACCAGCCCCTTACGGCTCCTTCTGCAGGTGGTGAGCCCACGGGAAGACGGTCCACCGTCGCTCCTTCGGGCTGAGCCCGGCCGGACCCCATGGGGAGAGGCCCGGCCACCAGGCGCTCGCATGCGAGCCCAACCCCAGGCCTGGCTCCAGGGTGGGGCCCCAGGCTGCGCCCATACCGGGCGACGTCACGGTCCTTGGATATAATTCTTTCATAAGGGTTTTTTTTTTTAACCGCTCGTAGTCTGACCCGTCGCCTAGGACTCAGTTTGCCTTGGGAGCCCTACCAGGGGCGTATAGCCCCAGACAACATAGCTCCTAGGGTCATTCGGTACCTGAACCCCCTCCACCACGTTAAGGTGGCAGTTCAGAGGAGGGAAAATCACCGGTTCTTTTCATCATTTTCATGGACAGAAGTTCTAGGCGCAGCCAGCGGCCAGAGGGTGTCGAGTTTGGGGACGCAGGTGATTTCGTCTCTGCTCTTTGCGGATGATGTTGTCGTGTTGGCCCCTTCAGACCAGTACCGCTGCTCCTCCACATCGGAGCGGGGTCAGCTGAGGTGGCTCGGGCATCTGTTCCGGATGCCTCCTGGGCTCCTTCCCGGGACACGCTGGAGGGACTATGTCTCCCGGCTGGCCTGAGAACGCCTTGCTGTTCCCCGGAAGAGCTGGAGGAAGTGTCTAGGGAGAGGGAAGTCTGGGCATCTCTGCTTAGTCTGCTGCTCCCGCGACCCGGCCCCGGATAAGCGGAAGAAGATGGATGGATGGATGTTGGAAAAAAAATGCTCAAAAACAGAATAAATGCTCAGGCTCTTAGTAATAATAATATGATATTTCAAGCTCATAAAAACAGATTATTTAATAACATGGCAGGCATATAAGGCCTATAACTGCAGTAAATCAATGTATTAACATTGGCAGAATAAACCACATGATGCGTCTGAGCAAATCACGTTAGCAGATACCAGTAGTAGCCAATGAGATTTTGTCATTAGCTTTAAATCACCCTTTGGACATTCACGATTGAATACTAATAAGAAAGGAAATGCCCATATTTTGGGTTACACTGCGTTATGCAGGAGACTGAGAGCTTTACAACAATACCGGTTATGACAGACTTCAGGACGGAACACGGCATGAACGTGCTGGAATGCTAACTTGTTGGTAAATTCGGCAAAATGTACAGCCGCAAGTAAACTAAATGTAATAAAATTAAAATCTTAATGTATATTTTCAACATTTTCTCTATAGCAGCTTGAAAGAACACATATTGAAGGAGTAAACTAGCCCAAAATCTCAAAACTGATCACTGCATGAAAAATTGAATGTTTGTCTCTGCAGTGTCTACGCCTTAAGGTGAAATTAAGCATTATTTTGCGTAAGTTTTTAAGGCCGGCATACATATTCATCAATATGGCAGTCATAGGAACACTGATGTGCTTCAGATTCTGGTTTCCCATTTTCCGCACTGTAGCATGTAATAAACTCTGGCTGTTGTCTGCCACAATATATACCCATTGATGCTGTTTTTAACAAACTGTTAAGGATTCAGCACCAAGCCTTGTAAACAAAATGAAAAAATATATATATATATAATTTTGCACCTGGCTTTATCATATGTTCAGATCGATCTACCAGAAAATATATGCAAATTCTGCATATTTAATGAGAGATACTGCCTAATTTGCATAATTAAACATACAAATTTCAAAAAACTTATAATACATTTTTAAATATACTTGTGTAAGTAGTCAACTGAGGAAGTTTCATGGTGATATATATTATTTAAAAATGTTACCCTATTCACCTAGTGTCTCGCCTTAAAAGTTGGGAGTTTGCAAATATATTTACATAAAAAAGGCAGCAAGCCTCCAATATATCTTTGCTCTGACCCTTGACTATTAGATCCAGAAACTTAATTTCCTCATCTTGATTGCCTACTTGGGAAAATGGTGTGTATGTTGTCCTTTCAATTTTTCTTGTCTGACTCACCTGTATCTTTGTCTCTCTCAGGTGAGAATCACCTAATTACACATGATGAGGGCTGGCCTGAACTATTCGCATATTGCCTTAGCAAACACAATTGCTTTTTACTATATAACCCAATTCACAGTTTTATGTGAAAGATTAGGCAGGATGATTTTCAGATCATGTCAGATCAAGTAACCGGTTCGGTGTAGGTTCCTTCTACTTCCAAACAAATGGATAAGGACAATTCTCTTAATGTTTCGATCCAATTTGTTTTGTAATCACTGTTCCTTCATTTGCCAGATGAGAACTGGCCCTGGACTGAGTCTGGGTTCTCCCAATTTTTTTTTCTCCATTCAATCGCCTGATGGAGTTTTGGTTCCTTGCCACTGTTGCCTTGCTTTTGGCTTGCTTAGTTGGGGACAATTTAATATTCAACAATATTATTGATCTGTGTTGTATTACTTTCATGTTATCACTCTGAAGCTGCTTTGATACAATCTGTATTGTAAAAAGCGCTATATAAATAAATGTGACTTGACTTGACTTGATCATTGTGAAGAAAAAATTCTAGGCAACAACATACATTAGTCAAAACTCAAAAGTAATGTGGACACATATTTCGTATGTGTTTTGTGGCCTTATTTCAGAAACCTTTTTCAGAGATGATAAACAAGATGTTATAGAAAAATCATTTGATAAAAACCCAATTTTGAAAAAAAAAACTGACATTCAGTCTATAAGATTTTCCCAGATCGCATCACATATGCTTAAAATGGAGAACATTTTCCAATGAGTATTTCACGCACAGACGACACCATTGTCAAAATGATCCTATTTACACGGATCCGCCAAAAGACTAAAAATGCTTTATTCTGCAACCAGGCCATTACATGGTGATGAAATAATAGAGACTGAACATGTAAAACACATGTGCATGACGTCATTGTCTTCAGAGATTCACATTTTTGATGTTTACCCTTGCACTTGCACTTTGCAACCTGTTTTCAAAAGTTTGCAGTTTCAGGCACCCATTACGTCATTATCGTTTAAATGAACGGCCAAAACGCATAAAAGTTTCACGTTTTTTAGTTAAAACCAGTGTCGTGTAAACAGCCCTTAAATAAGAATGACCGGACAACAAACAGAGTAAAAGGAGGAACTTAAGTACTGACACAATTAAAGGTAATTAACGAATACTCAGCTAAAACAAACAAACATGACCATGGTAACAAAGGAGTGGCAGGGAAATCAAACAAATAGTGACTATTGCAAACAAACCGAGTGTCCATGAAAACGTCTCGATTACATATGGTAACCCTCGTTCCCTGAGGGAGGGAACGGAGACGTAGGTCAGACTGACCTATAGGAATCTCGCTAGAGAGCCAATTTACTTAGAGTGAATCTAAAACAAGCCAATGCACATTGGCGTGCAATCATTTGCAACAGCTGCGCGTCCTCGTCAGCGCGGGTATATAACGAGCGGCTGTGTGATTGCACTTCAGTTTTTTGCTGAGGAGCCAAACTTGGAAAGCTGGCCCCCCGGCGGGCAGCAGCAGATGTGGCGACGGGACCTACGTCTCCGTTCCCTCCCTCAGGAACGAGGGTTACCATATGTAACCGAGACGTTCCCTATCGGTCAGTCACTACAACGTAGGTCAGACTGACCTATAGGAATCCCTACCAAAGCGCCACAGTCGCTGCACCCCATCCAGCGCCCCATGCAAGCCTCTACACCTTCTTGCATGGAAGGACGATAGGAGGAGGGTTACACAGAGAGTGTCTGACACTGTTGTTCCTTTATAACCCATACAGTGAGACTTGGATAACACTGGGAAAGCGTGCCCTTTTTAGAGGGAGGGGAACGCTGCGGAACCCACTTACTGTATGGAAAATACAAATGGACTAACCCGAAGGCTGTACTGCATATGAATTAATGGGTGACTTAGCCCAAGGGAAAGACCACGGGCTTCCGACTTAGGTGCAGCCGTGGAACATATACACATATGGGATCCCCGAAGGGTCGCACATATGGAACCCAGCCCGAGTCCGGCTCTCAAGGATTCAGCGGACAGGGGCCTGGCTCCGGACGCTCCGCCATGTCCGGGCCGAGGGGTGTTGGAGGACTCGACAGGTTTTTCACTCTGGAGCAATACGGTTGCACAGTAGGGTACAGCAAGCCGACAGAGCTGGGCCTCTCAGTGCTTCTACCCGTTTAGGGTGAGAACACGGGAGGAGACCGGCTCTACACGTAGGCTATAATATCTAGCGAACGTGTTAGGTGTCGCCCAGCCCGCAGCTCTACAGATATCTGTTAGCGAGGCGCCACGAGCCAGCGCCCAGGAGGATGCAACGCCTCTCGTGGAGTGTGCATGCAACCTGAGTGGGCAGGGCACGCCTTGAGCTTGGTAAGCCAAGGCGATGGCATCCACTATCCAGTGGGCCATCCTCTGCTTGGAGACAGCCTTTCCCTTCTGCTGCCTCCGTAACAGACAAAGAGCTGGTCTGAGGTCCTGATGCTTTGAGTCCTGTCCACGTACATACGCAGAGCGCGAACGGGACAGAGCAAAGCCAGGGCTGGGTCTGCCTCCTCCAAGGGCAGCGCTTGCAGGTTCACTACCTGGTCTCTAAAGGGAGTGGTAGGAACCTTGGGCACATAGTCAGGCCGGGGTCTTAATACCACATGGCTGTCACCCGGCCCGAACTCTAGGCATGATTCGTCAACCGAAAATGCCTGCAGGTCTCCTACCCTCTTGACAGAGGCCAATGCAACCAGCAGCAAAGTCTTCATGGAAAGAAGCTTTAAGTCCACTGTTTGCAAAGGCTCAAAGGGAACATCCTGAAATGCTCGGAGCACCAGGGAAAGATCCCAAGAGGGTATGGAGGGGGGTCGAGGAGGATTTAATCGTCTCGCCCCTGAAGAAACCTGACGACCAGGTCGTGCTTTGCAACTGTTTTGCCATCGATGTGGTCGTGATAAGCTGAAATAGCAGCAGCATGGACTTTGAGGGTGGAGGGAGACAGTCTTCGCTCCAACCCTTGCTGCAAGAAGGAAAGCACGGACCCTATCGAACATCTTCGGGGGTCTTCTCAGCGAGAAGAACACCACTCGACGAACAGGTTCCACTTCAGGGCGTAGACACGTCTCGTGGACGGCGCTCGTGCTGAAGTGATGGTGTTAAGTACCTCTGGGGGTAAGTCAACTAGAACCTCCGCGTCCTGTCCAGGGACCAGACATGGAGTTTCCAGAGGTCTGGACGCGGGTGCCATAGGGTGCCCTGTCTCTGAGTCAGAATATCCTTCCTCAGAGGAATGGGCCAGGGAGGGACTGTCACAAGGAGCATGAGTTCTGGAAATCAGGTCCGGGTGGGCCAGTCAGGGAGCCACCAGAAGGACCTGCTCCTTGTCCTCCCTGACTTTGCACAGTGTCTGTGCAAGAAGGCTCACTGGGGGAAACGCATATTTGCGAAGGCCCCGGGGCCAGCTGTGTGCCAGTGCGTCCGTGCCGAGTGTTCCCTCGGTCAGGGAGTAAACCAGCTGGCAGTGGGAGGTCTCTGAGGAGGCAAACAGGTCTACCTGAGCCTCCCCGAACTCTCTCCAGATCAGCTGAACCACCTGGGGGTGGAGTCGCCATTCTCCCGGGAGCACAGCTCGTGATAGCTCGTCGGCCACACGGTTGAGCACGCCGGGGACATACATGGCTCGAAGCGACCTCAGACGCTTCTGACTCCAGAGGAGGAGATGGCGGGCGAGTTGCAACATGCGACGGGAGCGTAGACCACCTTGTCGGTTGATATACGCAACGGTCGCAGTGTTGTCTGTACGGACCAGCACGTCCCTGCCCTGCAGCGGCCTTTTCAGCCGGCGCAGAGCGAGGTGTACTGCAAGCAACTCGAGGCAATTGATATGCCAATGCAGATGAGGGTCCTTCCACACCCCTGATACTGCATGCCCGTTGTACGTGGCACCCCAGCCGGTGGCAGAGGCATCTGTGAATACCACAGCGTGCCTGGATACCTGTTCCAAGGGGACTCCTGCCCGAAGGAACGAGGGATGTGACCACGGGCTGAAGGTCTGACGGCAGGCCGGTGTGACTGCCACCCGGTGAGTGCCGTGATGCCACGCCCATCTCGGGACTCGGTCGTGAAGCCAGTGCTGAAGCGGTCTCATATGAAGCAAGCCAAGGGGGTTACCGCTGCTGCTGCTGCCATATGCCCCAGGAGCCTCTGAAAGAATTTCAGTGGGACCGCCATCCTGCCCTTGAACGTGTTCAAGCAGTCCAGCACTGACAGAGCGCGCTGCTCTGTGATGCGCGCTGTTTGTGCGACCGAATCCAACTCCATACCGAGAAAGAGATCCTCTGCACAGGGGCGAGTTTGCTCTTCTGTGACCCAACTGGCTGAGGTGCCTGAGCACAAGATCCCTGTGATCGCATTACTGATCTCGAGAGTGTGCTAGTATGAGCCAGTCGTCGAGATAGTTGAGGATGCGAACGCCCTGTTCTCTCATGGGAACAAGGGCCCCCTCTACGACTTTCGTGAAGACACGGGGGGACAGGGACAGCCCGAAGGGTAGAACCCTGTACTGATATGCTTCGACCCTCGAACGCAAAGCGTAGAAACGGCCTGTGTCGAGGGAGAATCGAGACATGAAAGTACGCATCCTTCAGGTCGATCGCTGCAAACCAATCTCGGGGACGGATGCATTCGGAGATGCGTTTGTGCGTGAGCATTTTGAACGGTAACTTGTGGAGGCTCCGATTCAAAACTCACAGGTCCAAGATCGGTCGTAACCCACCACCTTTCTTGGGTACAATGAAGTAGGGACTGTAGTGCCCTGACTTCATATCGGCTGGAGGGACCGGCTCTATCGCGTCCTTCGCCAGTAGGACTGCGATCTCCGCGCGCAAGACATGGGCATCGGCTGCTCTCACTGTAGTGGAGTGGATGGCCCGAAACTTGGGGGACGCCGGGCGAACTGAATCGCATAGCCGAGCCTGATGGTCCGGATGAGCCAGCGAGACGGACTGGGGAGCGCTAACCAGGCTCTCAGAGACCGTACAAGCGGGACCAAGGGGACCGTCAGGCGTACCCGGAGTGGGGCAGCGAAGTGGAACACAAGGACCTGGCTGGGGGGCTCTCTCTGGGAGGCAGCCCCCAGCGAGGTCTGAGCATGCTGTGAAGCGCTTACCTGGTTCCACGGGGCAGGAGGTGCGGGAGGCGGCTCGGTGGCGTTCTCAGACCGTACACTGCTGCCAGCTGGCGATAGAAGAGAGAAGTAATTTGAGAGTGGTAAGGATTTTGTCCCCCACTGCACTCCGAGTCCTCTCGGACCCAGAGATGGTAGAAACTGCTCTTTAATTGAAAATTTGGGTACCGCTGGCTCTGAGGAACAAAACAAAACAAAGGATTTTCCACCCGGCCCTCTTCCGGGGGAGGGAGCGATGCGGCCATCGTCTCCTGGAGAGCAGTCCCCGCCATCTCTGGGTTGCCCGTCCTAGGGCCGCTTGGTGTTGGCTTTGGCGCCCCTCTTGGCGGGGGCCTGGACGGGTGGGGCGTTCCGTCGGCGACCGGCTCCGCGGCCGCCGCTTCGGTGGAGGCTGCTGCTGTGGCGCGCGGGAGCCGGGGAGGGCGCCGACGGACCCGGCGACGGAGCAGACTGAGGAGCTGCCGGCGGTGGGGTGGAGGCAGCAGCTCACCGCCGACTGAATCCGACGAGTACTTACAGGCCCGGGAAGGGAGACACGGTTCCCCGCGCCAGGTGGATAGCATAGCAACGGCCCGCTCCACTGGCGGGATGCGTGTGTAACCCGTGAGCTGCCCCGCCGTCAAGGGTGGTGAGGGAGGAGGAACCACTAGAACGGTTTCGGGCAGTAAAAGGTGCCGTCCACGTCCCAGTGAGCTCCTCATGCACCTTCGGGAAGAAAGGCACCGGGGTGGGTTGCTGAGAGCCAGCAGGCGCCACCCCGAGATACCAATCATCCAGCCTCGAGGGTTCGGGACCCGGTGGAGGGTTCCACACGAGCCCGACCCTCTCGGCGGCCCGGAAGAGCATGGCCATCATCTCCGGGTCCGTATCGGGCACCGCTGGCACCCCCGAAGGAGGCAGCGGCTCCGACACGTCGTCCGCAGAGACATCTGACCCACCCTCCGATGCCGCGATCGACATCTGATCGTCGCAGGGAGCGCCACAGGAAACGGTTGGTACACACCTCGTGGGTGGACCCCCACGCTCCCTTGGCAGCTCACATGGTTGCGGAGACTGAGAGGAGTGAGGGTTCCTAGGGGGTTGGTTCCCCGAAGGAAGCGCGCTTACTGTAATCCTCAGGTCACCCGCGCCAGCGTCCGAAGCCACCCTCGTAGGAGGATTGGAACGGGGCGCCGGCACGGGGACTCCGCCCCTTTGCAGGAACGAGAGTCTCGACCTCAGCTCCGAGATGGTCATCTTCCCTCCCAGGTAACGACCGCATCCAGAAACACACAGATAGAAAGTCATCTTTTTTTTTTTTTTTAAAGATGCTCTCTACCTGTGTAAGCTCTTTTAGGGACTGCTCTCACTGGTACTGAAGCACGCAGGGGAACAGTCACTGCGAACACAGACAGGAATGTGCACCTGCCTGTGCGCGATCTCTCTCTCTCTCTCTCAACTAAAACTAGACTAAAATGTCATCGGTTTTCGTCAGACTAAAACTAGACAAGACTAAAAAGAGTATGAACATGACTAAAACTAACAAAAACTTAAATGTCAGCTTGACACAAAGACTAGACTAAAACTAAAATTAAAACAAGCCGCCAAAAACAACACTACAGCTGTGTCCCAATGTGAAGGCTGCATCCTCCGAAGTCCGTATTTGAAGGACGCTTGGCCGTATTTGAAGGCCGATTGCATCACAGCCGCGCGACGAAGGACGTCCCAATTCAAAGGCTGCATCCGCGAAGGCCGCATTTGAAGGCCGATTGCGTCATCGCGGTGGGATGAAGACTGTCCCAATTCAGTTATGCATCCTCCGAAGGCCGTATTCGAAGGCCGAGTTGCATGTGCCATTGCAGCTGTTTCAAAAGCGACGCCAAATGCACCCTTCGTTTCCCTGTGAAAGGAAGGATACATAAATGGACACTTCGCGGCCTATCCTAACCGATCCTACCCCATAAATCATTGCGCGGGTGACGACAGCATTTTTATTTAAAAAAAAAAGGGTGGCCGAGAGTTCGGTGGTGGACGGCAAATGCACATTTAAATGTAAAAGTATTATGTTTTCATTTACTCAAATAGCCAGAGAAACCAGTGTTAACAGCCCAAAGTTTTTTTTTTCTTATTCATCAATTCATTTGTCAGCATTGCATGTTTTTTTGTCAAGTGGAAACACGAGAACGGCTTTATAGCCTTGTATTGTATTTCTTGTACATTGTATTTCTTTATTATTCATTATTTCATTATTTTCTGCAACTTTAAATGTAATAATAATAATAATAATAATAATATGTTTATTTTATATAGCGCCTTTCAAAGTTCTCAAGGTCGCTTTACAGTTAAGTACAAATAAGCATCACATAACAACATGACATAGAAACAATATAATAAATAAAGACATAGAAACATGACATAGAAAAAATAAAATAAATAAATAAAAAAATAAAAGAAAAATTTAGATAGTGGAACATAAACATAGAAATCAGCAGAAACAAGTAGCGAAAAGATAAGTTTTAAGGTGAGTTTTGAAATCGTGTAATGATGAGAGGTCACGGATGTCTTGGGGAATAGAATTCCAGAGAGTTGGGGCAGCAGTACAAAAAGCCCTACCACCAAAAGATGATAGTTTGTGCCGTGGAATCCTTAAGAGACCGGTATCAGAGGATCGAAGTGTGCGAGCTGGGGAGTAGGTATGGATGAGATCAGAAATGGGGGGGGGGGGGGGGCAAGACCATGGAGTGCTTTGAATGTGATAAGGAGGATTTTGTACACAAAAGAGAATTCATGGCTCTGGATATTTTATTTTTGTAAGGGTCTCTGAGTGTTTGCAAGGTTGATACATTTAAACTATAATATACTTTTGTGTCGTTTAATGTAAAATGTGTAGTGTTGTTGTCCTTTGAGGGAAAAAGAAGGCTACTTCACATTTGTACATGAATACTAACGCAGTATGAAGTTCCTTACATTCTCCCACTGGATATTTTAAAAATTAAAATAACAAAATGTTGGTCCATTGTCACAATATTAACAAATTGTTGCTAACTACAACTGCGTCCCATATCAAAGTGCGCACCTGAAGCGCTCGGACCGGTCTAGCCTGCGGAGGATTGTTCTTGTCGCCTAGCAACTGTGACTGACAGCTGACGACGACGAGCGGGAGTAAGGACGTTTGCACTGGACTTTTTATATCCATCTGGTTTAAAATATTCAAATAGGATTGACAGCCTGTATAAATATATTCACTATGGTCCATTTCTGTAGACAATAAAAAGAAAACCCTAAAAAATCGCATCAAGGTACGATTAACATTTGAATATATGCTATATGTGCCTATGTTTTATCATTCTTATTTTTTTTAGGCTATTTCATTTTCATGCTAGTAACGGGTATTGTCACAAGCTAAGCTTGGTGACTGAAAATAGATTACATGGACTTGACACACATGCACACATCACTACCTGATTATGCCGGCATTTACCATCTTTTAAATCAGAATGGTGTTGTGTAATTGTTTTACCCTATTTGGAATGAGTTTGATATCTATAGGTGTCTGTTTGCTCCAACATGCTGTTCAATTCAATAATTTCTTTTTAGAAGAAAACTTCACAACCAGTTGATTGCAGTCAGAATTACCTTTTATTTCTTGTAAGAATTCCCCCCAAACCTTTGTTTTGGCTGTTGGCCTTCTAGACTCATGCTGCACGATCAAACAGTCTGTCTGATTCAAACAGGTTTTTGTAGCATTAGCATAGCCTAATTGGACTGATCCATTTGTAGTTTTGTCTGGGGGAGGGGTCTAGCAGCTAAATATGTTTTTCTTTTTCATTTTCTTTTTTTTTTGTTATGTTTTCTTGTGTGTGTGGTTAAGTACCCATGGGTTTACACAGTGTTATTTGTGAATGTTTAATGTTTCATTATTTTTATTTGCGTGTATAATGTATTGTGTGTTCGATCCCTGCTTGTTCATTTGGTACAGGCCAAGGGTGGAGTTAGCCCATATAAATATGGAGCTATAGAGCTTATCAAGTTAGTCTTGGTTGGACAAAGCCAAAGGAAAGACCCTGTTGCAAATTGGACCAAATCTTTGGTGTAGCCATTTTTGCACATTGTTGCAGTTTCGTTTTGTCAGTTTGTTTGTATTCCAGTATGTGACCATGTACATATATATATATATATATATATTTTTTTTTTCCTCATTTTTGTCAAAATAAATCACCTTTTTGGGATCCACTGAACCTTTTTCCAGCTTATTTAAAATGATCCTCTAAGGCCAGGGGCCATCCTTTACAGGTATGACCCCCTTTTGCCTTCAGAACTGCCTCAATTCTTCGTGGCATAGATTCAACAAGGTGCTGGAAGCATTCCTCAGGGAGTTTGGTCCATATTGACATGATGGCATCACACAGTTGCCACAGATTTGTCGGCTGCACATCCATGATGCGAATCTCCCGTTCCACCACATCCCAAAGATGCTCTATTGGATTGAGATCTGGTGACTGTGGAGGCCATTTGAGTACAGCGAACTCATTGTCATGTTCAAGAAACCAGTCTGAGATGATTCCAGCTTTATGACATGGCGCATTATCCTGCTGAAAGTAGCCATCAGAAGTTGGGTACATTGTGGTCATAAAGGGATGGACATGGTCAGCAACAATACTCAGGTAGGCTGTGGCATTGCAACGATGCTCAATTGGTACCAAGGGGCCCAAAGATTCTGACCCTACCATCCGAATGTCGCAGCAGAAATCGAGACTCATCAGACCAGGCAACGTTTTTCCAATCTTCTATTGTCCAATTTCGATGAGCTTGTGCAAATTGTAGCCTCAGTTTCCTGTTCTTAGCTGAAAGGAGTGGCACCCGGTGTGGTCTTCTGCTGCTGTAGCCCATCTGCCTCAAAGTTCCACGTACTGTGCGTTCAGAGATGCTCTTCTGCCCACCTTGGTTGTAACGGGTATTTGAGTCACTGTTGCCCTTCTATCAGCTCGAACCAGTCTGGCCATTCTCCTCTGACCTCTGGCATCAACAAGGCATTTCCGCCCACAGAACTGCCGCTCACTGGATGTTTTTTTCTTTTTTGGACCATTCTCTGTAAACCCTAGAGATGGTTGTGTGTGAAAATCCCAGTAGATTAGCAGTTTCTGAAATACTCAGACCAGCCCTTCTGGCACCAACAATCATGCCACGTTCAAAGTTACTCAAATCACCTTTCTTCCCCATACTGATGCTCGGTTTGAACTGCAGGAGATTGTCTTGACCATGTCTACATGACTGAAATGCACTGAAATTAAGTGTTAACGAGCAGTTGGACAGGTGTATCTAATAAAGTGGCCGGTGAGTGTATATTTTTTTATGTGATTTTATATATACTGCCCCTCATTTAAAGACAGGAAAATATAAAACATACAATTTCCAGTAAAATATAAAACAACAAAATGACAATAGCCAATTCAATCTCCATAGCTGTTTTTACTCAGTTTTATTAAATGAATGATCAGGGTGCAGCTGTACTCTCGCTCCGTTGCTTGGCCAGGAGCAGTAATAGGGAACACCTGGTTGCGCAATTAGGAAATCCCACGAAGGCTACATGATGCGTCCTTTGAAGGCCAAATAGACTGCATCCTTCGAAGTCTACAGCCTTCAAAGGACACAGCCTTCACATTGGGACACAGCTTACCTCTGTCTTTAGATTTGTCCTTTGTTGTGTATTTTTGGATTATGTTGTGTTGTAAATAAATGCAAACATTCTCTTCTTTTTTAAATCTCATTCTTTGTGCAAGCCTCCTTTTAATGATGTAGGGCCCCAAAAAACCTAATAGGGCCAAGGGGAGGGTCTTTGTCTTTCTCAGGTGTGAAAAGCAGTAATATTAACCCTCTGAGGACAAATGTGTTTTGGGGTCCTTGAGATGTTCTGACATATACTGACATTTGTACTTTTTTCAGTTGAAATTTGATTTTGAGTTTTTTTAAAATAAAGGCCTGCCTCTAATAAAAGCCTGGTACCTTCTGCAGTTTAGGTAAATAAAGGCCTCGGCTTTTATTTGAGGAATTACGGTATATATATACTGTATGTTTGAACCAGAAACTGATTCAAAAGAAGTTCAAGAGTGAATTATACAGATTAGTATACAAGTCAATGTATCAGAATGGTGATGCGTTTTATGTATCGCTCTATAACGTTAAGTATGAATGATCATTTAACAAACTGGTTTGCAGAGCCAAACAGCATTGTCATTTGTTTACTTCCTTGCTACAACGTACAAATAACAATATACACTCACCGGCCACTTTATTAGGTACCCCATGCTAGTAACGGGTTGGACCCCCATTTGCCTTCAGAACTGCCTCAATTCTTCGTGGCATAGATTCAACAAGGTGCTGGAAGCATTCCTCAGGGAGTTTGGTCCATATTGACATGATGGCATCACACAGTTGCCGCAGATTTGTCGGCTGCACATCCATGATGCGAATCTCCCGTTTCACCACATCCCAAAGATGCTCTATTGGATTGAGATCTGGTGACTGTGGAGGCCATTTGAGTACAGCAAACTCATTGTCATGTTCAAGAAACCAGTCTGAGATGATTCCAGCTTTATGACATGGCGCATTATCCTGCTGAAAGTAGCCATTAGAAGTTGGGTACATTGTGGTCATAAAGGGATGGACATGGTCAGCAACAATACTCAGGTAGGCTGTGGCGTTGCAACGATCCTCAATTGGTACCAAGGGGCCCAAAGAGTGCCAAGAAAATATTCCCCACACCATGACACCACCACCACCAGCCTGAACCGTTGATACAAGGCAGGATGGATCCATGCTTTCATGTTGTAGACGCCAAATTCTGACCCTACCATCCGAATGTCGCAGCAGAAATCGAGACTCATCAGACCAGGCAACGTTTTTCCAATCTTCTATTGTCCAATTTCGATGAGCTTGTGCAAATTGTAGCCTCAGCAAATTGTGGCCACTTTATTAGGTACACCTGTCCAACTGCTCGTTAACACTTAATTTCTAAGCAGCCAATCACATGGCGGCAACTCAGTGCATTTAGGCATGTAGACATGGTCAAGACAATCTCCTGCAGTTCAAACCGAGCATCAGTATGGGGAAGAAAGGTGATTTGAGTGACTTTGAACGTGGCATGATTGTTGGTGCCAGAAGGGCTGGTCTGAGTATTTCAGAAACTGCTAATCTACTGGGATTTTCACGCACAACCATCTCTAGGGTTTACAGAGAATGGTCAGAAAAAGAAAAAACATCCAGTGAGCGGCAGTTCTGTGGGCGGAAATGCCTTGTTGATGCCAGAGGTCAGAGGAGAATGGCCAGACTGGTTCGAGCTGATAGAAGGGCAACAGTGACTCAAAAAACCACCCGTTACAACCAAGGTGGGCAGAAGAGCATCTCTGAACGCACAGTACGTCGAACTTTGAGGCAGATGGGCTACAGCAGCAGAAGACCACACCGGGTGCCACTCCTTTCAGCTAAGAACAGGAAACTGAGGCTACAATTTGCAAAAAAGCTCATCGAAATTGGACAATAGAAGATTGGAAAAACGTTGCCTGGTCTGATGAGTCTCGATTTCTGCTGCGACATTCGGATGGTAGGGTCAGAATTTGGCGTCTACAACATGAAAGCATGGATCCATCCTGCCTTGTATCAACGGTTCAGGCTGGTGGTGGTGGTGTCATGGTGTGGGGAATATTTTCTTGACACTCTTTGGGCCCCTTGGTACCAATTGAGCATCGTTGCAACGCCACAGCCTACCTGAGTATTGTTGCTGACCATGTCCATCCCTTTATGACCACAATGTACCCAACTTCTGATGGCTACTTTCAGCAGGATAATGCGCCATGTCATAAAGCTGGAATCATCTCAGACTGGTTTCTTGAACATGACAATGAGTTCGCTGTACTCAAATGGCCTCCACAGTCACCAGATCTCAATCCAATAGAGCATCTTTGGGATGTGGTGGGACGGGAGATTCGCATCATGGATGTGCAGCTGACAAATCTGCGGCAACTGTGTGATGCCATCATGTCAATATGGACCAAACTCCCTGAGGAATGCTTCCAGCACCTTGTTGAATCTATGCCACGAAGAATTGAGGCAGTTCTGAAGGCAAAAGGGGTTCCAACCCGTTACTAGCATGGGGTACCTAATAAAGTGGCCGGTGAGTGTATATGTGTACCTGGCGACACATTATAGTCATCCTAACGACGACGACCTGTCACAGTTGTTCCTGTCTGGCGATCCATTATATTCCCCTTTAATGCCCTGGCCTTACTTCTGGAGCGTCGATCTCCTCTGAGCCACACAACAGTTTCATCAAAGAATTCCCGATTTGCAACGAAAAGTTTGAATTAATGACTCAATCATAAAGGCAATACCTTGCCACTACAGGCCGTTTTACTTTCATATTTAATCTATAACATGGAAGGGCCATTTCGGTCCTGGGTGCAGAGTTTAGCTCCTCCGACCCTAATCAAACACACCTGAACCAGCTAATCATCATCTTTAGGATTATTATTTTAGGAAAAACGGTCGGTTTTTATGGGCGTGTCGCACTGAAGACTTGGAATAAACGCCCACTGCTGTGAGTGGATAACAGTTTTGCATATTATAATTAGATTAACTCACCCGTCGGTGCACGTGGGGAAAACGTCCAATGTTGTCAAATGGCAACCGGATTCGCCCATACACATTCGACCAAGAGTCCGTGTGTTGTACAATTCCTGTCAGATCCAATATAGCACAGCACCGTTCTTTGCTCTTAATCGGTCTGCAAATCCATTTTTGTTTACAAAACAATCCTCAGTGAAATGAAGCGAACAGTTGACAATGTTTTACCCTCATCAGCTGGAACGTCATTAAAAATAAAAGTTTATCCATGCAGTCCTATTGGAATTCAGAGGAAGCATATGCAGCGACTGTCTTCCACAACCAGGCACTGCACAATATTCTGCTCGATCCGGTTAGTCATCACGAGGTAGGCATGTATGTTAGGCTACTTAGCTATGCATGTAATGCGCGAATCGGTGGGCGGGGCTAAAACAGCCGTGTTGAAGCAGGCGCTGATCTTCTTCTGTGGGGGTGGTGTTTTAACCCCCGTCACGTCATAGTTTCCCACTTTTAAAAACAAGTTGTTTGTTGAGGCTGGTGTCAATAAAAGCTTTTATTGGACTAACAAGGACATTTTCAGTTCTGAAACTTACAGGATATTCTTATAATATGATGACCTCTTAGATGGAAAATTTTGAAAAATTTGATTTCTCAGTTCATCACCCCTTTAAACTCTGCAGGACAGCGGCATCTCCAGAAACGACATTACCTAAATCCCTGATCTTTTGAAAAATGTTCTATGTTGTTGTATTTAAAGTCCCTGTGAAATCAAAATTGAACCTATTTACTTTGCTAGTGCATATTACTAGTCTTGTGGTGAACTATTAATCCGTGCAAGTAAATATATATAAAAAAAATGTTTTACCTTGGTAATCTTTAATAAAAATCTGAAAAGTTACTTCCAGTCTGGAATGGTTTCTTTTTCTGATGACGTAGGTTTCACAACTTGGGTGGGGAAACGCTTAACCACTCCCCTCAAACCGTTAGTTTGCTATGAGCGAGAGATGGAGAGGAGGAGCGCTAGAGTAAAACCCTGCCCTCTGTTCAATATTCCGTTTCACTTGGAAATACGTCACAGCACTGGAGAAAAATCGTTTGCAACTTCCGGTTCACGGGGACTTTAAGCTATATATAAAACATGAATCCTAAAGTAATATGCAAATATGTAGCTATGTAAATAAACACAATAAGTAATAAATCAATGCATATCAAATCCACCTGGTTTCTGTAATCTCCTCTGTACACTATCATTTTCATTTTTTTTTTTTGTCAAATGGTATACCAGGCTACCTATATGATAGCTTTTGAGGGTGGTATTTAAAAGAGCTCCTATCATAGCATTTGAAATGTTCCTATTTTTGTTTTGGGAGTTCCCAAAAACAGTTTAACGTGCATGCAAGGATAAAAAACACTTTATTTGTCTTATAATATGCATTTATTTTTAACTGATATGTCTCAACGACTCCCAAATGATTTCGTTTTACGTATTTCATTTTCCCAAACACCGCGACTGCGCGATCGGTGAAATTACCCAGTCAGTTGTTATTGGGTAAACCGTAGGCAGAGATTGTCGGCAACGGAAGGCCCATCACCATTAATGGATTATAGTTTGTCAAGTGTTGAACAAGCATTGTATTGTATACAGTGTATGAACGAACGCATCAGAAAAAGTGCACTTTCCACACGGCCCCTTACTCCGTGTCTCCGTCAAGAGCAAGCTTTCCCAGCGAAACTCACATTGCGGTGGCTTTTGAGGGGCAGTGCTTATTATATAGAGCGAAAATACGGAAAATTAAGCTTGTGAAACATTGTTAGACTTGCCTTTTTAGAGGCAATGGGGTTTAAATAACTTTTGGCTTAGTCGCTGCATGGAGTGTACACAACACAGGAAACATAACAGCAAACATGATTAATAATACTTACAGATCCATATACACTGGATACTGAGCCCTCCTTCGGGAAGCAACCGGGTTGCAAATCCACATTTGAATTAATTTAGGTTTTTGAATGATTTGTCATTAAAATGATGAGAACACAAGGTTCGGGCTATACTGTTGTGGTATCGTTGCAAATATGAACTCTATCCACTGATTCTTCACATGCTCGTCCCTGGGCAATGAAAACAAGTGGCTGAACGGTCTTAAATGCAATGTAGAACATACCGTCTTCTCGACATGATGCTATTCAGCTGAAGTATTTGAATGTGTCAAGTTTACACTTATGTCTGCGACGTAACTGGCCGTTGTCAATATGCCAACGTTTTGCATCTACGTCACTACGAAAAAGCTAATAACTCATTTCAAAGACAATTCATTTCATAGACTCAGAGTCGACTCTCACTTTTGAAAGGCAATAACTTTATATCCGGTGCACTTTCAGATATAAATCTTTGCAGGATGTTTTCATTCCCTTAGAGCTATAGTCCACACTACATGAACAGTCATTTTCAAAAAGCCATGATAGGGTCTTTTTAATGGTAACGATTCGCCAGGTTATGGCTGTGCATTATTATAATTTTATTTTTTACAAAGGCTACATGTTCATTTTAAATTTTAGTTGTTGTTGATGATGTTCTTTGTTTTACATACTGTACCACAGATGCCTTGTATTTGCCTTGTACTTTTTGCTCCTTGTCTGTAATGGAACTAAATAAAAATATAGTATATAAAATATAGTTTAAATATACTTTACTGCAGTCCTTCCCCTGTATGAGTGAACATCATCAGTAGCGTGAGTCGCATTGGAGTGACGTCAACTCCCCTCTTCGATTGATTGGCTAGAGGAGGAGCTGTCAATCTAGAACTATGGACCAATGGTGACGCTTAAGCCCGCCCTAATTTACATGAAACTCGAACTGCAACATTTGGAAGAGCAATCGCAGGACACGGAAAGAAGAACGAAAAACATGAACATAAATTTAAGTTTTGTGCAAAATATTTTTTTATGTGTTTAAAGTTTTTATTCATGCTTGTTATTTTTTTATTCACGCTTCTTATATTTTGAACCATGACCACGTTCTTTGCTTTTCTGATAATTTTAAATATAGTTTAAAATTATAACTAAAATATAATTATAATTTAAATATAGTTTAAAATTTTGCATTCTTTTTTTCAGTTTGTGCAATATATTATTACATGTGTTTTTTACATCCTTGAATCACGGTTATTATTTTTTGATCCGTGGCTGCAGTACATTTGGTGGGATTTTGATCCTATACTTACCTCCGTAAAATCTGCAGCACAGAGAGTGCGCAAGAGATTTGGGTAATAATTATGAGGGACCAAGTTATAAATAAAATGTAAACATTGATCCCTAACTCCCCCGTCCCAAGGAACACTAAACAAAGTGGACCTGCAATCCAGATGAAAAAAAAAAACAGCGTTTCGACGACATTGCGGCAACAACACTCCAGCCTACTATGCCACAACAACTCTTCTCCAAAGCAATATAAAATGGACTCACCCTCTTTATTTAGTATTCTCGGAGGAGGGGTTTATGTAAATATTGGGGTTAGTGAAGTCAGCAATCCTGGAGGAATGTCGTGTAGTCCTTATCGTCTGTTTGCTGTAGTTCTTTGAAATTGATTTCTTTAAAAGCAAATATCTCCCTTTGCTTTAAACTTTGAGTGTTGTAATTTCACAGATGTTGTTTATGATTAAACAGCAACATCACACACTAGCTAAAGTTAGAAAAGGGAAATTGTGTTTTACCACTCCTTTCAAATCTTGATTTTCACCACAGGGGGTCTTTATGATAAGGTGGAGAGAGCTTATTTGTGAATGATTAAGATCAATGATTTAATCAAATGTTTTAACCATAACTCTTTTTTTATGGTAAAAAAAAAAATCTGACTTTTCTCTGGTGAGTTATGCTCACATTCATTTTTGAGTGTAATGACCACAAAAAAAATCCAATCAGACACCGATGACAATACAGATAATAGAACCCTGTTCTACTTAATATTTTTCTTTTTTGATCTGTTACATTCAGATGTACATCACAAAACGGAAGAAGATATCTGTTGCTACTTTAGTTTCGTTGCAACTTTAAGTAATCTAGATAGTCTATAACAGACAGCACATCATTATGAATGATTAACTTTATTTGCAAGAACTTTTCTCCCAATACAGTTTTGGTGTCACAGTTACACTGAGGGTGTACTCACACTAGCCAGTTTGAACCGTGCCCGAGTGCGTTTGACCACCAAAGCGCGGTTCGTTTGACTAGTGTGAGTGCTCCGAACCGTGCCCGGGCGCGGCTCCGATCTGGCCGGCCCTGGCCCGCTTGGAAGAGGTGGGCCAGAGCACGGTTCAGTTGGCCCCAGCGCGGTTCGCATGCAGTGTGAGCGCTAACCGTGCTGGAGCACGGAACAGGACGCGTGACGTGCAAACCTCCTCATACGAGCAGCATGATTTCGTGAAAATTTTCGCGCCACTAAGGCGACACATCTGTTTAACAACAGGCTGTGAGAGGGCTGTGGACCAAACGACACAAAATTATCCACAAAGAAAGCGATGGACTCCATTGTGTTCAGAGAGCGCCGCTCTTCTTGTTTATCCCGAAACCGTCACACTATAATGACGTAAGCGTGCTCCGGCACGAATGCTGAAACCCTATGTGAGTGCAGGCCAGCGGGGGAGTGGGGAGGGGGACAATCGTACTCGGGCCCGGTTCATGGCAACCGTGCCTAGTGTGAGTACACCCTGAATGTCCATGGAAACGTCTCAGGTTACGTATGTAACCCTGGTTCCCTGAGAGGGAACGAGAGCTGCGTTGTCAACGCGATGGGAACGCTCTGCGTGATTGCGTCGTGAAGCGTCTGTACAATCAGTCCAATGAGAGAGCAGGACGTCAGGTGACGTCATTGACCAGGAAACTATAAAGCACCCTTGAGATCAGACCGCGACAGCTTCTGTGAAAGGCCTGAAGCAAGTCGATCAGGGCATGCAGGAAGTATGGCAGGCGAACGCAGCTCTCGTTCCCTCTCAGGGAACCAGGGTTACATACGTAACCCGAGACGTTCCCTTTCAAGGGAACTTCGAGCTGCGTTGTCAACGCGATGGGAACCCCATACCCACTATGCCATGCTGAGAAATGCCCGTTCTGTGTGAAGTCGAATGCGCACACTAAGAAGCGAGCAACCTAGCCCCGGGAGTGGAGAGGTCTAGGTCATAAAACCTGACAAATGTATGCGGCGAGGACCACCCTGCCGCATTACAGACATCATGAAGGGAAACACCCGAAATTAAAGCCTTAGAGGCAGCCATACTCCTAGTAGAATGGGCGCGGACCTCCATAGGTGAGGGACGTCCGACCGTATTATAAGCAATAGAGATAGCCTCAACTATCCACTTGCTCATTACTTGTCTCGATGCCGGGCAACCTTTCTTAGTCGAACCAAAGCAGACGAATAATTGCTCTGACTTACGCCACAGGGCAGCTCTGTGAACGTAGGCATCCAGTGCCCGGACTGGACATAACAGATTGAGACTTTCCTGATCTGTGGTATTGAAGGGTGGAGGGCAGAAGGCCTGCAGCACAATAGGACCCATCACATTCGTAGGGACCTTAGGAATGTAACCCGGCCTAGGGTATAGAAATGCTTTAACCATACCAGGTGCGAATTCCAAACATGAGGGAGCAACCGAAAGAGCTTGCAGATCTCCAATTCTCTTAATAGAAGAAATAGCGAGAAGAAACAAAGCTTTTAAAGTGAGGAATTTTTCTGAAACCTCTTCGATAGGTTCGAAGGGAGCCAAAGCCAGACCCTCGAGTACAATGGCCAGGTCCCAAGCCGGTGCTCTGGAGTGCAAGGCAGGCCTCAGCCTCAGTGTTCCACGGAGAAAACGAGTTATTAGAGGATCTCTCCCCAGAGAAGAAGCCCCCGCAGGGGATCTAAAGGCAGATATAGCCGCAACATACACCTTCAAGGTGGAGGGAGTTAGTCCAGCAGAGAAACGGTCTTGCAGGAAATCGAGAACTGTACCAACCGGGCAGTCAACAGGATTAAAGGCACGTTCTCCACACCATGTAGAGAACAATTTCCATTTGAAATAATAGAGTTTTCTCGTGGAGGGAGCTCTGGATTGGAGAATGGTCTCCACGACCTCAGTCGAGAGACCAGCACTTATGAACTGGGCCCCCTCAGAGGCCAAGCCCATAGCTTCCACAACTCGGGGCGAGGGTGAAATATTGTGCCCCCTGCCTGTGAAAGCAGGTCCCTCCTGACCGGAATCTCCATCGGAGAGCCGTCCAAGAGGGACACTAGGTCCGCAAACCATATTCTGGTCGGCCAGTGCGGGGCTACTAACAACAGCTGAACCCCTTCCTGGCGAACTCTTTCCAGAACTCCCGGGAGCATTGATATCGGGGGAAATGCATACAGGTGTAGCCTCGGCCACACCTGCACCATCGCATCCAGTCCGAGAGGAGCTGGCTGCGTGAGAGAGAACCATAACGGACAGTGAGTTGTCTCCTGAGTTGCAAATAGATCGACCTGAGCCTGACCAAAGTTCTCCCATAGGAGCTCCACCACCTCGGGGTGGAGTCTCCACTCCCCCGGGCCTCAGCCCCTGCCTCGACAGAATATCGGCCCCCACATTCAGATACCCTGGAATATATATTGCCCTCAGTGACAACAATTTCCCCTGGGTCCATAGGAGGATCTGCAGAGCCAACTTGTATAAAGCTCTGGACCTCAGACCCCCCTGATGGTTGATGTAGGAGACCACCGAAGTATTGTCCATGCGGACAAGCACATGTTGGCCCCTCAGGTCTGGCAGGAAGTATTTGAGAGCCCGAAACACTGCCATCATTTCTAGTTGGTTTATATGCCAAGACTGCTGATGGTCCTGCCACAGACCTGTCGCCGAGCGGCCACTCATGACCGCCCCCCAGCCTGTCAGGGAAGCATCCGTCGAGAACGTGACGCGTCGACAAGGAACCCCCAAAACTGGGCCCTGGGCGAGGAACCAAGGTTTCTTCCACATGACCAAGGCCCGTAAGCATTGCCGCGTGACCTTGATCATACGAAACGGGTTTCCCCTCGGAGAAAACCCCTTGGTCCTGAGCCACCACTGTAGGGGTCTCATGTACAGAAGGCCAAAAGTTATCACGTTGGACGCCGCTGCCATGAGCCCCAACAGTTTCTGAAACTGTTTCACAGTGAGTGACCGGCCTAGTTTCACATTCTTTACGGCTGTAAGGATCGCAGTTATACGTGCTGGAGCCAATCTTGCTTGCATCATTGTCGAATCCCACACTACCCCCAGATAAGTGGTCCTCTGTGCTGGAAGGAGCACACTTTTCTTGGTGTTTAGCCGTAACCCCAACCTTTTCATGTGTGACAGAACAACATCTCGATGTTGAACTGCCAACTGCTCTGACTGAGCTAGGATCAACCAATCGTCGATATAATTTAATACGCGAATGCCCTGGGATCTGAGAGGAGCCAGCGCTGCATCCACGCATTTCGTAAAAGTGCGGGGTGATAAACCTAGGCCGAACGGAAGGACCCGATACTGGTAAGCTTCGCCCCGAAAGCAAACCTCAGGAACCTCCTGTGATGAGGATGGATGGATATGTGAAAATAAGCGTCCTTCAAGTCTATTGTGACAAACCAGTCCTCGGACTGAATCTGTGACACGATCTGTTTGAGTGTAAGCATCCTGAACTTGAGTTTTTGAACTTTGCTGTTTAGCTGACGCAGATCTAGAATAGGACGTAACCCACCATCTTTCTTGGGAACGATGAAGTATCTGGCTGTAAAACCCTGACTCTCTGCTGGTAGGAGGAACCCTTTCTATAGCCCCTTTTTGCAAAAGCGTCATTACTTCCTGTTCCATAACCCCGAGCCTGCTCGGGACCACCACTGTGGGAAGGACCCCCAAAAATCTGGGTGGACGAGAACCGAACTGAATTCTGTACCCTTTTTCTATCACATGCAGGACCCATTGAGAAATATCTGGCAGTAGTTTCCACGCTACCATGAATTCCACTAAGGGGACCAGTCTCTCGAGGACTGCTCTCGGGATTTTGTTGAACGGACACTTCGGTGCCCAGAAACGGCGAACCGACAGGGAACAACCGAACTGACCGTTCTACGACCCTCCTCGGAGGACCGTATGGGACGCTGACACCTCGGTGCCCTGAAACGGTGAACCGACAGGGAACAACCGATGTGGCAGCGCTGCGATACTCCTCGGAGCATCGCCCCCCAGAGGGCGCTGAGGAGGAATGATTTCTCGAAACCATCCCTCCCCAGAGGGGACCACCCTCAGAAGTCTGACCCCTTGCAAGTCAGGACTTCTTCTTACCCCAGGTCTTTTTAGAGATGACAGTCCTCAGATCTTGCCTACCCCTAACTGACCTGGATTGTGACCGCCACTGAGGCTCCGAAGATTGTGGAGGAGCCCGGGCGGCCACGCTTTGCCTTTGGCGTGCTCTGTGTGAGGAGCTAGTACTGGCTGAGGCTGCTCAGATTTAATAAAAGTTCTATGACCAGCAGCCTCGGGAACATCAAAACGGCGAGGAAGAATTCTCTGAAACGCAGCTGACTGCTTTTTTGTTTCTTGAAATCGATCGACGACACAGTTAATAGCGTCGCCGAACAAACTTGATGGTGACATCGGTGCATCTAACAGAACAGATCTATCTTTTTCTTTAATTTCAGATAAATTCAACCATAGGTGGCGCTCCGTGGCCACCAGGGCTGCCATAGACCGGCCCACTGATTTGGCCGTCTCCTTAGTGGCACGGAGCGCTAGATCTGTCGCGCGACGCAATTCTCGAATTGCGTCAGCGCTCACCTCCTCGCGTTCATCAACTTCCCTCAGCAGATCAGCCTGGTATGCTTGTAGTATTGTCATTGTGTGCAAGCATGATGCAGCCTGACCTGCTGCCGAGTATGCTTTACCCACCAGAGAGGATGTAGATTTTAATGGTCTGGTGGGTAACGTCTGGGCTTTTAATGATGACGATGATTCGGGAGAGAGATAGCTCGCGAGCGTCTCTTCAGCCCTCGGCATCGCCGTATAACCGTGATCAGCAGCACCTATTATGTTACTATAATGAGATGTCTGCGGGTTAAACACTCTGAATGAAACAGGTTTATTCCACGATCTCGCCACCTCAGTGTGGAGATCGGGAGAGAATGGTAAGCCCCGACGTGGAGGCAGTGTTTTGGATGGCAAAAATCTTTCATCAAGTATGCTTTTTTTCTTTGAAACACTTTCACTTTCATCAGCTGGCCAGTCAATATTTAATCTAGCTACAGCCCGTGACAAAACCTCCAAAAGCTCCTCATCACCGGGGGTATGAGCTGGCGAAACATCATGATCCCCCGGTGGTGTTTGGGGCGAAGAGCGGGTTTGCAAACGCCACCAGGTGTCAGTGTGGGTTTTGTACTGCGATGCCTACCGTGTCAGAGGGTCAGAGTCCATCTGCTGTCAAGAGGTTGATCTTGAGCATGTATTGCGTGGTCAATTCTACATCACAGGCGCGCACGTTACTAATATGCTGTTCCGTGAGGTAAGTTAACAAACTGCACATAGAAACATTGTTCGCGATGTCTACCATCATATTCCCGTCCCGTCAACATGTAAGTTAGCATGTATTTGTTAAGGGGGAAATGAAACGTCCATGTTTTGGCACTGGTTAAGTGTCTCCTCCGCTCTGACATCCTTCAGGGAAAGAATCGCCGCTTCCAACACGTCTAACTTACCTCACGGAACAGTAAACGTGCGTGCGGGTGATCTCTTGACAGCAGATGGACTCTGACACGGTAGGCATCGCAGTACAAAACCCACACTGACACCTGGTGGCGTTGCAAACCCGCTCTTCGCCCCAGACCACCACCGGCTTTTCTACACAGCAACGTAACTTACATGGTGTTGATGAGACGGGAATATGACGGCAGACATCGCTAACAATGTTTCTATGTGCAGTTTGTCAACATATAACATTAGACGTCGTCTTTTTGTCTAATTACTAGTCGTTCGCGGTCAAAATACTGGTGTAAATACAGTTTAATGTCGCGATATTCACTTACTGTCTATGGATAGAGCCTGAGCCAACCAACCCTGTGACGTCACATGTTAGAATACTCCACAATGGCGGCGCCCTGGCGGCGAAAGATATAAAGTTTTTTCTTTTTTTCTTCTAAATGTTTACATTTATCATGTTTCTTATTTAATTGTTGATTATATTGGAAATCCATCTTGAAAATCCATGTAAACTTGATTCACTGCTTCATTTCCCCTTTAAACTCTTGATTCACCATTGTATATGTGTGTATATAGTGTGGTTGACAGACAACAATAAATAGACAGAGACAGAGTACAGAGATTGCTTGCTGAAGGCTACAGAAGCTGTCGCGGTCTGATCTCAAGGGTGCTTTATAGTTTCCTGGTCAATGACGTCACCTGACGTCCTGCTCTCTCATTGGACTGATTGTACAGACGCTTTCACGACGCAATCACGCAGAGCGTTCCCATCGCGTTGACAACGCAGCTCGAAGTTCCCTTGAAAGGGAACTTAAACAAACTAAACAGTTTATTTTCATTAGTCATATGTCTACATTTGTTTGATTTAGTGTTGTCACGATACCAAAATTATTGTTTCGATACCGATACCAAGTCAAGTATTGCGATTTCGATACTTTTCGATACTTTTCCTGAAAAGGAAGGTATTTCTTACAAGGCGTTTCACATGCACCTCCTTTGCATAGGTCTGTGCTCTTTAATGCTGTAATAACCTGATATAAATAAATCACTGACATGCACATGCTCTGGTTATAATCATATAGCAGATAGATCATTTTGCTGATGTTTTGTATCCTTTAATTTAGCAGCTTGCAAATTATTTATGCTATCTATGAAAGTTGGGGGGAAAGTTGTACACCTAATAATTGCAATAAATACAAATAAATACAAAAATAAATGAAACATCTCCAGTTAACTAGCAGATAATTCATTTAGTTTGCTATTAAATAAGAGATCTAAGCGCTAAAAGCTGTTGTTTTTTTAACCCTTGTGCATCAATTTAAAAAAGTTACACATAGGTAAAAAGAGGACAAAAATGTCCATGTCAAAAAACTGTTATAAAAATGTGACGCTTTGGAACAAAGACTTAAGTTTGGTATCATTTTAAAGAAGACCCTTTGCAGATTATTGCTGAAGTAAAAAAATTATAATAAGTAAATCCCAAAAAAAGTTATATAGGTGTAAGCTTATGAAAATTATTTATAAAAAATATTGTATACAAAATATATATCTTATAAATCAGGTTGAACTCAAAACTGCAATAAAATCAAAGCCATTAAATCTAAATAGGTTGTGTTCCAAATTTGAGGATGATATCTCAAAAATTAAGCTTTTGAGTAACAACTTGTTGGGCATAGTAACATATTTTTTCCCCATTCATCCAGCAAAACCCCACTGATGCTCACAGTTATTGGATTTAATTTAAGTTTTCTCTCTAGGTGTACAAACACACACATGCACACACACACACATATTTTTATAACACACATTACTTCTAACCACACTCTGACATCCATACAACACACCCACACAAATATTGTTGCATAATTTATCTAGTTGGCTCTATAGCATGCCGAACCAGGAAAACAGGAATAAAGCGATATTTGTTTTATAGCCAAACAGATAAAATGGCACCATATTAATAAAAATGGGTAAAAAATACAATTTTGGAGCCTTAGTCAGAATTGAAGCCTCTTAACAAAGATTGTAGGTTTATTTTTATAGTTAACTGAACAGGAATTTAAATGGCAGTTTTAATGGGTTTCAATGGGGACATTTTTGTCCAAAAGGCACTGAGAGGGAGTATTTTTCATAGACAGTAAAAGAAATGGACACAGCGACCCCGTTGAGTTCAACGGAGAGAGCTGAAGCTCGACATGGGCACTCACTTCCTGATCAGAACGTTCTGCGGCAGGCTCAACGACGTAGATGTCACGTGAGCAAACTGACTGACAGTTGTAAATCGGTCTAGTAGCTGTGCCTACACAAATTTTAATCGTGCACAGAGACGGCGAACGCGGAGCCTGGAGCAACTTTTTGTAAGTATTCTGATTAATTATTTTGTCATTTTGCTTCTATCTATGCCATGGGCTGACTTAAGACAGTAAAAGATTGCCTGCCAAGGCTGTGCGAGCTTCTCCTCCTGTGTATACGGTAACTTCTCCACTGCGCGACGCAACAGAGTAAAATGGTTATGACGCAATTTTTAGCCTATTTTTACAGAGTTATCCGGGGCCATAACGTAACATACAAAGTAATGGAGCCTTTTATACATTGTTAATATTTTCTTAGAAATAAATAATGGATAAATGTAGTCTTTGGACGCCTCAGATGTAAAGTTTTCGCTGTCAAAGTCACGCCTAAATGAATGGGAGTCAATGGGATGCTCAGCAGCAAAGTCCTCCCGCTGCAATGACCCCAGAGGCAGCTTCACAGGCTGATGGATTACCCCCTTGGTATTTTTTGTACCTAAATCCAAAAAGAATATTTTTGAGAGAAAAATGACGGTGAAATAGTGAAATTCCAATAAAAGAACACACCTGTGCCAAGTTTTTTGCAGTTAGCTTTAACACAGGCAAAGTGATCAAAAAACAAAACTGAAAATGACAAAAATGTCCATAAGGATGCACAAGGGTTAAAAATCAACCAGAGTGCTCTTTTTCGCTGCTATCAGTTGCATGGATACAGTGTCTTTTGCGGCTCGCGCAGTCGCGCGCCGTCTTCACACGGACGCGCGCTTCAAACTATCGCCGTTGCAGAGACTATTGTGTACAGGCCGCTGGATTGTGTTTCTAATAACTTGCAATGTATAACTATCAGACCGGCCCTCGCGGCCTCGAAACACTACCGGCCCACCGGGAAGAGATCCGACTCTCCGGATTGCCACTCCGCTACTGACAGGCGGCCACAGTATCACGTGTGCTCGCGCATGCAGCCGTCTCGAGGTAGTGTTTGTCTCATGACAGCTGCAGCTTCTTTGCTGCGTTCGTGAGGAGAAACACAGACGTTCATAGGGAGAGACTGGAAGCGTGCGTGGCACACACCAACATGAAATACGTCTCGTACAAATCTGGAACGCGGTCATTCATAAAAGTATCGATACTAATAAATTTAGGTATCGTGAGGTTTTTAATTTCCGAGTATCGCGATACTTTTGAAGTATCGGTGCACCGTGCAACACTAGTTTGATTATCCCGCCACTTCTTTTTTACAGTCACGTCATTATGAGTTTGTTTGTTTCAGCTGTCAACATGACACCATGACTTTTGCATAAACATACATGCCACTATCAAGTCAAGTGGCGTGTTGTCTATACGCATTTTGAGCTATCCACGTGTATGCAAGTATGTCTACACCGTTAAATGTCAGAGTGATTCCACGTGTATGTGCACACAGTTAAATGTCTGAGCAAAACAAAGCAAATTGTACATCTACATCTGGGAAGCAATATTTTTTTTCCTAGAATGGTCAGGGGAAGACTCATAAATGGTATTAACCCCAGTGACGGGTAGGTTTAGGGACGGGATTGGGGTAGGTCATATATTTATATATACAGTAGGGGTGTAACGAGACTCTTATCTCACGAAACGAGACCGGAGACGAGATTGGGTTCACGAGACGAGATTTTTGCACAATTTTTCAGAAATCCTCAATGACAAAATTCATGACTGGAAAAAAATACTATGCAGGTGCATTTTGCAATCTTTTAACTAAAAATGCATTAATTCATGTCATTTCAGGTCTACTTTATGAGTATGAATTATCAAATGCGCTGAAAGACAATATACAAGCACTGTAAAGGGTTTTTATTGACTGGCTTTTCTCTTGTTTGATTTCACGCAAGTCTCTTCAGACCTTACTGTACATTTAAGAGCTTCCAGAACTTCTGATTGAGGCTGTGTGTGACCTCCTAACTGAACTCATTGAAGTCTGAAGTGCAAACAATAAGTGCAAGTGCAACCACAATCAAAGTTAGCACACAGACTCTTTATAATTGTTTTGAAATTCCTGTTTTATTTTGCACCGGCAGTTACAGGGTTAATGCTGTGATTTCGGAAATGGTAGGGAGAAATGAGGCTAGTGTGTTTTGTCTCTGTTCTTGTGTTCCGATTATAAGTTCAGAAACAGAGCCTCCCTTTGTCTGTTAAAACATTACAGTACTCTCAATATTTGAAGCATAGCTGTCAACATTGAACATTGAAAATAAGGGATATTTCCCTGATTCCATCCCCAAAATGAGTTTTTTATTTTTTTACATTTTTAATTCTTACCCACAAACTTTAAAAATAAAGCACTAATCATTAAAAGTCTAAAGAGTTTATAACTAGCATACATATGTGTGAGAGAAAAAGAGACAGTGTGTCATTTAAAAAAAATACCATGTTTAAATACTATCAGCTTATGAGGGAAACCGACGGGCTTTGGGGAAACGGAGTTAGTGGTGCTTCGGAGGCCGAGTGCAGGAGATGGTGCACCCGATCGAAAACTTTCTGCTAACCGTTTTGCACAGTAGCATTTTTACAGTATTTTACTGTTAAAATCACGGTTATTTTTTACAGTGTTTCTTTAATAGTGTTAAAATTAGTAAAAAAAAAAATGCAAAAGTAAAAGTGCAAATTAGCCTTTATTCATGTGTAATTTGTCATTGCTCTTTTGTGTGTTGCAGTGTCACCATTTTCCTTAACTCCAATAAACCTGTGGAACTGAGAATTAATCTTGGTGTGGGGAAACAGTTTAGCTGGCCATCAGGATATTAAGTTAACATATCGAGGATGGCACACGTTCCCTCTTCTTGAGGTTACGTTAGAGAGGTTCTCTCATACTGTGTAATATCTTACGCTCAGGGGAACACAATGTAAAACGTTGTGTGTGCCAAGGCATGTGCCTGGGGCTCATATAGTGCACAATCACCAAGGACTCACAGAAAGTCTGAGAAGAGAGGCTAACAGCGTTATTCCCAATAAGTTAGCATCCCATCCCACTGTGACAGAGCTAATCACTGTCACAGTGTTTCACACAGTCAGGGTGAAAACATTTGGCCTGAACTGTGTAACAGTATGGGTCTTAATTTTTGCCCATGGAGTAATTTTATCTGGTCAGCGAGCGGTTCTCAAGCGATTTTAGTATTCTGCGGCAAAGCAGCGGGGCAGACAGTACTTGATTTTATACCGATAGTAGTTTAGCCTGTAAGGCAGGAACCTCTAGGTTATAAAACCTTATAAATGTAGACGGGGAGGCACAGCCTGACTCCATACAGATATCTTGTAAGGTACTCCCACTAGACCAAGCCCACAACGAGGTCATGCCTCTTGTGGAGTGCACTCTAACACCTAAAGGGCACTTAACCCCCTGGGGACCAAGGTGTATTTGGGGTCCTTGAGAGGTTCTGACATGCCCTGACATCTGTGTTTTTTTCAGCTGCTTATAAACATATTAATGGCACAGGTGAAATTACACTATATTTAGCAGAACAGGGCCACCATGACATATAGGCAACATGTTTGTACATGTTTGTATTTTTGAGAGAATATTGTTTATGCGTGGTTCTTGTTAAAACTAAAAATGAAAGGTTCTGAAATAAGGCCACAAAACACATACAAAATATGCGTCCACAAGACTTTTGACTAATTGATGTTGTTGCCTAGGGTTTTTTCTTCCTAATGATCTGAAAATCATCCTCCTAATCATCATGAATAATTAGGTGATTCTCACCTGAGAGACAAAGACACGCATAATAATGAGCCTTTCATTCAGGTGAGTCAGACAAGAAAAAATGAAAGGACAACATACACACACACACATACAGTATATATATATATATATATATATATATATATATATATTAAGAGTTCAGATGCAAAAGCCTCTAAATGCCATTTGAAATTTTCTTCTAAAATGACCATTTTTATCAAGCTTGTATATTTAAGTTCAGTAATTTCACTTAAATGACAATTAATAGGTAATCTTCATTGCCATTTAAGTGAAATTACTGAACTTAAATATACAAACTTGATAAAAATGATCATTTTAGAAGAAAATTTCAAATGGCATTTAGAGGCTTTTGCATCTGAACTCTTCATATACCGAACTTATATATTCAAGCTTGATAAAAATGATCATTCTAGGAAAATTTAAAATGGCACTTAGAGGCTTTTTCATCTAAACTCTTTATATATATATTAGGGGTGTGCAAAGCAGTCGGTATTTGTATCTGTATTTGTATTTGTTGAGGGGGGGGGGAAGTATTTGTATTTCTATTTGTATTAGAAAAATTCAAATAGGTGTATTTTTTTTTTGCGCTACACTATGTAATTATGGACGTAATTATGGATATGCAATATTGGTTGAAGTTTTTCCATAAATCCAGCAATGAACAAGTGACAAGGAACATCATTGAAAAGAAAATAACATAACAGCCAACCTCATCCATGATTAAACCAACAACTAATAAAATACAATTGTGAACATTATGAACCCCACCACCACCCGTCCTTGTTCGAGGACGCTGAACAGACAAAATAAAAACAAATAATACTTCAAACAACTGTTCTTCTTCTGAAAGAACTTCTTTCTAATACACAGAATTCCAAGAACTAAACTTTATCAATCCCTGACTGGGAGATCTGGCAGAACAAAAGTTGTATTCTATAATAATCTTATAAACTAAAAAGATACAGCCCTGCTATTGTTAACTGTCAAAACAACACAAAAACATACATAAAGGTTTTCTTTGTTTTTTTGTTGTTGTTTTTTTTGTTTTTTTAATTTTTTTTCTATTATGCCTAAAAAGAGACACAAAGTTTTTTTTTTTGTTTTTTTTTTTTTATATATATATACATACATATTATATATATGTGTATATATATATATATATATATATATATATATATATTATATATATATATATATATATATATATATATATATATATATAATATATATATAATATATATATATATATATATATATATATATATATATATATATATATATATATATATATATATATATATATATATCACACACACACACACACACACACACACACTGTATGTATAAAATCAAAGTATAAATGAAAGTCAAATCTCATTTTTAGTCATACCTGGAAACAAATCCTGGTCAAATTTTATATGGGCCATGCAGAATTGGTTCAGAGTTAGAGTTTAAAACATCTTGAAAAGAAAATAATATGAGCAGAAACTCTAACAGTCTAACTTAAATGAACGTTCATTCGTACGTCCGTTCACACACCCGAATCATATTTTAAAAACTCTTTTTGGTTATACAGATAACTAAGGTTATCTTACGTATGTAAGGATGTCACATGAGATTCTTGTTCCAATGAAAGCGAAAGTGAATTAACGCACAGCGCGTGCGTCTGTGAATTCGTCTATTACTTCCTATCAGACGCGCATTTGATATTTAAACAGTCTTTGTAGACACTATTCAAATAACGCAATTAGAACAAAGCACTTATAATAAATGACTTACTGCATCAGCTGAATCCGTGCTCCTCAAAATGAAACTGTAAGGTAACTTTTTTCCAGGATCTCCTCACTGCGCAGCAAGACGAAAGGTTAGGACGAGGTTAGATCCATAATAGACTGTATGTTTTTAATCGATGTGGGCGTTTTAATGGCTTGCCTCTTTGAATAGCGCTCGCTCTCAGTGGGCGGGGTCACAAGCACCTTATTTGCTGTAATGAGGTGAAAGGGAAAATCCTGACATCTCTTTCTTTTCATACAGATTACATCAACTGAGAATAGTTGCTTTTTATATAAATGACTTCAATTAAAAGAAGAGAATCTCAGCTTCATAAAGAGAGATATTTCGTGTCTCTGTGACAAGTATTTAATGAGTTACAGCTGATTTTTCGGACGCATTTCAGAAAGATTTTTGCGGAGACAGAGTGAGCTGAAAGCACACCCTGTTTAATTTATTTATTTTACAAAAACACAAGGTTTTGATATTAATAAGAGTGTACACAAAAAAGAAGACCCTCTATAGTTTATAATCATGTATCGATTTTATTTATATGACCATCAATGACAGAGTATTTTAAGTCTATGTTGCAGCTGTGTGAAAAAAAAAAACAAAAAAAAAACACGATCAAACCATGTGGGACGCGGAGTAGGAGTAGTTCACTTAAAAAAAAAAAAAAAAAAACTTTTGCTGATAATTTACTCAACCCCATGTCATCCAAGATATCCATGTCATTCTTTAAGCGATTCCAGACGATGAATAAGGGTCTTATCAAGCAAAACGATCGCTTATAAAAACAAATAACAAAGCTTAAGTTTTATATAGCTCATATGGTCGCCTTGCTCTGTTCTGTGATGCACGTTCGTGACTCTCCTGTTCGAACTCGTTTAATAAAATGAACAAATCTTTTTTCGTGTCATTTGATTCATTCAATGAACAAAAAGAACAAATTGACTCAGGAAAATATTCGTTCATTTTGATGAACGAGTTCAAACAGGAGAGTCACAAACGCGCATCACAGAACAGAGCAAGGAGACCATTTGAGCTTATAAAACTTAAACTTTTTTTTTTTTAATGAGCGATTGTTTCGCTTGATAAGACCCTTATTCATCGTCTGGAATCATTTAAAGCCCTTTGAACAGTTTGCACTGAAACTGTCTTTTGGACATTGAACCGTTTGGTTACCAGTAAAGTGCATTATATGGAGAAAAATGCTGGAATGTTTTCATCAAAAACCTTAATTTCTTTACAACTGAAGAAAGAAAGAAATGGATATATTGGATGACATGGGGGTGAGTAAATTACCAACAAAAGTAATTTTTTAAAAGTGAACTACTCCTTAAAGGCCCTTTGACGTGCATGCCAGCGCTATGGCGTCAACTATTCATCTGGATAGGCTCTGTTCCAACGCGGCTAGTCCCTTAGCACGACTGCTGAACAGAAACGAAAAGCTGCTCAGTCTGTCTGAAAACGGACGAGAGACACATAAGCTCTTATTTCCTTGACTGGGCAAAAGAAGCTTGCATCCATCTCCTTGTTATAAACCAGGCCCTGAACGGTGTGTCAGGAATTTAGGCACATATCTGTGTCTTGGTTTGAGCATGACTTTCGAGTCATTTGGCCTAAATTCCATACACGTTCGCGCTCACCGAGAGCGCTTACAAATCCCTGTGTGCTTTACTGAAGCGAGAGCCATAAGAAACGCTGTCTTGAATGGCATTTCCACGGTCATTCAAGACAGGTCAGAGGGAACTGTGGAAAGATCCCACATGGGCATTGAGGAGGGTCTGGGAGGATTTAACCTCTTAGCTCCTTTTAGGAAGCGGATGACCAGATCATTTTCCCCAGTGACTGGCCAGTTGCGGGTTTTGTAAACGGAGCTATGGTTGCCACACAAACTTCTGAGTGTGGATGGGGTTCTGCCCTTAGCCAGCAGCTCTTGAAGGAAGGAGAGCCTATCTGTAACCCAGTCTGGGGGTGAAAAACCTCAGGTTTCTAGTCGACTAGTAGACGGCGCTCTAGCCTGCGGGATTGTGTTGGGAGTGTTGTGTTGTGTTGTCTCTGGGAGGTTTGCGGGTACCCGTTGATGGCCCATGTGTGCAGGGACCACAGTTCAGGACTGGGAACCAAGCTTGGTTTGTCCAGAGTGGAGCCACAAGAAGCACTGAGCATCCGTTTTACCTTGATTCGTTCCAACATTTGAGGCAGGTGCGAAACTGGGGGAAAAGCATGAGAGCGGGCAGCGGGGCCAGACATGGGCCAGCACATCCCTGCTCTTGGAGAAATACTTTGGACAGTGAGCGTTCTCTGGGGACGCAAACAGGTCTATTCTGCTGAATGTACAAAGGACAAAAAGGACAGTCTGCGGTGCATTCTCCTGCAAGAAACATTGTTTCTGGACAGTCTGTCTGACCCCAAATTCAGGCGACCAGGCACATGTGCTGCTACAGTCCCAGGTGAAAAGAAGTGTACTTGAGTGCACTAAAAAACACTTAAATACAAGAAAGTATATTTGTAGTACATTCTTTCTTTTTGTGCTAAATAAAAGTGTAAAAATGATACACTATAAATACAGTAATTTAAAGTATACTTTTACTTAAGTAGTACTTAAGTGTAATTGCTAAAGTATATTAAATACCATTGCTATTTTAAATGTATTTTTAGTGGAATTTTTTTGCCTTTTAATATATTTCTAACAAGTATATTAGAAGTACATTGGCAATAAATATATGCTTAATTACACTTTTAAGAAATATGTTAAACACAAGCATAATTTTAATATATTTAAAACAAATGCACTATAAGTACATTGGTAATAAATATATATTTAATTGTACTTTTATGAAATATGCTACACCCAAGCATATAGTTTTAATATATTTCTAAAAAGTATACTAAAAGTTCATTGGTAATAAATATATGCTTAATTATACTTTTAAGAAATATGTTAAACACAAGCATATTTTTGATATAGTTCTAACAAATACACTATAAGTACATTTGGTAATTAATATATGCTTAATTATACTTTTATGAAATATGCTAAACACATGCATCATTTAATATATTTCTAAATGGTACATACTATAGTACATTTGTAATAAATATATACTTAATTACACTTTGAAGAAATATGTTAAACACAAGCATAATTTTAATATATTTCTAGAAAGTATACTAAAAGTACATTGGTAATAAATATATGCTTAATTATACTTTTAAGAAATATGTTAAACACAAAAGCATATTTTTAATATATTTCTAACAAATGCACTGTAAGTACATTGGTAATAAATATATGGTTAATTATACTTTTATGAAATATGCTAAACACAAGCATAATTTTAATATATTTCTAAAAAGTATATACTATAGTACATTGGTAATAAATATATGCTTAATTACACTTTGAATAAATATGTTAAACACAAGCATATTTTTTATATATTTACTAACAAATGCACTATAAGTACATTGGTAATAAATATATGCTTAATTATACTTTTATGAAATATGCTGAACACAAGCATATCATTTAAATATATTTCTAAAAAGTATACTAAAAGTACATTGGTAATAAATATATGCTTAATTACACTTTAAAGAAATATGTTACACAAGCATAATTTTAATATATTTCTAGCAAATGCACTATAAGTACATTTGCAATAAATATAAGCTTAATTATACTTTTAAAAAATATGCTAAACACAAGCATAATTTTAATATATTTCTAACAAATGCACTATAAGTACATTGGCAATAAATGTATGCTTTATTATACTTTTAAGAAATGTGCTAAACAAGCATATCATTTTAACCCTCTAGGCGCACGGTCTAGAACTTTACTCGACAAGATGCGTCACTGAATAAAGCGGCCGATTTTGTCAAATTGGGTGTCAAATTTCGTTCGACATCCCCTCCACTGGATGGCAGACATGTCATACTTCATCCCTGACTCAAAAAAACGTCATGTTTCTATACAAAATGTTCGAGTTACAGCACACTGAATCAGTGTGATCAAAAGCGGAGATAGTGTGAGAGTGAGCCATTTCATCAGTCTCTCGTCGATCGCGGCGATAGTATTGTGGTGGAGACTTTGTTTATTATCACTGGGTATGTTAGACGAGGTCGAAGTATTCATAGTACAGAAGGCAGGGTGGGGAGTCGCAATAGTATGCATACTTGACGTGCGCGCGCGCGAGGTAGTCTGGCCGTGATCGCGCTGCTCCTATCATCACTTATGAGCTGCGCTTTGCCCTAACGAGTCATCTCTTGAACTCAAACAGCTCTTGTCTACTTGTGTTTGTGTGTCATATAAATAATATAAGCCCCATACATGGAATCAGAGTGCCTACTGCACGTAGGAAATGGAAATCTTCCACAGCAAAAGGCCAAACACTACATGCATATGGTTTGTTCTACCATTTATTAGTAATGATTTGCACAGTTTGGTTATTATTTACTATATACCTGAGCATTCAGTATTGTGCCATATAGCATACAGAAGGTGATGGACATTTTGGGGGAAGAAGTGCTGCATTTTATCATTTAAACATGTGACTTTTCATGAAAATTCTATAATCCAAGATTTCTGCCACTATATGACGTCATAATATGCAAATTAGATGGGGAAATTTAATCCTACATAAACTTTGGGTCATGCTTAATATTTCTCTAATTTACAAAAAGTATCTATCTTGTTTCACTTTTAAGATATTGTCTTTTGAAATTAAGATGTCAAAATCTAAAGTTTTTGGAAAAAACCTCTAGCGCCTAAAGGGTTAACATATTTCTAAAAAGTATATTCTATAGTACATTGGTAATAAATATATGCTTAATACTTTTACCAAATATGCTAAATACAAGCATAATTTTAATATATATATAAAAAGTATACTACAAGTACTTTGGTAATAAATATATGCTTAATTACATTTTTAAGAAATATGCTAAACACAATTATACAATTTTTGTGAAGTTTTAGTGTATTTAAACAAAACATTATGTTGCTCTTTGTGTAAGAACATAGCACAATGGTTAAGCTTTTAGTATGTTTAAAGTACTTTTTAAACACTTAGGCCTACTGCAATATATTTCAATATTTATATATTTATAATTTTCTTATTTTTGGGGGAAAAATACATTTATAATGTAGAAAACTTAATGTGTTATGTAACAGATTTTGATGTGATAATTCTTCTCATTCGTTTTTGCATAAATTTTTGATAGTCCTGTTAGTTTAAATTAGGTTTAAGAAATGTACTTATCTTATTAAGGAGGGACTTTTATTTTGACGGGGCGAAAAGGAAGTAAGGGAGAGCACGCGGTTGATGACAGGAAAGCAAAGGGAGAGCACGCAGTTGAGTTTTGAAGGCTATTAAAGTTTAACAAGCACCCCGAAAAAGCACACGGTCAGTATATACCCAGGTGAAAAAGACGTTGTATTAAATGTATTAAAAATACATTTGAAATACAAATAGTATGTTTATAATACATTTGTATTTCCAACATGCTTATTTAAAGTGTACTAAAAATGTATTTTATTGCATTTTAGTATATTTCTAAAAAGTATATTAGAAGTACATTGGTAATAAATATATGTTTAATACATTTTTAAGAAATATGTTATAGAAAAGCATACTTTTAATGTATTTCTAAAAAGTATATTAGTATATATTGGTAATAAATGTATGCTATATTATATTTTTTATAAATATGCTAATGACAATTATACTTTAAATGTATTTCTAAAAAGTATATTAGAACTACATTGGTAATAAATATATGTTTAAATAGACTTTTAAGGAATACGCTATAGAAAAGCACACTTTTAATGTATTTATAAAAAAGTGTATTATTAGTACATTGGTAATAAATGTATGCTTAATTATATTTTTATTAAATATTCTAATGACAATCATGCTTTAAATATGTTTCTAAAAAAGTGTAGAACTACATGGGTAATACATATGTTTAATTACATTTTTAAGAAATATGCTAAAAACGAACATAGATTTTAGTGTATTTACAGAAAGCATACTTGTTACTAAATTAAAGTATTTTTTGTGTTTACTTTGTGTTTATAGCAATTTATAACCTTATAACTTATTTAACGTTGTATAAAACTACTGCAATATATTTGTAATATTTATGTTATAGCATGCTTCATCCCTGCTTTAAAAAATATTGTGAAAAACAAATAAGACATCAATATATATATATATATATATATATATATATATATATATATATATATATATATATATATATATATATATATATATATATATATGTATGTATATATATGTATGTATATATATATATATATATATATATATATATATATATATATACACTCACCGGCCACTTTATTAGGTACCCCATGCTAGTAACGGGTTGGACCCCTTTTGCCTTCAGAACTGCCTCAATTCTTCGTGGCATAGATTCAACAAGGTGCTGGAAGCATTCCTCAGGGAGTTTGGTCCATATTGACATGATGGCATCACACAGTTGCCGCAGATTTGTCGGCTGCACATCCATGATGCGAAATCTTTCCGTTCCACCACATCCCAAAGATGCTCTATTGGATTGAGATCTGGTAACTGTGGAGGCCATTTGAGTACAGCGAACTCATTGTCATGTTCAAGAAACCAGTCTGAGATGATTCCAGCTTTATGACATGGCGCATTATCCTGCTGAAAGTAGCCATCAGAAGTTGGGTACATTGTGGTCATAAAGGGATGGACATGGTCAGCAACAATACTCAGGTAGGCTGTGGCGTTGCAACGATGCTCAATTGGTACCAAGGGGCCCAAAGAGTGCCAAGAAAATATTCCCCACACCATGACACCACCACCACCAGCCTGAACCGTTGATACAAGGCAGGATGGATCCATGCTTTCATGTTGTAGACGCCAAATTCTGACCCTATCATCCGAATGTCGCAGCAGAAATCGAGACTCATCAGACCAGGCAACGTTTTTCCAATCTTCTATTGTCCAATTTCGATGAGCTTGTGCAAATTGTAGCCTCAGTTTCCTGTTCTTAGCTGAAAGGAGTGGCACCCGGTGTGGTCTTCTGCTGCTGTAGCCCATCTGCCTCAAAGTTCGACGTACTGTGCGTTCAGAGATGCTCTTCTGCCCACCTTGGTTGTAACGGGTGGTTATTTGAGTCACTGTTGCCCTTCTATCAGCTCGAACCAGTCTTACCATTCTCCTCTGACCTCTGGCATCAACAAGGCATTTCCGCCCACAGAACTGCCGCTCACTGGATGTTTTTTCTTTTTCGGACCATTCTCTGTAAACCCTAGAGATGGTTGTGCGTGAAAATCCCAGTAGATTAGCAGTTTCTGAAATACTCAGACCAGCCCTTCTGGCACCAACAATCATGCCACGTTCAAAGTCACTCAAATCACCTTTCTTCCCCATACTGATGCTCGGTTTGAACTGCAGGAGATTGTCTTGACCATGTGTACATGCCTAAATGCACTGAGTTGCCATCATGTGATTGGCTGCTTAGAAATTAAGTGTTAACGAGCAGTTGGACAGGTGTACCTAATAAAGTGGCCGGTGAGTGTATATATATATATACACTGTATATCTCAGATAGTATTTTATTCTTAAACTAATTATATACTGTGTGTCCACTTTAATTATAAAAATGTGCTCAGTTAAGCTTTTAAGAAATATACCAAAAACTACCACACTTTTTGTAATACTACCAACACTTAACTCAATGCATATGTATTTCACACTTTATATTATGTGTTTTAGATTTAACTTTTTTTAATTAATTTGTTATAATTATGAAAAGCAATACAATTATTAGTATTAAATCAAAATGTATATCAAATATGTATATTTTTTGCAATTTATATATATAATATATGAAATAATATGCATTAATTAATCAGACTTTAACATTATCTTTCAAGTGCAATTATGGCAATAGGCAGTTTGAACCATCCACTTAAACCTCAATGTGAATACCAGTAACATCAACATAAAAGATCAGGTGTACATACTAGAAAAACAAAATAAATTTGTTAAAGCTTGACTTGACTCTTACATTTGTTTAGCCAAAAGGAATAAAAACCCTGTTTATAAAGCATGTTATGTTTATGTCAACAGAGTTTCTTTTTTTTTGTAGCCGTTAGTATTTCCAGTTGCATTCATTTGGACCAATCAGAGCCAATCTTTTCAAAACAAGCTTGCCGGTAATTGTCCAATCACACACCCTGCCATTTGAACTGACATGTAGGGCGGGCGCGTGCAACAGAGCTTCGGATATTTCAACAGAAATCGTGTATGTATTTTCCAAATTTTGCTTTGTTATTTCGCTGACTGTGACCTAGTGAATGTGGATATCACCGATCTACTATTAAGAGAACAGAGACGAGCAGATTACCAAGTCAGCTCCCGCGAACAATTTAACAGTGAAGAGGACTAACGTTACGCAGAGGTGCGCCGCCACGACATGGACAGAACAAGATACTCACTGCCAGCAAAGATCTTACTTCTTGGTGGTAAGTTTATTAGTTTAAGTGATTAGTATAAGTGGCTTTATTCTCACTTTGGGTTTAGAAAATATTTTCAGAAGTTGATGACGATGCTCGGTTAGATTAGATCATTTATGTGGATACTGGCGTTTCTGTTGATTTGACGTCAATCTGTCGAGTTAACGTCTATCTGTTGACATAGGCCTGAACATAACGTAAGTTAGGCCTACAATGTTAACGTATAGGCTCGTATTAAGCTCTAATTAAACTTACACAATAGTAGGCTCTCAGTTTTCATGTAAATTCGAAATTAAGTTGTAATCACAACTTAATCCCCACATGAATATGCATAAGTTACTTTCCCTGATTATGCATTGAATTATGCAATCGCATAATCATGTTTTTATCGAGGGACTGATTTATATGATTGCGTGTTGTATTCAGCTTTTTTACATTTAATCAAGTTGTTAACAGCTGACTGTCACCAACTTGTAGGCCTAACTTTCAATAGAATGTTCTGTCTTTATTAATAATGAATAATTACTTTAATAATAGCATGGAAGTTACAGTAATGGTTCATTACTAAATATATTTCACCATTTAAACAAAAGACGAATGAATGAAGAACACAAACTAGTGTTTATAATGCCCTAACTTTGTATAACATGCAACTTTATTTTTTCTTGTAGAGCTTCCAGGGATAATAGCATCTGTCAAAGAGGTCCTGGAGTCCATGAAACGAGGCTCATTCAGCTTAAGCCCAAGTTCATCTGAGCTGTGTCTTCCTGAAACCTCAGAAATGGTTAGAAAATTCTTTATGATAAAGAAAAAATCTATTTGTAATAATAATTATATCTGTCTTTTTGTGCATTAACACTTCAGTAAGTGTTCTGAATTAAGTAACCAAAGTGACAGCTTTTTGTTAGAATTATAAATGAACACGTTTATACTAATGCTTGTTTTTTTTTTTTTTTTCACAGATTTCCCTCAGTGGTTCTGATGTCCCCAAAAGAGTCTATGACAGACTGAACAAGTCACAAGCTTCTCTTTTTACTCACAATTTGTCCACTTTACTTTTTGCTATTGTGTTTCACTTTGTTTGACTTAAAGGGATACTCCACTTTTTTTGGAAATAGGCTCATTTTACAACTCCCTCAGAGTTAAACAGTTGAGTTTTACCGTTTTCGAATGCATTCAGCATGTTCGTGACTCTCCTGTTTGAACTTGTTCATCAAGCGTGCACGCGAGACAGATGTTGAGCTCCTAACGGCATGGTCCTAACCGCGCAAAAATCCTGTAATATTTTCATCAAAAACCTTAATTTCTTTTCAACTGAAGAAAGAAAGACATGGACATCTTGGATGACATGGGGTGAGTAAATTATCAGCAAAAGTTTTTTTTAAAGTGAACTACTCCTTTCAGTTAGTTTATTTATTTATTTTTTGTTCTGTTTAATAGCTCTTCAAATCAATGCATTTTATGTTAATGTATTCTGTTTAGTTTTCATAATGCTGTACTGATGTAGTGCATTAAAGTTTATCTTTCAAAGAGTGTTTGTGTTTTGTAGAAATTTTTTACTGGGTTTTATTGAATTAAAATGTTTTACTGTATTTTTAATACATTAAAATATATTATTTTCATATTAAATGGTTTTTGGAAAAATATATTTTTAGTATGTTAATAGTGGGTCCTATAGTGTTCTACTAATACATTATTAATAAGCTGAAATTATATTTAAAATATACTTAGAACACATTAATGTGATGCTAAAAATATACTAATACTGTATTTCTAAAATCGATTTAAAGTGCATTAAAAATACACTTTTAAGAAGTGCTATTATATTACACTAAATGTACTAAAAATGGTTCCATTTTAACACAATTAAGTATAATAAAATATATTACTATTACCTTAAAATTGAACTTAAACACATATTTAAGTACACTTAATATACTTGAAGTTGTTTCAATTTAGCACATTTAATACATACTTAATACGGTACACTTAAAATACATTAAGTACACTCACCGGCCACTTTATTAGGTACCCCATGCTAGTAACGGGTTGGACCCCTTTTGCCTTCAGAACTGCCTCAATTCTTCGTGGCATAGATTCAACAAGGTGCTGGAAGCATTCCTCAGGGAGTTTGGTCCATATTGACATGATGGCATCACACAGTTGCCGCAGATTTGTCGGCTGCACATCCATGATGCGAATCTCCCGTTCCACCACATCCCAAAGATGCTCTATTGGATTGAGATCTGGTGACTGTGGAGGCCATTTGAGTACAGCGAACTCATTGTCATGTTCAAGAAACCAGTCTGAGATGATTCCAGCTTTATGACATGGCGCATTATCCTGCTGAAAGTAGCCATCAGAAGTTGGGTACATTGTGGTCATAAAGGGATGGACATGGTCAGCAACAATACTCAGGTAGGCTGTGGCGTTGCAACGACGCTCAATTGGTACCAAGGGGCCCAAAGAGTGCCAAGAAAATATTCCCCACACCATGACACCACCACCACCAGCCTGAACCGTTGATACAAGGCAGGATGGATCCATGCTTTCATGTTGTAGACGCCAAATTCTGACCCTACCATCCGAATGTCGCAGCAGAAATCGAGACTCATCAGACCAGGCAACGTTTTTCCAATCTTCTATTGTCCAATTTCGATGAGCTTGTGCAAATTGTAGCCTCAGTTTCCTGTTCTTAGCTGAAAGGAGTGGCACCCGGTGTGGTCTTCTGCTGCTGTAGCCCATCTGACTCAAAGATCGACGTACTGTGCGTTCAGAGATGCTCTTCTGCCCACCTTGGTTGTAACGGGTGGTTATTTGACTCACTGTTGCCCTTTTATCAGCTCGAACCAGTCTGGCCATTCTCCTCTGACCTCTGGCATCAACAAGGCATTTCCGCCCACAGAACTGCCGCTCACTGGATGTTTTTTCTTTTTCGGACCATTCTCTGTAAACCCTAGAGATGGTTGTGCGTGAAAATCCCAGTAGATTAGCAGTTTCTGAAATACTCAGACCAGCCCTTCTGGCACCAACAATCATGCCACGTTCAAAGTCACTCAAATCACCTTCTTCCCCATACTGATGTTCGGTTTGAACTGCAGGAGATTGTCTTGACCATGTCTACATGCCTAAATGCACTGAGTTGCCGCCATGTGATTGGCTGCTTAGAAATTAAGTGTTAACAAGCAGTTTGACAGGTGTACCTAATAAAGTGGCCGGTGAGTGTATATCAAAATAAGTACAATTTAAATATATTTCCTTTTCACCTGGGTACATTTGTTTATGGTTTGTTGTTATTAATATCTTTACTTTACTGTATGTTATTGGTGATATAACGGAGAGTGAATTTGTACGAGTCGTTAATGCGAGCTTTTGTATTTCCTTTGTTCAGCTTTTACAGTGATTTGTAAGGTGAGTATTGAGATAATTATTGGAGTGAAACGGACTAACAAACTTCATCAACATCAGTAAAGTTTTGTCCATCATTTGGGAGGAGTCTGCTACATATTAACATTTGTCAACTATTATAAAGCATTGCAATAAGCCTACTTAAAATGAAAGTTGTTCACTTTTGCTTGTAATTCCTTGTAATAGTATCCTTTGAATAATGTTTAAAACAATTAAAGTATTTTTCAATAAAGGAATGCTGTTTGTTTGTACATTACATACCTGTGCTGTATTGTATCTGTGGAATCCTTTTAAACTATGGGTTACATTTTCTTACTATACAAAAAATTGAAGCTGAAATAGTATGTTAAAAGCATATTATTTTAGTTCATCTTCAGTGTGTCTAAAACTAGCATAGTTAAGTTGATCTTAAGTTTATCTTAAGAAGTACTAAAAAAAAACATTTGTGTGCAAATGTAGCATTTTAAGTACATTGGATGTATTTGTATACTTTAATCAAATGTATTTTAGTGTACTTTTTTTGATAGAAATACACCTTAAGTATAATTTTTATATATTTATAATATGTTATTATATTGTAAGTTATTAATATAATTAAAATGCATTAAAAATGGGTTTTAGTTATCCTAAAAGTGGTTTACATATTATATTAAAAATATATTTAAGTTTATTTGCAGTGTGTCAAAATAGTACAGTTGAGTACACTTAATTGATCTTAAGAAGTACTAAAGTTAAGATTTTAGTATATTAAGTACAAAATAAGTGCGCGAAAATAGAGCACTTTAAGTACATTATGGAAGTGTACTAAGTGCACTTTAATAAAGTGTTTTTAGTGTACTTTTTTTGACAAAGGAATACACCTTAAGTATAATATAAATATATTTAGAATATATTATTATTATTATATTTTAAATAATTTATTAGTATAATTAAAATGCATTTAAAATGGGTTTTAGACATACTAAAAGTGGTAACAAAATACATTTTTTTAAAGGTTGAAACAGTATACTGAAAATCAGTGGCGTAGGCAGAAATTTTATTTTGGGTGGGCCAGTGAAAATGTGAGTGGGCCTATAGTTTTTCATAGAAAAAAAATTAATTCAATAATAATTAACCTTAGAGAGTAGAAATAGACAAACAACCACAAAAACAGTTACAACTTTATATTCGGCAAATCATCATGTTCAACCAACAGAGCTCAATAAAGGCTGGAAACACCAGTGTAGACAATAACCTGTCTATTTTATTCAGGCTAGTGCAGTGCAGTGCAAAGACAGTTTCCCCGAAAATAAACAATAATGTCGCAGTTAGATCGGCGGGTAAACCCGCGTCAGACTGACCGGGAGAGAGGGAGAGAGAAGCGGCCGCGCCAGCACCTTACTAGCCTTCTTGTGGGTTAATGAGTCTGAAGAACTGGGCTGTGTGGACTCGGTAGATGAAGGCAGTGGCGTGTCTTCTTCCTCAACTCTCGCTTTTTAAATAGCACATTAAAGAAAGTTGTTTAGCCATTATTGTGGCGCCGACGCCAATGAGAGTTTTCCTCTCGGAAACCCCAGCAACCATAGCAACCAATAACGTTCCGGAGGGAGGCTTTCTATGACTTGCTTCAACAGTTTCATTTTATTCGGGAAACGAATTAAACACAGCACTCAACCATAAATCAGAAATGTATTCATATATTTTCTTAAATACATCCATCCATCTTCTTCCGCTTCATCCGGGGCCGGGTCGCGGGGGCAGCAGTCTAAGCAGAGATGCCCAGACTTCCCTCTCCCTAGACACTTCCTCTAGCTCTTCTGGGGGGACACCGAGGCGTTCCCAGGCCAGCCGGGAGACATAGTCTCTCCAGCGTGTCCTAGGTCTTCCCCGGGGCCTCCGCCCAGTGGGACGTGCCCTGAACACCTCCCCGGGAAGCGTCCAGGAGGCATCCGGAACAGATGCCCGAGCCACCTCAGCTGACCCCTCTCGATGTGGAGAGCAGCGGCTCTACTCGGAGCTCCTCCCGAGTGACCGAGCTTCTCACCCTATCTCTAAGGGATCGCCCAGCCACCCTGCGGAGAAAGCTCATTTCGGCCGCCTGTATCCGGGATCGTCCTTTCGGTCATGACCCAAAGCTCATGACCATAGGTGAGAGTAGGAACGTAGATTGACCGGTAAATCGAGAGCTTTGCCTTACGGCTCAGCTCCTTCTTCACCACAACAGACCGGTACATCGACCGCATTACTGCAGAAGCTGCACCGATCCGTCTGTCAATCTCCCGTTCCATCCTTCCCTCACTCGTGAACAAAACCCCAAGATACTTAAACTCCTCCACTTGAGGAAGGATTTCTCCACCCACCTGAAGTGAGCAAGACACCCTTTTCCGACTGAGGACCATGGCCTCGGATTTGGAGGTGCTGATTCTCATCCCAGCCGCTTCACACTCGGCTGCAAACCGTCCCAGTGCATGCTGAAGGTCCTGGTGTGAAGGGGCCAACACGACAACATCATCTGCAAAGAGCAGAGACGAAATCGTGTTGTCCCCAAACCTGACACCCTCCGGCCCCTGGCTGCGCCTAGAAATTCTGTCCATAAAAATTATGAACAGAACCGGTGACAAAGGGCAGCCCTGCCGGAGTCCAATATGCACTGGGAAGAAGTCTGACTTATTACCGGCAATGCGAACCAAGCTCCTGCTTCGGGCATACAGGGACCGGACAGCCCTTAGCAAAGGACCCCGTACTCCCGGAGCACCCTCCACAGGCCGCCTCGGGGGACACAGTCGAATGCCTTCTCCAAATCCACAAAACACATGTGGACTGGTTGGGCAAACTCCCATGAACCCTCCAGCACCCTGCAGAGAGTATAGAGCTGGTCCAGTGTTCCACGGCCCGGACGAAAACCGCACTGTTCCTCCTGAATCCGAGGTTCCACTATCGGCCGTATTCTCCTCTCCAGTACCCTGGCATAGACTTTCCCAGGGAGGCTGTGAAGTGTGATCCCCCTATAGTTGGAACACACCCTCTGGTCCCCCTTCTTAAAAAGAGGAACCACCACCCCGGTCTGCCATCCCAGAGGCACTGTCCCCGACTGCCACCGCGATGCTGCAGAGGCGTGTCAACCAAGACAGCCCCACAACATCCAGAGACTTGAGGTACTCAGGGCAGATCTCATCCACCCCGGTGCCTTGCCACCGAGGAGTTTCTTGACTACTAAAGTCAAGAACTTAAATACATTTGACTAATAAAAAAAAAAAAAAAAAAAAATTATCAAACTTGCCTGGGCGGGCCAGTGAGTAATGTGGGCGGGCCAGTGCTGCCCTGGCCCAATACTGGCTACGCCCCTGCTGAAAATATATTTAAGTTCATCTTCAGTGTGTGTCAAAATAGCACAGTTGAATACACTTAGTTGATCTTAAGTTTATCTTAAGAAGTACTAAAGTTAAGCTTTTAGTATATTAAGTACAAAATAAGTGCGCGAAAATAGAGCACTTTAAGTACATTATGGAAGTGTACTAAGTGCACTTTAATAAAGTGTTTTTAGTGTACTTTTTTGACAAAGGAATACACCTTAAGTATAATATAAATATATTTAGAATATATTATTATTATTATATTTTAAATAATTTAATAGTATAATTAAAATGCATTTAAAATGGGTTTTAGATATACAAAAAGTGGTAACAAAATATTTTTTTTAAAGGTTGAAATAGTATATTAAACAAATATTTAAGTTCATCTTCAGTGTGTGTCAAAATAGCACAGTTGAATACACTTAGTTGATCTTAAGTTTATCTTAAGAAGTACTAAAGTTAAGCTTTTAGTATATTAAGTACAAAATAAGTGCGCGAAAATAGAGCACTTTAAGTACATTATGGAAGTGTACTAAGTGCACTTAAATAAAATGTATTTTAGTGTACTTTTTTTTCACCTGGGGTGGGCGGAAGTGCATACTCAGAGAAAAAAATTCCAGGCGATTCCTCTGAGTCACCATGGCAATAGCCCGCAATGATGGCAGCTGCCATCAGCGAGCACGAGAGCTGATTGATCCTTACTCAGGCAGGTTTTCCCCTAGCGTAAGATATTACGCAGTATGAGAGAACCTCTCACAAGAGAACTGGCTTTACCTTCACATTGTAGAGCACAGCGCCATCTTCTGGACATGATGCTGTCCAGTATCCACAGGAATCAGCTGAAGTGTTTGAGGGTTCAAGTTTTCCTCTGTGTTTGTGCACTAGAGACGCGCGGTTGACGGTTACAGACGCGGATTGGGAGGATGACGTGATGAAAAAAATATTTTTATTAAAGAGCCCCCATCATGGGTTTTTGAAAATGACTGCTCATTTAGTGTGGAATACAGCTGTAAGAGAATGAAAACATCCTGCAAAATTTTATATGTGAAAGTGCACCGTATATAAAGTTATTGTCTTTCAAAAGTGAGAGTCGACTCTGAGTCTATGAAATGAATTGTTTTTGAAACAAGTCATTAGCTGTGACATCGTGACGTAGATACATACTGGTCACGCCCAGTTACTGAGCGCGAAGACGGAAGTCTAGTAGCGCTGCCCCCAAATAGTCGACTAAATGTTAGTCGATATGAGGAGGGCTTGGTCGAATACATTTTCATTAGTCGTTTAGTCGCAAAAAAAAAAAGTCACGTGAAAAAATTACGCAGTCAGGGGCTGCGCAGTCGACATGACATCAAAGCAACGAGAGATCAACGAGATCTCGTGCCTCGCGGTAAACCAAAACGAACTCGTGGGAGAGGTGTCTGGCTGATGGTAATAATTATGTCAGGAAAAAAGTCCAAAGTGTGGGATCATTTTGAAAAGTCGAAGGACGACCCTAAAAAGGCTGTTTGCAAACTCTGCAGGCAAATATTTGCCTATCACTCGTCAACATCGAATATGTCTTATCATTTAAAACATGTAAGTACGTTAACCACCACATGGGCCCTCGTTTTAACAATAAGGATATAAACACATTTGCCAGGCATGAAAACGGGTCAGGGGTGAAAAAGGTGAGAAGGATATTACCCCTCTAGGGGTTCGGGAGCATGCTCCCCGTAAGAAAATTTTAAATATTCCATATTTTAAAGAATCAATCTGATGCATTTTGAGATGCGTTTTTTTGCCAACCTGGGGAGAGCTGGAGAAACTTAACTTCAGCCATGAGTCAAAAATATTATGGCCTTATTTTAATAATATATAAAAAAAAAAATCAAGTAGAATTTCTATAACTGTGTTGAACGGATAATCACTCTTTTGTGTGTTAAACATAATCTACCTAATACAGAAAACTTCAAGAAAAACAACAACAAAAAATATGATCATAACCTATGACAAAAATTATATCAAAAACTAGATTAGTGGGTAACTCAGTCAAATTTAGTCAAGAAAAACAATAATTTTATAAAATTAGAACATTTAGTGAAAAAAAATTAGTGGGGAACAAATAAGAGACAATAACTGTAGCACTAAATCTGGTAAAACGTTGCACATTGCTCTTTGTATTGTTGTAAAATGCATTCATGAAAAACAAGATTAAAAAAATCGAAAAGATCAATTATTTTATAGTCTACTATAAAATTAAGAAAATATATAGCACAAATGTATAGCACAGCTGTTTAATGAGGCAGCAACATATGCTAGATAGACAGAACAAAAAAAAATACTAAAAGTATTGTGCAAAAGTATTATGATTTGATTATGAAAGACCCCAATTGATTGGAGCACACAGCGCTTATGCGCATCGCGAGCGCTGAATGATGCGCTTGAGGCAACATGAGTCACAGCGCGCAGCTCTTCCATAGAGCTCTTCGAGTCCGCATTGACAAGTTCAAAGCACAAAGGAAATATATCGAATTCGATGCATAGTGTATTATATAGTATCTATCTATGCAATATTGAGCCTTTTCTATTAACAGTTTTACATCTCAGTTACTGTGCGCGTGAAGAAACAAAGATAGTGCTTTCCAGTGTTGTGATCTAGTAGACACGCGGTAAAGGATGATAAACATGATTGAGGTACTACAGCAAGATAGTCAATTTATGCGAAACCCTAGAGCTTTATCTACAGTAGGGCTGTCACTTTTGAGAAAAACATATTCGAACGGTTATCGAATATCAAGCAATGTATTCGAATATATTCGAATGTCTACGAGACCCGCCCCCACCAAAAAAAAAAAAAAAAAGAAAAGAAAAACACGTAACGGAGATTCAATCACAAATTTATTAACAGTCTGACAGTCATAAACAGGACTCAGGCCTGTCTGAAAAAATATCTTTAACTTAATGTTTTAAACAGCAGGTTATCAACTTAATCTATATGAAGTGGCACTATGCATAGCCAATCACAAAATTAGGCTACATGGAAAAAAAAATGAATCGGAACAGCACGGCACAAACAATAACTTGACAGCTTAAACAGCAGCAGAAGTAAGGCCTATAGCCTAGCCTGTATTCATTTCTTAATATTGTTTGCTAGAAACACCCATTTATCAACTTGATCTGGATCAAGTGCGGCTATCTTTTTATTGGCAATGTTCCCCGCGGTGGAGAACGCGCTCTGAGCGCGCGCGCGCACAAACAGGTATTTGCGCGTCAATGTTGAGAGGAGAGGTGCACGGTGTAGAACCCAAAATATTTCCAGACTACTTTTTAGATGAGTTGGGGTCGTAATTGTCCGTTCTGTGCGTTATCTTCCATTTTCAAAACAGGGAGACTTTTGGCAATTATTCGCTTGATTTGGGGGTCGCACATCGGACGAGAAGCGCCGCGCCACGTCAAGGACAACTCCAGTATCGCACACCGGACGTGCACTTTCTCATCAGTGTATGGCCAGCAATATTGTTATGTTTAATGACATGAAAGGAAGATAATGTCTGTTCTATGTTATGATTGTACTATACAATGAAATACAATCGTTGCTGAGTCTGCAGTCTGAAAACTTTTCCTCAGAGCATCCGTTAACTGAATATATTGAGAATCTCACCTGAAAATCCAATAACATCAGCAATTGTCATTCAAGCAGCTGATTTCTGTAAATGAATGCAAAACTAAATGTATATTGCAGGATAGGGCGAAGTCAGGATCCATTTGCAACGATTTGAGACAAAAATAATTAAAATTTTATATAAAGTTCAAGTTATGTAAATGGCGCTCTGTGGCACTGCAGGATTTTGAACACGGTACTGAGCTGTCGCTGGGCGCCGCGGACAGACGGCGAATGGCACCGCCGGTGTGTGTACACTCACAGAGAATAATGTGTTCGAATTTTAAAGATGTGGCACTGCGTGACACGGCGCTGAGCTTCTCGTCCGGTGTGCGCTCGTCCCCTTTAGAGCACAATAAAAAAAAAAAAAAAAAGTCTAATCATAGACTGCAAAAAATGCGCTAAATATGACACTTTAAAAACCGGTTAGTTTATTTATAGTTCGAATACGGATATTTCACGACATGTTTCGAATGCATATTCGAATATCGAATAAAAAGTGACAGCCCTAATCTACAGATCAAGTATAACTAGATTAAAAAGTTTGTCGAGACAAACTTTAAGTTGGCTTGTGAAAGTTTGGAACAGAAAGTGTTATAGATAAAGTTAGAAATATATAGATAGATAGAGTTAGAAAGAGTTAGAAAGAGATAGATAGAATAAATAGATAGCTAGAGTTAGAAAGTGATAGATAGACAGACAGACAGACAGACACAGACAGACAGACAGACAGACAGACAGACAGACAACAGACAGACAGATAGATAGATAGATAGATAGATAGATGGATAGATGGATAGATAGATATGGTGTTGCTATGCAGTTGCTAGGGTGTTCTGGGTGGTTGCTATGGTGTTGCTAGGCAGTTACTAGGGTTATCTGGGTGGTTGCTATGGTGTTGCTAGGCAGTTGCTAAGGTGTATTGGTGGTTGCTAGGCGGTTGCTGAGGGGGTTCTGGGTGGTTGCTATGGTGTTGCTAGGGTGTTCTGGGTGGTTGCTAGGATGTTGCTAGGCAGTTGCTAGGGGGTTCTGCGTGGTTGCTATGGTGTTGCTAGGTGGTTGCTAGGGTGTTCTGGGTGGTTGCTATTGTTTTGCTAGGCGGTTGCTATGGTGTTCTGGGTGGTTGGTATGGTGTTGCTAGGCGGTTGCTAGGGGGTTCTGGGTGGTTGCTATGGTGTTGCTAGCTGGTTGCTAGGGTGTTCTGGGTGGTTGCTATGGTGTTGCTAGGTGGTTGCTATGGTGTTCTGGGTGGTTGCTATGGTGTTGCTAGGCGGTTGCTAAGGTGTTCTGGGTGGTTGCTATGGTGTTGCTAGGCGGTTGCTAGGGTGTTCCGGTGGTTGCTAAGGTGTTGCTAGGCAGTTGCTAAGGTGTTCTGGGTGGTTGCTATGGTGTTGCTAGGCGGTTGCTAGGGGGTTCTGGGTGGTTGCTATGGTGTTGCTAGGCGGTTGCTATGGTGTTCTGGGTGGTTGCTATGGTGTTGCTAGGCGGTTGCTAAGGTGTTCTGGGTGGTTGCTATGGTGTTGCTAGGCGGTTGCTAGGGTGTTCCGGTGGTTGCTAAGGTGTTGCTAGGCAGTTGCTAAGGTGTTCTGGGTGGTTGCTATGGTGTTGCTAGGCGGTTGCTAGGGTGTTCTGGGTGGTTGCTAGGGTGTTGCTAAGCGGTTGCTAGGGTGTTCTGGGTGGTTGCTATGGTGTTGCTAGACGGTTGCTATGGTGTTCTGGGTGGTTGCTATGGTGTTGCTAGGCGGTTGCTAGGGGGTTCTGGGTGGTTGCTATGATGTTGCTAGGTGGTTGCTAGGGTGTTCTGGGTGGTTGCTATGGTGTTGCTAGGCGGTTGCTAGGGTGATCTGGTTGATAGATAGATAGATAGATAGATAGATAGATAGATAGATAGATAGATAGATAGATAGATAGATAGATAGATAGATAGATAGATAGATAGATAGATAGAGTTAGATACATGGATAGAGATAGATAGATGGATAGAGATAGATAGATAGAATAGATAGAGTTAGAAAGATAGATAGATAGATAGATAGATAGATAGATAGATAGATAGATAGATAGATAGATAGATAGATAGATAGATAGATAGATAGATAGATAGATAGATAGATAGATAGATAGAGTAGATAGATAGATAGATAGATAGATAGATAGATAGATAGATAGATAGAGATAGATAGATAGATAGATAGATAGATAGATAGATAGATAGATAGATAGATAGATAGATAGATAGTCATATATAGATGAGTTCATTAGTTTGAATGAGTTTCAATGGCTCATATAGTGTATAGAATGACAGTTTGATTGAGTCTAGGGCTTCAAGGTATTTAGATTTGAATTTTTGACAGTTGGGGAGTTTGAAAATCTGAAGATTCCACAATGTTAAGTCAATGGGAGTTTTTTCCGACTTTGATCGTCATTTTTAGGAGAACCGTAAGTCCGATCAGTTAGAAAAGATATAGCACACTAAGTCAGAACAGTTTGAGTGTCCGTGCCGAGTTTGGAGTATGTGGAGTTAAAGCTCTAGGAGGAGATAGAGTTGTAAATTTTATGAGTAAGAAGAATAATAATAACTAGACAAAGTTCGTCGAGACAAACTTTAAGTTGGCTTGTGAAAGTTTGGAACAGAAAGTTTGAAGTTAAAATTAGTTTATAGTTTAAATTAGTTTAAAGTAGTTTAAATATTGTGAAAATTTAGAACAGAAAGTTTGAAGAAGTTTAAATTAGTTTAAAGTTTAAATTAGATTAAATTTTAAATTAGTTTATAGTGTAAATTATTTTATAGTTTAAATAGTCTAAAGTTTAAATTAGTTTGTATTTTAAAGTAGTTTAAAGTTAAATTAGTTTAAAGTTTAAATTAGTTTGAAATTTAACAGTTTAAAGTGTAAAAGTATAGTTTGAAGTAATTTAAAGTTGCTACTGTGTTTCTAGTGTGTTGCTAAGGTGTTCTGGGTGGTTGCTAGGTGGTTGTTAAGGTATTTTGGGTGGTTGCTGTGGTGTTCTGGGTGGTTGCTATGATGTTCTAACACATTTTGGGTGGTTGCTAGGCGGTTGCTAAGGTATTTCAGGTGGTTGTTAGGGTGTTCTGGGTGGTTGCTAGGGTGTTTTAATGTATTTGGGTGGTTGCTGGGATGTTCTGGTTGGTTGCTATGGTGTTGTTAGGTGGTTGCTAGGGTGTTCTTGGTGGTTGCTATGGTGTTGCTAGGCGGTTGCTAAGGTGTTCTTGGTGGTTGCTAGGGTGCTACTAGGCAGTTGCTAGGGTGTTCTGGGTGGTTGATATGGTGTTGCTAGGCAGTTGCTAGGGTGATCTGGGTGGTTGCTATGATGTTGTTAGGCGGTTGCTATGTGTTCTGGGTGGTCGCTATGGTGTTGCTAGGCGGTTGCTAGGGTGTTTTGGGTGGTTGCTATGGTGGTGCTAGGCGGTTGCTAAGGTGTTATGGGTGGTTGCTAGGGTGTTGCTAGGCAGTTGCTAAGGTGTTTTGGTGGTTGCTAGGCGGTTGCTAGGGGATTCTGGGTGGTTGCTATGGTGTTGCTAGGCGGTTGCTAGGGTGTTCTGGGAGGTTGCTATGGTGTTGCTAGGCGGTTGCTAGGGTGTTCTGGTGGTTGCTAAGGTGTTGCTAGGCAGTTGCTAAGGTGTTCCGGGTGGTTGCTATGGTGTTGCTAGGCAGTTGCTAAGGTGTTCTGGGTGGTTGCTATGGTGTTGCTAGGCGGTTGCTAGGGTGTTCTGGTGGTTGCTAAGGTGTTGCTAGGCAGTTGCTAAGGTGTTATGGGTGGTTGCTAGGGTGTTGCTAGGCAGTTGCTAAGGTGTTTTGGTGGTTGCTAGGCGGTTGCTAGGGGATTCTGGGTGGTTGCTAGGGTGTTGCTAGGCGGTTGCTAGGGTGTTCTGGTGGTTGCTAGGGTGTTGCTAGGCGGTTGCTAGGGTGTTCTGGTGGTTGCTAAGGTGTTGCTAGGCGGTTGCTAGGGTGTTCTGGTGGTTGCTAAGGTGTTGCTAGGCAGTTGCTAAGGTGTTCCGGGTGGTTGCTATGGTGTTGCTAGGCAGTTGCTAAGGTGTTCTGGGTGGTTGCTATGGTGTTGCTAGGCGGTTGCAAGGGTGTTCTGGTGGTTGCTAAGGTGTTGCTAGGTGGTTGCTAGGGTGTTCTGGTGGTTGCTAGGGTGTTGCTAGGCAGTTGCTAGGGTATTCTGGGTGGTTGCTATGGTGTTGCTAGGTGGTCCAGTATGGTGCTATGGTGTTGCTGTGATCCAGAGTTATGTTCAATATAAAGCGGTTTCTATGGTGTAGGACGGCCCATTTCATGGGCCGTCCTACACCATAGTAAGTCAGTGTGGCAAATTTGGGCAGCTCCTGCAACCCAGGGGTGCAACTTTTACCCCACTGTGAGGTATTTTCTTACAGAGCCTGTCAGCCTCTTCAAATGTGGTACATTACAAGTTTCTGAGAAATCATCGCCATTTAGCATTGCACGAGGCCTGCGGCCTCGTGCCTATGGCCTGCGGTTGCTAGGGTGCTGTAACTGGTTGCTATGGTGTGAATTTAGAGTTTATGAGTTTAGAGTTTATAAGTTTTAATGAGTAAGTGTCCAGAGTTTATTAATTTATGAGTTTAATAGTTTGAGAGTTAATTAGAGTATAAGTTTATGAATTTAGAGTTTATGGGTTAGAGTTTATAAGTTTAAATGAGTCTAAGAGTTCAAGTTTAGAGTTTATTAATTTATTGTGAGTTTAACAGTTTAAGATTAGATAGATAAGTGTCATAGATAGATGAGTTCATTAGTTTAAATGAGTCTCAATGGCTCATAGTGTAAATGGCAGTTGGAGTCTAGGGCTTCAAGGTATTTAGATTTGAAATTTTGACAGTTGGGGAGCCTGGCAGTCTGAACATTCCACAATGTTAAGTCAATGGGATTTTTAAATAGTTTTTTTCAAGGTTTGATCGTCATTTTTAGGAAAACCGTAAGTCCGATCAGTCTGAAAAGATATAGCAACGCGAGTCAGAACAGTTTGAGTGTCCGTGCCGAGTTTGGAGTATGTGGAGTTAAAGCTCTAGGAGGAGATAGAGTTGGAAATTTTAGGGGGCAGAATAATAATAATAATAATAATAACTAGATTAAAAAGTTTGTCAAGACAAACTTTAAGTTGGCTTGTGAAAGTTTGGAACAGAAAGTTTGATAGATAAAGTTAGAAATATATAGATAGATAGAGTTAGAAGAGTTAGAAAGAGATAGATAGAATAAATAGATAGCTAGAGTTAGAAAGTGATAGATAGATAGATAGATAGATAGATAGATAGATAGATAGATAGATAGATGATAGATAGATAGATAGATAGATAGAGTTAGAGATAGATAACAGACAGACAGACAGACAGACAGACAGACAGACAGACAGACAGACAGACAGACAGACAGACAGACAGATAGACAGATAGATAGAGTTACTTTGGTGGTTGCTATGGTGTTGCTATGCGGTTGCTAGGGTGTTCTGGGTGGTTGCTATGGTGTTGCTAGGCAGTTACTAGGGTTATCTGGGTGGTTGCTATGGTGTTGCTAGGCAGTTGCTAAGGTGTATTGGTGGTTGCTAGGCAGTTGCTAGCAGGGGGTTCTGGGTGGTTGCTATGGTGTTGCTAGGGTGTTCTGGGTGGTTGCTAGGGTGTTGCTAGGCAGTTGCTAGGGGGTTCTGGGTGGTTGCTATGGTGTTGCTAGGTGGTTGCTAGGGTGTTCTGGGTGGTTGCTATGGTATTGTTAGGCAGTTGCTATGGTGTTCTGGGTGGTTGCTAGGGTGTTGCTAGGCAGTTGCTAGGGGGTTCTGGGTGGTTGCTATGGTGTTGCTAGGTGGTTGCTAGGGTGTTCTGGGTGGTTGCTATGGTGTTGCTAGGTGGTTGCTATGGTGTTCTGGGTGGTTGGTATGGTGTTGCTAGGTGGTTGCTATGGTGTTCTGGGTGGTTGCTATGGTGTTGCTAGGCGGTTGCTAAGGTGTTCTGGGTGGTTGCTATGGTGTTGCTAGGCGGTTGCTAGGGTGTTCTGGTGGTTGCTAAGGTGTTGCTAGGCAGTTGCTAAGGTGTTCTGGGTGGTTGCTATGGTGTTGCTAGGCGGTTGCTAGGGTGTTCTGGGTGGTTGCTATGGTGTTGCTAGGTGGTTGCTATGGTGTTCTGGGTGGTTGCTATGGTGTTGCTAGGCGGTTGCTAAGGTGTTCTGGGTGGTTGCTATGGTGTTGCTAGGCGGTTTGTCACCAGAGATGTGTCCAGTGTGATTGTGACTCCTGAATTCTGAAACAGTGCTGAGGTGTGTGAAATGCTCTGGATGATTGTGTGGCACGAGTGCTGCGAGCAATTCTTGAACATTGTCTGGTGGATAGCACTCAGCAGTGGATGCATCTTCCATTCTCTGCAGTGGAATGCTGTGTGGATGATTGAGGGTTGCTAAGGTGTTCTGGGTGGTTGCTATGGTGTTGCTATGCGGTTGCTAGGGTGTTCTGGGTGGTTGCTATGGTGTTGCTAGGCAGTTACTAGGGTTATCTGGGTGGTTGCTATGGTGTTGCTAGGCAGTTGCTAAGGTGTATTGGTGGTTGCTAGGCGGTTGCTAGGGGGTTCTGGGTGGTTGCTATGGTGTTGCTAGGGTGTTCTGGGTGGTTGCTAGGGTGTTGCTAGGCAGTTGCTAGGGGGTTCTGGGTGGTTGCTATGGTGTTGCTAGGTGGTTGCTAGGGTGTTCTGGGTGGTTGCTATGGTGTTGCTAGGCGTTGCTATGGTGTTCTGGGTGGTTGGTATGGTGTTGCTAGGCGGTTGCTAGGGGGTTCTGGGTGGTTGCTATGGTGTTGCTAGCTGGTTGCTAGGGTGTTCTGGGTGGTTGCTATGGTGTTGCTAGGTGGTTGCTATGGTGTTCTGGGTGGTTGCTATGGTGTTGCTAGGTGGTTGCTATGGTGTTCTGGGTGGTTGCTATGGTGTTGCTAGGCGGTTGCTAAGGTGTTCTGGGTGGTTGCTATGGTGTTGCTAGGCGGTTGCTAGGGTGTTCCGGTGGTTGCTAAGGTGTTGCTAGGCAGTTGCTAAGGTGTTCTGGGTGGTTGCTATGGTGTTGCTAGGCGGTTGCTAGGGGTTTCTGGGTGGTTGCTAAGGTGTTGCTAGGCGGTTGCTAAGGTGTTCTGGGTGGTTGCTATGGTGTTGCTAGGCGGTTGCTAAGGTGTTCTGGGTGGTTGCTATGGTGTTGGTAGGCAGTTGCTAGGGTGTTCCGGTGGTTGCTAAGGTGTTGCTAGGCAGTTGCTAAGGTGTTCTGGGTGGTTGCTATGGTGTTGCTAGGCGGTTGCTAGGGTGTTCTCGGTGGTTGCTAGGGTGTTGCTAGGCGGTTGCTAGGGTGTTCTGGGTGGTTGCTATGGTGTTGCTAGGCGGTTGCTATGGTGTTCTGGGTGGTTGCTATGGTGTTGCTAGGCGGTTGCTAGGGGGTTCTGGGTGGTTGCTATGGTGTTGCTAGGTGGTTGCTAGGGTGTTCTGGGTGGTTGCTATGGTGTTGCTAGGCGGTTGCTAGGGTGATCTGGTTGATAGATAGATAGATAGATAGATAGATAGATAGATAGATAGATAGATAGATAGATAGATAGATAGATAGATAGATAGATAGATAGATAGATAGATAGATAGATAGATAGATAGATAGATAGATAGATAGATAGATAGATAGATAGATAGATAGAGAGTTAGATAGAGTTAGAGATAGATAGATTTATAGATAGATAGATAGATAGATAGATAGATAGATAGATAGATAGATAGATAGATAATGGATAGATCAATAGAATCAATAGATAGATAGATAGATAGACAATAGATAGATAGATAGATCAGATAGATAGAGTTCTAGAAAGATAGATAGAGTTAAGAGATAGATAGAGTTAGAGACAGATAGATCAATAAAGAGATAGAGAATAGATAAATAGATAAATACAATATCAGATCAATAAAGTTAGATAGATAGATAGATGGATAGATAGATAGATAGATAGATAGATGGATAGATAGATAGATGATAGATAGATAGATTGATGATGGATAGATAGATAGATAGATTAGAGTGATGGATCGTTAGATAGATAGTTAGATAGATAGTTCAATAGAGGATAGATAGAGATAGATAGATAGATAGATAGATAGATAGATAGATAGATAAGGAGTTAGAAAGATAGATAGATAGATAGATAGATAGATAGATAGATAGATAGATAGATAGATAGATAGATAGATAGATAGATAGATAGATAGATAGATAGATAGATAGATAGATAGATAGATAGATAGATAGATAGATAGGTCATAGATAGATGAGTTCATTAGTTTGAATGAGTTTCAATGGCTCATATAGTGTATAGAATGACAGTTTGATTGAGTCTAGGGCTTCAAGGTATTTAGATTTGAATTTTTGACAGTTGGGGAGTTTGAAATTCTGAAGATTCCACAATGTTAAGTCAATGGGAGTTTTTTCCGACTTTGATCGTCATTTTTAGGAGAACCGTAAGTCCGATCAGTTAGAAAAGATATAGCACACTAAGTCAGAACAGTTTGAGTGTCCGTGCCGAGTTTGGAGTATGTGGAGTTAAAGCTTCTAGGAGAGATAGAGTCAGAAAATTTTCCGACTCAGAAAAGAAATAATGAGATAAGTTTAAAATAGGACTTCAATATGTTGGCTTTCACAAGCCAACTTAGGCAACTGCAGATTAAAACGTTTGTCGAGACAAACTTTTAAGTTGGCTTGTGAAAGTTTTGGAACCGAAAGTTTGATAGATAAAGTTAGAAATATATAGATAGATAGAGTTAGAAAGAGTTTAGAAAGAGATAGATAGAATCAATAGATAGACAGAGTTAGAGATAGATAGATAGATAGATCAATCAATAGATAAGATAGATAGATAGATAGATAGATGAATAGATAGATAGATAGATAGATAGATAGATAGATAGATAGATAGATAGATAGATAGATAGATAGATAGACAGAGTTGGAGTAGATAGATAGATGGATAGATAGATGGATGGATGGATAGATAGATAGATAGATAGATAGATAGATAGATAGATAGATAGATAGATAGATAGATAGATAGATAGATAGATAGATAGATAGATAGATCAGATAGATAGATAGATAGATAGATAGATAGATAAGATAGATAGATAGATAGATAGATAGATAGATAGATACTTTGGTGGTTGCTATGGTGTTGCTATGCAGTTGCTAGGTTGTTCTGGGTGGTTGCTATGGTGTTGCTAGGCAGTTACTAGGGTTATCTGGGTGGTTGCTATGGTGTTGCTAGGCAGTTGCTAAGGTGTATTGGTGGTTGCTAGGCGGTTGCTAGGGGGTTCTGGGTGGTTGCTATGGTGTTGCTAGGGTGTTCTGGGTGGTTGCTTGGGTGTTGCTAGGCAGTTGCTAGGGGTTCTGGGTGGTTGCTATGGTGTTGCTAGGTGGTTGCTAGGGTGTTCTGGGTGGTTGCTAGGGTGTTGCTAGGCGGTTGCTATGGTGTTCTGGGTGGTTGGTATGGTGTTGCTAGGCGGTTGCTAGGGGGTTCTGGGTGGTTGCTATGGTGCTACTAGGCAGTTGCTAGGGTGTTCTGGGTGGTTGCTATGGTGTTGCTAGGCAGTTGCTAGGGTGATCTGGGTGGTTGCTATGATGTTGTTAGGCGGTTGCTATGTGTTCTGGGTGGTCGCTATGGTGTTGCTAGGCGGTTGCTAGGGTGTTCTGGGTGGTTGCTATGGTGGTGCTAGGCGGTTGCTAAGGTGTTATGGGTGGTTGCTAGGGTGTTGCTAGGCAGTTGCTAAGGTGTTTTGGTGGTTGCTAGGCGGTTGCTAGGGGATTCTGGGTGGTTGCTATGGTGTTGCTAGGCGGTTGCTAGGGTGTTCTGGTGGTTGCTAAGGTGTTGCTAGGCAGTTGCTAAGGTGTTCCGGGTGGTTGCTATGGTGTTGCTAGGCAGTTGCTAAGGTGTTCTGGGTGGTTGCTATGGTGTTGCTAGGCGGTTGCTAGGGTGTTCTGGTGGTTGCTAAGGTGTTGCTAGGCAGTTGCTAAGGTGTTATGGGTGGTTGCTAGGGGGTTGCTAGGCAGTTGCTAAGGTGTTTTTGTGGTTGCTAGGCGGTTACTAGGGGATTCTGGGTGGTTGCTATGGTGTTGCTAGGTGGTTGCTAGGGTGTTCTGGGTGGTTGCTAGGGTGTTGCTAGGCGGTTGCTAGGGTGTTCTGGTGGTTGCTAAAGTGTTGCTAGGCAGTTGCTAAGGTGTTCCGGGTGGTTGCTATGGTGTTGCTAGGCAGTTGCTAAGGTGTTCTGGGTGGTTGCTATGGTGTTGCTAGGCGGTTGCTAGGGGGTTCTGGGTGGTTGCTATGGTGTTGCTAGCTGGTTATTCTATTCATTCAATATGTAATGAATGCACTCTGGATTGATTCACATTGCATGCATTGCTATGGATTATCCATGAATTGTCATAGTGTATTATTACTCCATGAACATTGCTGTATTGATATTACATGAATTATCGTATCCACTATCCTATTACTTCCACCATTGCTGCAAAATATATGGTAGTTGCTATTGGTATTACATCCAGGTATGGTGCAATTGATTCTACAGAGGATGATTGACTGATGATTGATTATCCACATTGGTACATCAACTCATTGATCATTGCTCCTATATGATGAATATCTGGACAGTTGAATGTGATTGCTATTGAATTATCACGATTGCTGTATGGATTGATAGTTTATTATTCCTATACTTTGACAGTTACTGAATCGTGGTTGCTATTATGAATATCGCCACAGGTGCTCATCCCAATTTAAAGTCGTTGTACTGCATGAATACTCATCATCACAATATTACTCCAAGTCACTATCCTATTAGCTCACATGCTCAACTGGAACATTAGTTGGTCAATACACTTCCCGCATACCTGCCTGTATGATGATTATGCTGGACTGCACTTACAACACTGATATCCAAACATGCTGTACGTGACTTCATTACATTGCTGCAATATCAAGGTGAACATGCTATGGTGTTGCTAGGTGGTTGCTAGGGTGTTCTGGGTGGTTGCTATGGTGTTGCTAGGCGGTTGCTAGGGTGATCTGGTTGATAGATAGATAGATAGATAGATAGATAGATAGAGAGTTAGAAAGAGATAGATAGATGATAGATAGATAGATAGATAGATAGATAGATAGATAGATTAGATAGATAGATAATAGATAGATAGATAGATAGATAGATAGATAGATAGATGAGTTCATTAGTTTGAATGAGTTTCAATGGCTCATATAGTGTATAGAATGACAGTTTGATTGAGTCTAGGGCTTCAAGGTATTTAGATTTGAATTTTTGACAGTTGGGGAGTTTGAAATTCTGAAGATTCCACAATGTTAAGTCAATGGGAGTTTTTTCCGACTTTGATCGTCATTTTTAGGAGAACCGTAAGTCCGATCAGTTAGAAAAGATATAGCACACTAAGTCAGAACAGTTTGAGTGTCCGTGCCAAGTTTGGAGTATGTGGAGTTAAAGCTCTAGGAGGAGATAGAGTCAGAAAATTTTCCGCTCAGAAAAAGAATAATAACTAGATTAAAAAGTTTGTCGAGACAAACTTTAAGTTGGCTTGTGAAAGTTTGGAACAGAAAGTTTGATAGATAAAGTTAGAAATATATAGATAGATAGAGTTAGAAAGAGTTAGAAAGAGATAGATAGAATAAATAGATAGCTAGAGTTAGAAAGTGATAGATAGATAGATAGATAGATAGATAGATAGATAGATAGATAGATAGATAGATAGATAGATAGATAGATAGATAGATAGATAGATAGATAGATAGAGTTAGAGATAATATCTACTAGGGATAGATAGATAGGTGTTGCTAGGTGGTTGCTATGGTGTTCTGGGTGGTTGCTTAGGTGTTGCTAGGCAGTTGCTAAGGTGTTCTGGGTGGTTGCTATGGTGTTGCTAGGCGGTTGCTATGGTGTTCTGGGTGGTTGCTAGGGTGTTGCTAGGCGGTTGCTAGGGTGTTCTGGGTGGTTGCTAGGGTGTTGCTAAGCAGTCGCTAGGGGGTTCTGGGTGGTTGCTATGGTGTTGCTAGGCGGTTGCTATGGTGTTCTGGGTGGTTGGTATGGTGTTGCTAGGCGGTTGCTAGGGGGTTCTGGGTGGTAGCTTTGGTGTTGCTAGGTGGTTGCTAGGGTGTTCTGGGTGGTTGCTATGGTGTTGCTTGGTGGTTGCTATGGTGTTCTGGGTGGTTGGTATGGTGTTGCTAGGTGGTTGCTATGGTGTTCTGGGTGGTTGCTATGGTGTTGCTAGGCGGTTGCTAGGGTGTTCCGGTGGTTGCTAAGGTGTTGCTAGGCAGTTGCTAAGGTGTTCTGGGTGGTTGCTATGGTGTTGCTAGGCGGTTGCTAGGGTGTTCTGGGTGGTTGCTATGGTGTTGCTAGGTGGTTGCTAGGGTGTTCTGGGTGGTTGCTATGGTGTTGTTAGGCGGTTGCTAGGGTGATCTGGTTGATAGATAGATAGATAGATAGATAGATAGATAGATAGATAGATAGATAGATAGATAGATAGATAGATAGATAGATAGATAGATAGATAGATAGATAGATAGAGAGATAGATAGATAGATAGATAGATAGATAGATAGATAGATAGATAGATAGATAGATAGATAGATAGATAGATAGATAGATAGATAGATAGATAGATAGAGATAGATAGATAGATAGATAGATAGATAGATAGATAGATAGATAGATAGATAGATAGATAGATAGATAGAGAGTTAGATAGATAGATAGATAGAGTTAGAAAGATAGATAGAGTTAGAGATAGATAGATTTATAGATAGATAGATAGATAGATAGATAGATAGATAGATAGATAGATAGATAGATAGATAGATAGATAGATAGATAGATAGATAGATAGATAGATAGATAGATAGATAGATAGATAGATAGATAGATAGATAGATAGATAGATAGATAGATAGATAGATAGATAGATAGATAGATAGATAGATAGATAGATAGATAGAGTTAGAATAGATAGAGTTAGAGATAGATAGATAGATAGATAGATAGATTTATAGATAGATAGATAGATAGATAGATAGATAGATAGATAGATAGATAGATAGATAGATAGATAGATAGATAGATAGATAGATAGATAGATAGATAGATAGATAGATAGATAGATAGATAGAGAGTTAGATAGATAGATAGATAGATAGATAGATAGATAGATAGATAGATAGATAGATAGATAGATAGATAGATAGATAGATAGATAGATAGATAGATAGATAGATAGATAGATAGAGATAGATAGATAGATAGATAGATAGATAGATAGATAGATAGATAGATAGATAGATAGAGATAGATAGATAGATAGAGTTAGAAAGATAGATAGAGTTAGAGATAGATAGATTTATAGATAGATAGATAGATTTATAGATAGATAGATAGATAGATAGATAGATAGATAGATAGATAGATAGATAGATATAGATAGAGTTAGATAGATAAAATAAATAGAAGATACAATCAATAAATCAGATAGATAGATGATAATAGATAGAATAGATAGATGATAACAATAAATAGATAGATCAAATAAATAGATAGATAGATAGATAGATAGATAAATAATAGAGTTAGAGAGATAGATAAATAGATAGATAAATAGAATAGATAGATCAGATAGATAGATAGATAAATAAATGTAGATATATAGATCAGATAGATAGATAGAGTTAGAAGAGATAGAGTTAAGAGTAGATAGATTTATAGATAGATAGATTTATAGATAGATCAGATAGATGAGATGAGATGATAGATAGATAGATAGATAGATAGATAGATAGATAGATAGATAGATAGATAGATAAGAAGTTAGAATAGAGAGTTAGATAAGATAGATAGATAAGAGTCAGATAGATAGATAGATAGATAGATAGATAGATAGATAGATAGATAGATAGATAGATAGATAGATAGATAGATAGATAGATAGATAGAGAGTTAGAAAGAGATAGATAGATAGATAGATAGATAGATAGATAGATAGATAGATAGATAGATAGATAGATAGATAGATAGATAGATAGATAGATTAGATAGATAGATAGAGTTAGATAGATAGATAGATAGATAGATAGATAGATAGATAGATAGATAGATAGATAGATAGATAGATAGATAGATAGATAGATAGATAGATAGATAGAGTAGATAGATAGATAGATAGAATAGATGATAGATACGATAAATAAATAGATAGATAGATAGATAAATAGATAGATAGATAGATAGATAGATAAGATAGATAGATAGATAGATAGATAGATAGATAGATAGATAGATAGATAGATAGATAGATAGATAGATAGATAGATAGATAGATAGATTTAGATAAGATAGATAGATAGATAGATAAATAGATAGATAGATAGATAGAGTTAGACAGATAGATAGATAGATAGATAGATAGATAGATAGATAGATAGATAGATAGATAGATAAATAGATAGATAGATAGATAGATAGATGAGATAGAATCAGATAGATAGAATAGATAGATAGAGGGCATTAGATAGAATAGATAGATAGATAGATGGATCAGATAGATAGATCAATCGATAAAGATAGATAGATAAAGATAGACAGTCAGAGAGTTAGATAGAGAGTATAAATGAGATAGATAGATAGAATAGATAGATAGATAGATAGATAGATAGATAGAGAGATAGATAGATAGATAGATAGATAGATAGATAGATAGAATGAGAGTTAGATAGAGAGTTAATAGAGAGTATAGAGATAGATATAGATAGAGTATAGAAG
>JAQIUQ010000100.1:5000-27728 GCA_030378365.1 Hybognathus amarus
TTTATTTTGACGGGTTGTAGTGAAGACCAAAAGTGAAGAAAAGTGTAAAACAAAGTTTTTTCTCAAATAAAATTATGAAAATGCCCATTAGGCGTTCTCTCAGAGCAGCTCTGGAAATGTTCATATTCACAAATTGTTTGCGAGAACGCTGAAAACACCATTGCTGTGTCCGAAATGTCCCACTACTCACTATATAGTGGACTATATAGTGAGCTTGCCATTTTGTAGTGCTGTCCAAATGTAAAATGATGATTATTATACCCTATATAGTCCTCTCAATGTATCCCAGAATGCATTTTGAAAAGTAGTGTACAACCATGTGTACAACCGATGGTCACTAACAAAGCCCTGCATACCATCATGCATTGCGCGGATCGTAAAAATAAGTTATAATAATGTGTGGAGTAGTGCATTAAAACAAAAGCGGCAAGAAATCACTTTTAGTTTTTAAATTTTGGAGAAATAAGCTCAAGTATAAAGTAATGTATTTATTTTGAAAAATCTATTAAGCCCAGAGCCGGCTCGGCACCAGCTGACAGATGATGTACATCAACGGCGCGAGAGACGAATCGAAGTAGTGTCCGAAAGTGGTGTTTCTATTATGCTGGTGAGCTCACTATATAGTGCTCTGCTCTCTAACCCCAACATAGGGGTTAGGGAGTAGTGCTTTGAGTGGAGATTTCAGACACAGCACATGAATGTCACGCATACTGAGTATGTACTAAGTTAACTTAGTAGACAAAAAGCGGCGCAGCTCAGCAGAACAAATAGGGTTATACATTTACATGCAGTATTTTTGTGCTTAAATATTCACAGACCAGGTTGCAATTGGATTTATTGCACATTTCTACTTTCCATGTATCTATCCATTATTTTGCATGTATTATCGTGATATCTGCGTTAAGTGAATAATTCCACTTTCATGACCAGTGTTGGTCAAGTTACTTGAAAATAGTAATTAGTTACTGATTACTTCTCCAAAAAAGTAATCCAGTTACTTTACTGATTACTTATTTTCAAAAGTAATTAGTTACTTTACTACTTACTTTACTAAGTTACTTTTCAAAAACATGATGCACGCCCTAATTCTATCCTTTCTGCACATTCCATCATTTAAAATTTAATCAAATGAAACATTCTCTTTTTTAAACTTTTTTATTATGTTTTATTAGTTTCAATAATTTAACTTTATGAACATTACATCAAACAAAAATGTAATTAAATGCAACAGCCTCATACTTTAAGAAAATTGTAGAACATTTAAACGCATTTTCTGCACATTCCACCATTTTTTTAATAGAACTCATCCTTCTGTTAACTTATAAGTTATAATTCTGCATATTTCAGCATATAATTATTTTTTGTAAAACAATTCATTCAGAATAAAAGTTAATAAAATACAGCAATAAATCACATCTTTAACTCATCGATAAAACATCTTTAAATAGTAAAGTGCAGAGAAGACAAGAGTAAAAATAATTTAACAGAACAGAAAAAGCTGTTGCATGCCACGTTTAGGATGTTAGTCTAGTCTCATTTTATGGCAGACAAGGCCCTATGTTTTTTTACTTTCTTTTGGAGTGAAACAGTGGTTATATCGCATCAGCAGAAGCTTCTCAAACCTCTTCACAGTCACACAGTCTGTTCCTTTTCGGGGAAAGCACCAATCCACCTAAACTGAACAGCCGTTCCACCGGTGCACTGGATGGAGTTGGAGTGTTGTATTTCATGTACATCTTTTTGATGTTTGGGAACTGATTCAGAATCTCAAGCTCATAGCCTGACCTTAAATAGTCAGTTACTTCATTTTCTGCTGAGAAGCTTTCAGTGGGCTGGTTCTCAAAATCAAAAAAGTCCATTTCAGCTGGGCTGGCTGCCAGTTGGGACACATTAGCATTGTCAGCTGCAGGTGCAGTTTTGCGACACTCTGTTGTCAGAAGCTCCTTCAAACACTCTCTCCTACGCTCATCTCTCAGCCACCGAAGTTTGAACTTGGGACAAGTGGCCGCTGCAAGAAGTCCTTCTTGGCTATCCAGTACAGCGTCAAAACGAATCTTGATGGCCTGTAAAATACAATATGACAACTAAGAAAATATTCAATTTACTAAATAAATTGGCAATTTTAACTATTTTGTGTGCTCTATGACCTAAACCATCTCATTTGCTATCAATAATGTATGAGATTTAATTTAGGTTGAGGTGGTTTTGACCTTCTTATTTCAGTCTTATATTGATGTTAAGATTAATATTTATGATTAAGAATGATTAATATCCCTGATATTGGACAGGGTATAAATAATTGATCATTTATTATATTCTATCATTTTAGTAATTGTACTCACTGCTTAAAAAAAAACTGTAAGATCTGCACACCATGAATGGTATAAGAAATTTAACAAATCCACCCAAATCAGTTATCAAATAATAATTTTTACCTTTACAATAACATCTGGAAGGCTGGCTGTCATTCTGAGGTCATCTTTCAGGGCTAGTGTCTTTGACATCAGGCTTGTGAGTGTTGGTAGTAAAGCCCCATAGGTGCACTCATCCCCTTGTAGATGTCCAGCAGCCAGCAGCCATATCACCCTGTAGCCCAAGACTGGTTGCCCACTGAAGCTAAGCAGGGCTGAGCCTGGTTAGTACCTGGATGGGAGACCTTCTGAGAAAACCAGGTTGCTGCTGGAAGAGGTGTTAGTGAGGCCAGCAGGGGGTGCTCACCCTGTGGTCTGCGTGGGTCCTAACACCCAGTATAGTGATGGGGACACTATACTGTCAAAAAGAGCACCGTCCTTCGGATGAGACGTTAAACCGAGGTCCTGACTCTCTGTGGTCATTAAAAATCCCAGGATGTCTTTCGAAAGAGTAGGGGTGTAACCCCGGCATCCTGGCCAAATTTGCCCAGTGGCCTCTGTCCATCATGGCCTCCTAATCATCCCCATATATATATACCAATTGGCTTCATCACTGTCTCCTCTCCACCAGTAAGCTGGTGTGTGGTGGGCGTTCTGGCGCAATATGGCTGCCGTCGCATCATCCAGGTGGATGCTGCACACTGGTGGTGGTTGAGGAGATTCCCTCTCTCTGTAAAGCGCTTTGGGTGCCTAGAAAAGCGCTATATAAATGTAAGGAATTATTATTATTATTATGTCTAGTGCTACGGTCAGGGGCTTCATCACGGTGCAGTACTCTTGTAAGAATAGGTACTCCCTTTCATTAAGGCACTTGATTCCCAGTTTTACACACAGCGGATTCCAACTCATTCATCGGAATTGTGATGATTCTGGAAATGGCCTCGGGCAGGGAATTCCACCTTGTTGATGTGGGTACCATCAGTTTCCTGCGGCTGATTTCCTCCACCTGTTCAGAGGCTAATGTTGATCGACTTGCTTTAGTCCAAAGAGCAGAGCATTTTGCAATACTACTTCTACATACAGCCTTGGTGTCTGCAGAGGAATTTAAATGTTTGTCAACATCACTTGTTGAAATGAGGTTAATCTGTGTGAGATGCACACCTGTAGTGTGGCGGGAGGCTAAACTGTCCATCACCAGATGCGGTTGAAGAGCTTCTATGACATCTGTAAAAGTTGTTCTTCATCATCATCATCACCTTCTTCTTCATTTTCAGATACAGACTCTAAATTACAAGGCTGATACACTCTGAATGCTTTGGCGAAATTAGATGCATTATCAGTTACAGTGGCAACAACTTTACCATGTATTCCATATGATGAATGGATTTCTTCAATCTCTGCTCCAATTACATCGTAGGTGTGCCTGCCTCTAATTCTCTTACATGCTAGGGCGGCCTTGTTGCGCTGTAAAGTGGAATTAATCCAGTGAACTGTTACACCCATAAAACTTTTGTTGTTTACTGTCCAGATGTCAGCAGTAGTGGACACAAAGTCTACATCTACGAGTGCAGCCTTCAAATTAGCGTCCATTATGTCGTATCTCTCTCAAGGTATCCTGCAAATGACTTTCTCTGCGGCAACTTGACACCGTGTTTGGTCGGTATTTTTTCTCGAATGCGTCGGAATGATTCAGAGTCAGACAGTGGAAATGGGCAGCATGTCCTCGACATTATAGCCAGCGACGAGCTTATTCAGTTCAGCGGCACTAAGTCCTGTCACTTTTACGTCTATTTTCAGCTGTTTAGCTGAAGGGCCCTCGGAGGTCCGCCCGGTGGAATTGGATGTCGCCGCAGCGTGTCATATGAGTTCGCGGTTCAGGGTTTTGTTCACGTTCAGTGAGTTTCACATTCCTGTGCTGGCTTGCTAGGTGCTTGCTCAGATTTGAGGTGGTATTTTTCGCTGTAGATAAAAGTTTTCTTCCCACGCAGAGTGTACAGCGGACGCTGATGTTTTTCACCTTTAACCGAGTCAAACTCAAAGTAATGACGGTACTTCCAAGCATTAAACGCTGCATGGTCCTGCTCTCTCCCGCGATCCATGTTGTCTCGTTGCAACTCTACACATGTAAGTGTTGTTTACATTACCGCTGACGTCGCGGCGCTCCTGCGTCATTGTCACTCACGACTCGCGTCACGAGACAGTCTCACGAAGTCATGAAAACAAAATCACGTTCAAGTAATGCAGTAACGCAGCCTGCTTACGGGGAAGTAACGGTAATCTGAATTACTGTTTTTGCAACTGTAATCCCTTACTTTACTCGTTACTTGAAAAAGTAATTGGATTACAGTAACGCGTTACTTCTAACGCGTTACTGCCCATCACTGTTCATGACTGGATTTCGGGATTCCCTCTGCATCACGTAAGTCACTCAAAATTATAATCGGCATATACCTTTATCTGCAGGACGGGTAGTGTCCTATATCCTCCTTTGCAGCCACTTTGCGTTCACTTTTCTAGCAAACAAATATCTATCCTCGAGGACATAATTCGTTTCATAAGAATTCGAACGCGATTCGTTTTCAGCTTCAGCTGGGTCTGTCTATGGGTCTGCGTCACCTTTCTTGTGCGTTTGTTCTCCCGCCTTACAACCAATGCAGTAGGTTCCGGAAGTGTGATTATTTTTTTTTCCTGTGTACTATTATTTTTTACTCCAGTAGCGGATATGATTTAAAATGTAGCGAAGTACAATACTTACAAACAAAATGTACTTAAGTGTGAGAGTTCTGGGCGGGTCTAGATCTTGGAGGGAGAATTTGCATATCATAACTTAATAATTCATAATTAATAATTCATTATATAGGTTTGGATAAGCCCGGTCTTACATGTTAATGAATCTTACAATGAGGGCTTTCTGTTAACTTTACTTATATGTATACATGTGTATCTCCGCAATTAACCACAAATTAATTGTAACAGATTGCACAGACCACAGTCTTACAAGACAAGTAAAATTAATTAGCTCAATTAATTTATGAGCAGGGAAAACTTAATTCTCTGGCCAGAAGAATTCAGCATTCCCAACTCCACAAAACATAACCTTTTTGGTATGTGTAGTTATATAAAGCATGCACGTTAGATCTTTCACTTCAGGGACTGTCATGACAGGACACGTAAAATTCAATCACAAATGGTCATATTGAATTTATTAAAGTCAATAAGGCAACTATAGTAAGCATTTACTACGTTGAACAATGATACATGTATATACAAACATTAAACACAAACTAAGACGACCAGGGCGTTAGACGATAAGTGAGTTGGAGAGAGAGAGAGAGAGAGAGAGAGTGAGGTGAGAGAGAGGGAGTTACAGTCACCAAACAGTCAATTAATCTTTCTGAACACCATGAAAACACTTTCTTTATGCTTCTGAGAGCTTGCTCAAGAAGGTGGCCAGCTACTACTGCACAACATGTTTGGTCTGTGTGTGTCACGGACTCGTGGCCAGGCCGGTTGGGCCGGCACGATGAATGGAGAGGCTCTCCTGTGTGCGCGCGTTCCGTGAGGGCGCGTGAGCGCGTTCGTGGAGCGCGGCGCTTTGCACTGCCTGTGGCTGGCAGGCGTGCATGGTTGGGTGCGTGCGTGGCTTCTTTGTTCCGTCGGGGAGTCACGTGGCGTTCGTTGGCATTCGGCGCGATGTTTGAAAGGCTTAAAAGTCTTTGAGGTGACGTTACCCGAGGAATAGATCGGCAAAGTCCCACTTCCTTTCCTGGGAAACGAACTTGGTAGTTCATTTGAGAGAGGGACAAAAACTTTGGACGATAGGGAAGAAGGATCCCGGTTGGGGGTCGGAGCTCTCGTGAGGAGATCCTTTCGGTGCTTCTTGGCATGAGACGTTTTCGAAGAGAAAGGGCGGAGCTGGCGCACTGCCTTTATCCCTTTGGGGACATCCATCCCTTTCCTGTTGGCTTGAGCCAATGAGGGATGTGTGGAGGCTGCACAGCGGAAACATTTCTTTCATGGTGCTTTGTTCTCAGACCAGCGCGCTCCTCGTGGAGGAGGGTGTGTTCACATAAGGGCTACTATTGAAACAGTTCGATCAGTCCTTGGCAGTCCAAGACATATTAAAAACACACTTTACTTTACTAGTCTCTGTACTACGTGTTCGGGGTCGTTCATATCTGATACGTATTCTTAGACGACACCAAGGAGCATTATGTTACATTAAATGAACATGTGCTTCTGTTTACAATGCCTACAGGAGGTTGTTTCTAATTCCTTTTTTATGTCGCAACTAACGGAGATATTTCACGAATGCGACCTGGGGCAAAGCACACATACATCAAACTACATGGATATATCTGGTTAAATGTATTTTAACATCGAAAAAGTCCATCGTCTTGGGTGAGAGACATGAAGCACATTCCACAAGTCTTGTAACATGATCTCAGCTCCAGTGAGTGGAAGAATGTGTGTGAGCGGTGTATGTGTGTGTGTTTGTGTGTGTGTGTCTGTGGGGGGGGGGGTCCAGAGTCCTTACAGGAGGACGGTTGATTCAGTACTGGCCAAAATCACTACATCTCCCCCTTTTCGTTAGATGAAGTCCTTACGTGGTCTTGCAGTCGAAAACCGACACCCGTCGCAATGGATGGAGGGCAGGTGGATCATGAAAGTCAGGTAGCAGGTGGTGGCTAGGCTGAGGTTCGGGCTCAGCTTGATGAGGTTGGGACGCAGTCTCCCAGTGTGGTACCCTCTTCCTGAGGGTCCAGTGGTGGCTGTGGAGGTTTGGGTCTGTTGAGTGTCTTGTGAGTGGTGTGAACATCTGTGTCAAGTGTCAAGAGCGTGCGTTGATTTCCCGTAGAGGTACCCAGCGCAGAATCACAGGCTGCGGTTCCAGGATTGGACAACAGGTGATGCAGTGGTGCAGGTGTTGAGTTGGAACACAGCTGGGAGAGCTATGTTGCTGAGAAGACAGTTTCAGTTCGGCTGGGCACCCCCGATTTTCACAGTTCAGTAATTCCAGTTCTGGAATCAGGGTGAAATCATGGGGTTTTTTCGTGAAGGATGGGACTTGACTAGGGCTCAGTCTAGAGGCAGGTAGCTCTGAAGTCTCGGAGCAGAAGGCTGCTTGATGCTGAGTTTTGAGCAAAGTCATTCTGAGCGCAGACATCAGTAAACCGATTGTCTCGCTGAGGAGTTCACTTGTCTGGTTCAGTGAGAATGCCGTAGGGCGTCTGTGGATCTGTCGCAGCTCCTTTGACGTTTACTTGATGGTCTGTGAGGAGGCACTCTGTTGCTCTGAGTCTTCCTTTGGCTGAAGGGTTTCAGTTGGTTGTGTTGCTGGACATGCCGGTGTTTGACTGCGTTCTGACAGCAGCGGCGTGGGGTTGGTGTTCCAGCTTAGCTCTTGCTTGCGTGGTGGTCGGACCCTCTGCTGTGTGATGTCGAACCTGGTGATGAGGCTGCAGTTGTCCTCTCTGGTTGGCTGGGAGGCACAGGAGGGCGACCACAGCAGCAGGCATCCTGTAACAGAGACGGCGGGGGAGAGAGAGAGAGAGAGAAAAGGGTGGAAAGATTTCAGCGGCTGTTGGCTAGGGACAGCCTGATGCCTTTGAGGAGATGCCGAGATGTCCTGGGTGCTGCGGTGTGCAGGCCCAGGCGTGGTGCGTGACAGGCATACACTGGCTGGTATATCCCCCTTTTGTACTGTGGCAGCACAAGCTGTGGGCGAAGTGATGTCACGAGGCCATGAATTTCAAGTGTTGGGCCGTCTGGCGGCATGTGCTTGCGTGAGCTTGCCGAGTCGTCGTGAGTCGGCGGCCGGTTGGGCGGTTGGAGGGTTTGAGGGTGGTTGTCTCAAAGTTCAGTTTGGTTAAGGTCTCAGATTTTTGGTTGAGCTGAAAGGTGCAGGGTAGCAAGTTCACGTTTACATTTGGTGCTGAGGCTGTGCCTTTATAGGCTGGTTGCTGGAGTTCTTGTGAGCCTCTGTGACCTGCCAGTTGGGCTCTTTGACCTGTGTGACTGAGAGGGGAGGGGTACTTGAACTTGAGCTCAGACATTCAAGTTGTTTAGAGTCTATTAAAGGCTCATGACAGATCTAACAGATCTTTGGCCAATCAAGACGTGCGTACGTAATCGTTCGTGATCGGTACAGCTGGGTAGATCCGGCACATAGCGGACCAATTGTTGGGTGAATGGGAGCTACCCGTGTTGAGCCAGATGTCGTTTTGGCTGTAGGGTTGCACCTTCAGCTTACCTGTTTGGGATTTTGAGAGTTCACTCTGATTGTCCGAGTCTTTTAAAGAGTTGGGCTGGCAGTGGCAGTGATGTTTGACTTAGTGTTCTGGCCACATGGCTTCGAGGCTCAAATCATTGTCTCTCTAGGTTGGCTAGGCAGAGTTTGCGCCACCCCTTTTGATTAGGTTTCCCAGAAGTCCTGGCGTCTGGGCTGATGTCGTGTGGGAACAGAGTGTTGTCATGCTCGAGGCTGTGCAGACTGTGTCAGTTGTGGTGGCTGCTTGGTGCTGTCACTCTGTGGAGTGGCAGTGAGCTCTGTAGTGTGATGCTGACGAAGCAGTGTTGTGGGTGTGTGTTTGGGTCTGGCGCTGAGACATAGCATGTCTCGGCTTTGTCCTTCTTGTGAGATCTTGTGCAAGACTCTTCAGCACTCTTCAGGATTTTTGCCGATCAGGTGACATGGGCTGCACTGTTGTTATCTGATGTGTGCTCTCAGATTTGTGCTTACCCAGTGCGCGTGTTGGAGAGGGGTACCGCTTCTGGGCTGAGGTGGGGCTCTGAGTCTCTTGGTGATGAGGTGCGGCTCCGAGGCTCTTGCTCTGGTGCAGTGAATGAGTGAGCATCAGGACAATGTTGTGTTGCCCTCTGTTGGCTTGGAACGGTTTACTCTCAGTGAAAGTGTGGGGTGCCTCCTAGAGGCAGGCTCTGAGTAATGCTCAGAGACAGGTTCAGTTGAGGGTGTTTACCACAGTCTTTTTGGGACAAAGTCTTTGCGTAATGTGAGCTTGTGGTCTCGTAGCTATGGTAGATATGCTACAGGGACAGGCCAGGTGCTGACGAATAACTCACTGTGGGATGCAAGCTTCAAAGAAACAAAGTTCTGAGATTGGCCATCCTTTCCATACCTGGTGGTTTGTCGGAGTCTGGATGGAGTTTACAGAGTTTCGGATCTCTTGCTTTTGATGTTGCCAGGCGGTGAGAACCTTTTGGTATGATTCTCGAATCAGGGAGTTAAGCGATTGGAAGCTTATTGCAACAGCTAATAGTAGCTCATTTGAGCAAGCATCTATCTGTTTTTAGACGAGCTCAGGAAGCACTGTCGCACCTCACGAACTGGGCGTCGTAATTCCATACTGGAGCAGAATCTGTTTCATGCAGGTCAGGTTGGTTAGAGCAGTTTGCAAGTGACAGTCTGGTCTGCATGTGGATAGGCTTTGCTGGTTACGCTGGTCGAATGCTTTGGTGACAGAGCCATGCCGTGGTTTGTGGCAGTGGTTCCTTGGGAGGTCGCAAGGTCAGGTTACGCAGGGGCTCTGTGGCATTCTGGCCACACTGGTTGTGAGTGGTTAGTGGGTGGCCCTAGAAGTTCAGGACTCTCTCTGCTTGATGGGGTTCGATTGAGGTCTTATAAAGTTCATAGAGCTCAGTGTCTCTTTTGTCCTAATCTTACTCAGCTGTGAATGTTTCAGGGGGCTGAGTTTTGTGTGGCTCCAAGGGGTATTTTCCTGGGAAGGACATAGCGAGATGAATAAATAGCGTACAGGTGGTTCTTATGGCTAAGTTGTTTCTCTGGACTTAGCTGGTGGTTCACTATAGCTCGAATGCTGTGTGAAGGAATAATAGGTAGGAAAGGAACAAGCTTTCTTATTTAAATTCTGCTTATTGTCGAGATCTACAGGACTCTAGTAGTGCCTTTGGTAAATCTGTAGATTTCTTTGTGTTTGGCAAGGGTCACAAAACGAGTGCACTGGCTGGAACTAAGCTACCAAAATGGCACAATAAGGGTGTCTGCTTCCTTTCTGGGCCCTATGGGAAATGGAACCACACTTACGCGACAAGAGAGGCAAAGGATTTAGATCAGTATGAGAGGACCTAATGGAACAAGCAGGAATAGCTGCTTGCTATTATTATCAGAGTCGAAAGGAATGAAATAATATTAACAGAGGGAAAAATAAAATCAAAATTAAAGCAAAAAGGAGGAATAGAATGATCAAAACATCGAAATGATCTGAAGTCGAGAGAATAATATTAATGGCAATCATGGCTAAACTTTTGGATTTGTTTTGATCAACACTCTGTCCAGTGGGTTGTAGCGGTTGCGTGTTCAAGACCACATTGGGTGTGTTCCTCACAAAGGTTTGGTCAACATGCCGACGAAAAATTCCTATGGTTATACGAGGTCTTCTTGTGTTGTTAAGTTGACGCAGATTTACTTGCAGTTGAACTTTCGAGTTTTTAAATTAACAGGGCATCTGTGAAGTTGGCTCTTTCAATGGTTAGCAAGGAGGTATTCCTTAACCCTGTGAGGGTAGACTTTGGCTAATGAGAATCCGCAAAACACGGAAAGTGAATAATTAGAAACCCTAAGTGGTGTTGAGGGGAAGTGTTCTGAGAATACTTGCACTGTGGAACACAGCTGTGATTAAGGGTTCGAGGAGATAATGCTAACTGCTAACTGTGGAGGTTCTTCGGCTTCAGCCTGCATTGGATTGGAGCTATGTCAGGTTAGCTCAGCCCAAGGTTAGCTTGATGCTAAGCTAGGTTAGCTTAGCCTAAGTTAGCTTAGTGGATGGGTGAGATTACAGCTTAGCCCACCTAAGCTCACTTTGATGCTAGGCTAGGTTACGCTCAGCCACGCCAGGCTGGTTTGTTTACAAAAAGTGACATTAAGAGTTGGCGTTTCCTGTGACAAGTTTGTCATGGGAGGCCAGAGGGTGTCAGAGCAGAAATTCAACAGTACCTGAAGAATGTCTGTGTGCAGTGAATCGTGCATGTGTTTAACAGGGTTAAAAGGGAGGCACCTATACTTTTATAGATTTTCAAGAGCTTGGTTGCATTAAGTGAGAAACGCAAATGTGTCTTGGCATTTGCTAATTTTCTCATGGAACTCTACTCTTTACTTCAGTCTTCTATTTGTTTTAGGGAGTGGGAGAAATAGATTTGCTGAGTCGAAGCTTTTGTCTTGTTACTATTTGCTTACAGAGTAAGGGAATAGGGTAGCTTCCTTAAGCATATATGGTTACATTGTTCTCTCATGCATGAATGCTGACTTTTCGGGCGAGGTTACTTCTTTTGATTCGTTTCAGTCAGCTTTCTGCTTGTAGGAGCAGCTAAAACTGCAGGTGAATTGCATCAATCTAAGCAATAAAATTAAGGCCTTTACTTTTTTTTGTAGGAGGGGAGCGTGGCCCAGGTTTACATACATATTGTAAGGCATTTCTATTGCCTGTAGCTGCTCTTCGTCAGAAACAGGTTTACTTATGCCCGCGATTTTGGGATTTCTTTTTTTTGTTTACTCCAAAGCGGAAAAGATATTCGGTACTAGGTTGCCGAGCTGCTGAGTGATTATCTGTTACACAGACTTACGCTTTTAATGCTGAAGTTCCTGAATACCAGTTGGGGAGTCTAAGGCCTTGGAGATTTTTTTTTTTTTTTTTTTAAAGTAGAGATGTCAATTCCCGCTATTTGTTTTTATCTGCATTTAGGCAAGCCAGCTATCAAGATGCGTACTGCACGTCAGTGTTTTAGTTAAAGTGCACGCGATGGTCGAGTGCACGCCTGTCCTCATTAACAGTACATTTAAACTCGGGTGATTTTACTACACTCTGTCGTCAAGGCAAAGTATGGAGTGGGTGTTTCCTGTGACTCTTCACTGTCGTAAATGTTTAACGGTGCCGTTCTAAACAACATCTAAAAACTGTTTGTTCAGAAGAGTCGTGCATAGTCTGTCGGCCGTTGAGGCGTACATGTCTATGTAAGATTCCTTTAACTTAGTAAAATTCTAATTCTACAAACGCAGAGTCTTTGCAACTCTTTGAACACCCATTTTCATCTACTTTTTCAAAAGTTCTACGTTCGAATGTTGATCAAGGACCTTTTAGCAGAGTCTTTGCACTGCCGTTCGTGCAGTGTCTTCTGGGTTAGGGTTTCAGCAAAGTAATTTGGGGTTCTGCAGAGTTCTACTGAGTGGGCCTTCACGCATCGTCGCATGGGCCTTGCGTGGCAGCGGGGACTATGGTGACTGGGATGAGAGGAGAGGGTTCTTGAAACTGGTGCCTCATCAGTTGCTAGGTCGCTGCAAGTTCCACAGCAAAGCTCTTTCAAAGCCGGTGGTGGTAGCACAGGCCCCCCCCTCCTGGGGTATCTCTGTCACGATCTTCCGTGCCGTGTCAGACACCGGTTGAGACAGCAGGTGGAAACTGAATATCTGATACAGAGTGTGGTGGAAGGCGGGCTTTCCACCTCCCCCCCTTTCAAGCTCTTGTGTTTTGGCTGAAATGTGCAGACTGGCTGGGGACTTGGTGTGTTTCCCTTCCGGTCATGCTGAAGTCTATAGAGTCTGCAAGGACTTATCTGGATGAGTTCATGCTAAGAATCTGTCTCTGCTGAACAAGCTTGTCAATAGTAGCACGCCTCTTGAGAAGTTTCTTTCGTAGGCCGTGGCTTGAGAAAATCTCTTTACAGTTCAGCATTTGTTCTTTGCAAAGGTTCCACTTCAAACTTCTCGTTGATACCTCTTTGGTTCTTTTTTCTATTGACTATTCTCTTTCAGTCTGTGTGGAAGATTTGACAGGGCAATTTGAAGTCTTTTTTACTTCCTCTGTGGTTTCGGGTCGTTGTCATCCTCGGCGTTGCAACCTTGTGCTTCCCAGGGCGATGCGGCTCCTTTGCGAGCGCGTGCGTGTGCGCTGAGCTGGTAGGCGAGGTTGGCGTGTCTGGCCAGTCTTGATAGGAGCTTTGGCTTGCATTGTGTGCCCATCAGCTTGTACACCGATCTGATCCCATTGCTCTGGCAGGGTCTGGGTAGCCAGTGGCTGGCAGGATGGAGTGTAGTGGATTACGCCATGCTTCCAGGTTGCCCGGGTGTGGGACTGGGACATCTGGCTTCACTGTGCAAGGAGGATGGAACACAACACACACAGAGACAATTGCAAGTTTGAACTAGTCTCGGGCTATGGGTAGGGTAGCAGATCTGTGAAGATATTTAGTGGCTGATGCAAACAGTTCAACAATTTCATGAACCAATTAATGATAATCATTCATCATTAAATGAAAAAGGAGATTTGGCAGGCAGTGGCTAGGTCACCTGCTTATGTTCCTAAACTTGATTCAATTCTGTACAGCTTTCCTTTGGTGTGTCAGAAGTTCTGTCTTCTCTAGGTGAACTGAAAGGAACAGAGCACAACAAGGAACAGAGCAATGGCAGCTCAGCAAAGTTTGAAGTAACATGCAACCATCAGAAAATTGAGAGGTCTGTAATGAAATGGCATTAATAGTACACAAGAATGTTAAAAGTGAAAGAGGCAGTTTTGTGAGCTGAGCCTGCAGTTTTGTGTGGCTTGGAGAGCGGGAGAAGCAACAGTTTTGGAATGTGGGATTCTAAATTCAATAGCCAATACTTCAGTGGATGGATTTTTGATTGTTTCTAGTTTCCTGGGTGAAATGAGGTCATCCCGGTTGGAGTGAGCCTCTCGTGGCTGACCTCTGTCACCCCAACACCTGACAGCAGTGTCCCGGGTTCAGTCGTCCATCTGTCCCGGGGTGCGCCTTTCAGCAACTTGACCTTGAACACAACACGCGATACCAGGTAGTAGTGTGATATGTTGTCAGGGCGCATCAACAGAAATACCAGAAATTCACGTGACTGAGGAGATTGGGCCGAAATGGTGCGCAATCAGCCAAACCAGCTCAGCCAAAACCCGGCGAAGATCGCTGTCACATCACCACAGCACTTGAGAGATTTACCTACAAACACAAAACAGATGAAAGAACAAGTGTGCCTGGATTTGAATTAAAGCTCATTTCTATCTACATCAGAGTTGAGTGTATTTTTGTTGAAGAGTGAAGGCAGCGGCTTTACTAGAGTCTATGGTATATCAACACAAAGGGAATTTGTGACAATGTCTATTATCAGAAATAACCCAACCTCCATACAGGAAAGATAGCATTTAAGTGCAGCAAAAGCACAGAGGGAAGCAACAATCTGTAGTGGCGAGTTTGGCCACTAAGGGTGTGCCCTTCCTCCTAGTCCTGATTGGCCTGACAAAGGCTTGATTTGAAGTGCATTCAAACTGATTAATACAATTCAAATTGAGCAAATAATGGTTAATCAGCCTTTCAATTCATAAGGGTACAGTTATTTTAGAGTAAAAAACCAGATAGAAAAATTATTAAAAATAATTTGAAAATGAAATATAGAAATAAAGCCATAAAGCAATTCCAATGGGAAAATAAAGAGACTTAATTCAAATTAACTTTGAAATTTGTTTGTTTAAACAAATTTAAAATAAGTGTGAGTAAAATTACAGGTTGGTGTTATATTTGATGACAATCACAAATTACGGTGAGGATCAGTGACTGTAACCAGAACAAAACCGACTGGAAGGAAAGCAACAGGACAGTGAGTTAGGTGATGGCCAGCCGAGGGACGTTCCTCCCAGTGGTGATAAGGAATCTCAGGGCTAATTCTGAATTTAAGTTCAATGTGGTTTGAACAATAAAAAACACAGTAGGGTAAGGCAAGGAAATGATGTTAATGAAACAGGCTGTAGATTGCACATGCATTGAAATTAGGAACTAGTTAAAAGTCAGTAGGAAGCAGGTGTTCCTGACAGAATTTTGAGGAAAGAGAATGACCTCACTGTTAGTGCTCTCCACACGGAAAAGGGCGTTTGTGCGTTCGTGAAGGGTGGGGAGTTCGGGGCTGGGTTCATCTGATACTGGAAACAAGCACTCGAAGATCACCCTGTTGGCAGGTAGTATTACAGCCAGCCCGCTTTCAATGTAATTGTTTTTCAAGAGGACGTGTAGCGATTACACACCTATTTTCTGCATAATCACGAATAGTGGAATTTAAATCTTGACGGATTTCTTTTCGGTACTATATTTTTACAAACACGTTTAGCAGGATTTATTAATTTTTTTTTTTTTCACTGCGGCGTGCGAGGGAAAACAGGAATTATAGTATATTTTAGGGAGAAACTTGCAAATAACATTATTTGGGAAAAACTCATCTTAAGGGTTTAGAATGTTTTTTTAGGTTTGAATTTTTGATTGTATGTTTTTCAACACAAATTTAGCAGATTCTCGCTGCATTGTGCAGACAGGGAACAGGAATTATTCATCTGTTTTTATATTACAATGAGCATATCAAATGCACTTATGATGATATGAAGTTTATTACATTGAGTAGCTAAGTCAATGTTTTTTGAACAGGAGCTCATCGTTTCTAACGATTATAATATAAGGCCTTTCAGATGTTAGAAGCATTCATTACTAACATTTCTTGTCTTCGACAATCTCAGGAGAATCGTCCTGAGAGTTAAAATTATTAAAGAAAATGTTGTAATGCACAGAGGTTCTCTTCCATCTGTGTCAAAACAAGAATTAATACTAGGGAACTCATTTACTTTAGCAATTTGACAGTGACTAACGTTCTGAACATTTTAGCAGCTTGTTAAATATGCTTGGCTGGGGCGAGCTTCTGTGCCCAGCTCAGTCATACATATCGTGAGTTTCGCCAGAAGCGTTCTTATCTCTCGATGTGCGTGTAATAATAAAATATTACAGAACAATATTAAATAACAATATACACATTTGGACTGAACTGCATTTGCTCACAAACAAGTTTGAAGTGCTCGTTCATCCTCCACCATTCTGTCAAGCTCTGGGCTGATTTAAAGGAATTTGCATATATGATTGGTTAATAATTCATAATAATAATTATTCATACAGATTTGGATAAGCAATCTACATGAGTGATCCTGAATGAGGCTTTCTGTTGACTTTTACTTATATGTATACATGTGTATCTCCCGCAATTAACCACAAATTCTGATTGTAACAGATTGCACAGACCACGTCTTTACAAGACAAGTAAAATTAAATTAGCTCAATTAATTTATAGAGCAGGAAACTTAATTTGGCAGAAGAATTCAAGCATTCCCAACTCCACAAAACATAACCTTTTGGTATGTGTAGTTATATAAAGCATGCAGCGTTCGATCTTGGCACTTCAAGGAACTGTGCATCATGCAGTAGCCGTAATGGATTCTCAATCACAAATGGTCATATTGAATTTATTAAAGTCAATAAGGGCAAACTCAGTAAAGCATTTGCTTACGTTAGACAAACTACACATGTATATACAAACATAAACACCAGAGACTAAGGCGGCAGGCATTAGACGATAAGTCATTTAAAATAAGGAGTGGAGAAGAAGGAGTTACAGATCACAAACAGTCAATTAATCTTCTGGACACCATGAAAAACACTTCTTTATGCTTTCTGAGAAGCTCTAAGAGAAGTAACGTTATACTTTGCACCAACATGTTTGGTCTGTGTGTGTCAAGAACTTCGTGGCCAGGCCGAGTTGGCCGCACGATGAATGGAGAGGCTACCTGTGTGCAGAGGGTTCATGAAGGATGGCCCCACGTTCGTGGAGCGGACGCTTTGCACTGCCTGTCCTGGCGCGTGTGCATGAGCTGGTTGATGGGTGGCTTCTTTGTTCCGTGGGAAGTCACGTGGCGTTCGTGGCATTCGCGCAGAATGTTTGAAAGGCTTAAAAGTCTTTGAGGGTGACGTACCCGAAGGGAAATAGATCAGCAAAGTCCACTTCCTTCCTGGGAAAACGAACTTGAGTAGTGAGTTGTAAAGAGACGAAACTTTGAATACAAAGAAGGAGATCCCGTTGGGTCGGATCTCGTGAGGAGATCCTTTAGTGCTTCTGACATGGGACGTTTTCGAAGAGAAGGGCGGAGCTGGGCACTGCCTTGCTCTTTGGGACCATGCCATCCCTTTCCTGTTGGCTTGGGCAATGCAAGATGAAGCTGCCACTACAAAACATTCTTTATGGTGCTGTTTCTCAGGAACAGCACTCCCTCACATAGAAGGATCCTTCACATAAGGGCTATTATTGAAACAGTTGGATAATTCTTGGCAGTAAGACATATTAAAAACACACTTTCTTTACATTCTGTACATATTGAGGGTCGTCATCTGATACGTATTCTGAGCACCAAGGAGCATTATGTTACATTAAATAAACATATACTTCTGTTTCAATGCCTAAGGAAGTTATTTCTAATTTGCTTTTGTAACAACAAAGATACCAGTGACCTGAGGAAAAACACATACATTGGGACACATGGAATATATCTGGTTAAATGCTTTTAACACAAAAAAAGTAATTGTTTTCTTGGGTCAAGGACATAGAGCACATTCCACAGTCTTGTAACATGATCTCACTCCAGTGAGTGGAAGAATGTGTGTGTGGCGTGTATGTCTGTGTGTGTCTGTGGGTGCAGAGGAGAGGTTCAAAGAGTCCTTGAAGAAAACGGTTGATTAGTATGAGCAAAGTCACTACATAAGAATTAGAAAAGTATAGATTTTTAAAAACTACTTAAAAAGTCAGAAGTACACAAAAAACTACTCAATTACGTAACGCGGTGATGTAATTCGTTACTTCCACCTTCTAAAACCTGCTTAGTTCTAGCACTTTTTTAGTGTTATGTAATTGTACCTCTCCTGTATAATTGCTAAATGACTAAACTGACCCTGTACCGAATAAGTACTTTCATCATTTTTTTTCGTCAAAGAATAAACAAAATATTCTAAGAGTGTTGCAATACATAACATTCTGAAATGAGCTTAAGTATTTTCTATTATCAATGTTATATTACACCCAAGTGTTTAACAAGCAATAAAATTAGAGTTCTTGAATTTTTCTTGAAAATTCCTTTTTTTATTTACAATTATGAATGTAAAATGTTGCAAGGAAAGTGATCAAATAATAAGGGTAATATGAAAAGGTTAAAAACCCACATTTCTGCCTCATACTGAAGTTTAGGGATATATTCATTTTACCAAAATTAGAAATGGCAATCCACTGGAAGTGCTGACACACGTAGCATCGGGTGAAATACTGTTATTAAACTTTACATAAAAATTAGTTTTTTGGGTAATGATTATGAATCATAATAAAAGGAGTTCTTGTTAAAGTAGTTGTGTCTGATTTTCTAGGAATGGAGAACGATGACAGTGCAGTGCAGTATGCCATTGGCCGCTCGGACAACGTGGCGCCCGGTGTGGGCATTGACCTGGAGTTTGATGCAGATGTGCAGACCATGTCCCCAGAAGCATCGGAGTACGAGACCTGCTATGTGACGTCCCATAAGGGTCCGTGATGGCCAGCTCATTGCAACGGGCTCCGCCGACGCTTCCATTAAGATCCTGGATACTGAGCGCATGCTCTAGAGGTGAGTGCCACCTTGGCCTAAAGTCAGCGGTTTACAGTTGTTTGATGAAGTCCGCATGAAATGAAAATTCTTCATTCATAAATAATTCATACATCTACTTTCTATATGCATGTTCTAGATCTTATTGTGAACAATTCATCTTTGCATTTTTCTTTTTTTTCTTTTTCCTTTTTTTTATTGTGTAATGTTTTGCTTCCAGTGAAAGCAGACTTCTGTCTGGTGACGATTTCTCCAGTCATTTAGTCGGCTTAAACTCACCCCTGCAAGCCCATGTTCATCTGCCTCCATTTTTTTAATTCAATGCCCACATTTCAAAATCCTATCAACAGCCTTATTCAGATGTACATCACAATTCAGAAGTATAGATCTGCCTCTATTTTCATTATAATGCAACATAATAATATGTTGTTTCAGTTGAACAATCTGAACATATGATTCTGTTTGTTACAGGTGATGATGAACGAAACGGCTCAGCAGAACATGGAGAACCACCCTGTGATCAGAACATTATACGATCACGTGGACGAAGTCACATGCCTGGCTTTTCACCCGACCGAACAGATCCTGGCCTCCGGCTCTCGGGATTACACCCTCAAACTCTTCGATTATTCAAAGCCATCTGCAAAAAGAGCCTTCAAGCATGTGCAGGTATACAGACAAACTAAATCAAACCTCTAAATCAGAGGTCTTCACCCCTGATCCTGGAGACTCACTGTCCTGCAGTGTTTAGCCTAATCAAACACACATGAAGCTGGAACATCAAAAGCTGAAGCAGGTTGGATATAAACTCCTTTGCAGGGCAGTGGGCCTCCAGGAGCGGGGTTGAAGGTTCAACTCTAATGCCGAGTTCAGACTGCATGATTTTCAAAGTAGTCGGGTTGCTGTTCTTTTCACACTGCATGACTATCTTGGCCAGCATTCAGTCACTGCTGTGTTCACACTGGACGATTGATCGGCAAACAGAAGGTTTCCCACTGCATGACTTTACAATAGGAAAAATCGCGACAGACTCTGTCTAGCACGCTGCACACGCAAACTACGTTTACACAACAAACACACGTGAGATGTGAAAAAGGAAACAACGCGACACCACACACGTGCAAGACCAGAGTTCTCACATGAGACTTGTTTTTTTTTCGACCCGGTTGTGGTACAGATCAGGTGAAACGTCAAAACAGACACGAAGTGCACCAGCCAAATTTCGATTAATTTTTCTTCCATTTATTGTGTCCAAATAGACACGAGAAGAAGCTTTTTTTTCCTGCAACAATGCCATATCATGTTGATATGTGATCTATAACTCCTCCCCGAACTCCCTGCTGCTCTGTAACTTGCTCTCTCACTGGCTGCCGGTGATCGCCAATGTAGTTTTCAGTCAAAACACTTTTCACACAGCAGGATTTTGAATTCGCTAACAGGTCCCAAGATATTCAGCATGCCAAATATCTCACGGCGTACTGGTGATTCTCTCAGTTCGCATCTTTGCTCATTCACACTGCGTGATTTGCGCCGAATTTGCCTGTGATTTTGGGCATTTGTGGCGAACTTTCAAAACCTGTCCGGCGAGCCAAAATCCTGGCTAAAATCATGCAGTCTGAACTCGGCATAAGCCTAACGCCGCCTTCACACTGGCAGTTGAAATCAGATCCGTAATACGGCAAATACGTTCCCTGCGGACGTACAGCACTACACAGTGAAAAGCGTCGGAACGCAGGGTAGAACAAAAGAGAGAAAGGTTGATTACTGTCAGTTCTGTATGATCTCTCTGATGAGGGTTATATTAGACATATTAATAGGAAGGCTGCTGACATGTCAGGTCGACTGAAAACTGTGATATGGTGATCAATAGTTTAATGTCTGCCTACAATTTAATTGTATTAACAGCCCCCCTAATAACGTTAGAAAGTCATGAAAAAAAAATGACATGACAACTTCTCGTTATAAAATCATTATTTATTTTATTAAACGTTAATAATTCAGGTTTATCAGTAGCAACGCTCAACTTCCGCTGGAATTTTCGGATAGGAACCGTCCGTAGCTTTTCGCAAGAGTTCAAATTTTTGAACGCATCCGGATAACCAGACGGACACGATTTTCTTCGCACCGCACTCGGTTCAGGACCCGTTTCGGACCCATTCGCATGCGGTCTGAATCTCCATAGGAAATGAATGACTTCCGGTCGTTTCGGTAGCCGCATCGGAGCTGATTTTAACTGCCAGTGTGAAGGCGGCGTAAGGGTACTTTTACACAACAATGTACTAAAACCGAAAGTTTGTTTCAGAAACGTTCAAAACGGTCCCGTTCACACGGATGTTGAACAATAATATTATGAGTAAAGCACATACAGCTCTAGGGGTCAGAACATATTCTATGAATATAATACTGTGTTATATATGTGTGTTATATAAGCTGTACGTTGGTTGAATGCAGTATTGCATTAAACACACACAAAAAATCTGTTAAAATGAAAACCTGCAAGGCCTGGAAGAGAGCAAGCCTCAGCCAAGTGTGAAAAAGTGATTCAAAAGTAACACCTTACTTTTCTTAAAAATGTATGTAATTAGTAACTCTTTTAGGGATTAAGGCAATATTGTAGTGTGTTAACCAATCCTTTTCAAAGAAACCCCAACACTGGTAATGTAACTTTAAAAATGGTTTTCATGTGGCCCTTCATTTATTTAAGCTTTTGGCATGGATTTCTTTGGAATGCTTCTTCTTTTTATTTTCTACAGGAAGCTGAAATGTTGCGCTCCATCTCTTTCCACCCATCTGGGGATTTCTTGCTGGTGGGCACGCAGCACCCAACTCTGCGCCTTTATGACGTCAACACTTTCCAGTGTTTCGTGTCCTGCAACCCTCTAGATCAGCACACAGACACCATCAGCGGAGTCTGTTACAATCCCAGTGCCAACAGCTACGTCACCTGTAGCAAAGATGGCAGCATCAAACTGTGGGATGGAGTGTCTAACCGGTGTGTGACCACCTTTGAGAAAGCCCACGACGGGGCTGAGGTCTGCTCAGCCGTCTTCTCCGAAAACTCCAAGTATGTTCTATCCACTGCAAAGGATTCTGTTGCCAAACTCTGGGAAATTTCCACAGGCCGGACTTTGGTCAAGTACACAGGTGAGATGGCGAATTATACGCTGTGTTAGATTATGGATAAGGTAAGGGCTTGATGGAGAATCATAATTCTACCCAAGGAGATAGGGTGTCAGTTCTCCGTTTGAGCAATCCCGATCTCAAATTAAACCGCAATAGATCCAAAACAACTTTTAGTGAAAAAAATCCTACTTTACCTCAGAAGTGAATTTTAATATGGGGGTGGTGATGGTGCAGTGGATAAGACACATGCCTTTGGTGTGAGAGACCCAGGTTCGAATCCACTGTGAGACACCAATGTGTCCCTGAGCAAGACGCTTAACTGCTAGTTGCTCTAGAGGCGTGCAACTTCTGACATATATAGCAATTATAAGTCGCTTTGGATAAAAGCGTCAGCTAAATGAATTAATGTAAATGTAACATTGACTCACGGTGTTCTGGACAGGAGTCATTTCTAATATATAACGCATACATTTTTACAACTATAAGCTGGGTTAGTCGTACAGCGAAAGAGGATGAGGCAAAGATGACATAAGATGGAATGACCATGAGGTGTCTATTTATAGAATTTGCGGAAACGGTCTAGTGTCCGGAATACCGTGATGTCCGGAATACAGTGAGTCTACGTTAATGTGATTCAATGAAAGACAGTACTGCTGCAACATAATAGTAAAAAACATTGTTCTATTGAGTTATAGATGGTGTTGCGCACAAAAAAACAAAGATACAATACAACTAGTGTAGCTTGATTTACTAGAAAATCATGTGAGTCGGTTCTTTATATTGAA
>JAQIUQ010000102.1:0-20000 GCA_030378365.1 Hybognathus amarus
AAAAAAAAACGACAGTGGTACCCCTTATGGTTTTTTTTTTTGTGCGGAGAGAATAAGTTTCTCCGAATCTCTTGAAACTCTGGATTCTGATAGAGGGCCATGGGACTTAGACCTGAGTGCAAAAATGGAGGCTCTAGAACCTTCCAGAGCTGAGATATTAAGATATTTATAATGGCATACAGAGCTGAGATATTGAGATATTTATAATGGCATAAATGCTACGTGAGATCTCAATATCTCAGCTCTGGAAGGGTCTAGAGCCTCAATTTTTGCACTCAGATCTAAGTCCCATGGCCCTCTATCAGAATCCAGAGTTTCAAGAAAATCAAAATTTTGACCCGAAAAAAAAAACGACAGTGGTACCCCTTATGTTTTTTTTTTGTGCGAAAAAATACGTTTCTCCAATCTTCTTGAAACTCTGGATTCTGATAGAGGGCCATGGGACTTAGACCTGAGTGCAAAAATGGAGGCTCTAGACCCTTCCAGAGCTGAGATATTGAGATATTTATAATGGCATACAGAGCTGAGATATTGAGATATTTATAATGGCATAAATGCTACGTGAGATCTCAATATCTCAGCTCTGGAAGGTCTAGAGCCTCCATTTTTGCACTCAGATCTAAGTCCCATGGCCCTCTATCAGAATCCAGAGTTTCAAGAAAATCAAAATTTTGACCCGAAAAAAAAAAACGACAGTGGTACCCCTTATGATTTTTTTTTTTGTGCGGAAAAAATAAGTTTCTCCAATCTTACTTGAAACGCTGGGTTCTGATCAGAGGGCCATGGGACTTAGACCTGAGTGCAAAAATGGAGGCTCTAGACCCTTCCAGAGCTGAGATATTGAGATATTTATAATGGCATACAGAGCTGAGATATTGAGATATTTATAATGGCATAAATGCTACGTGAGATCTCAATATCTCAGGCTTTGAAGGTGTAGAGCCTCCATTTTTGCACTCAGATCCAAGTCCCATGGCCCTCTATCAGAATCCCAGAGTTTCAAGAAAATCAAAATTTTGACCCGAAAAAAAAAACGACAGTGGTACCCCTTATGTTTTTTTTTTTGTGTGCGAAAAAATAAGTTTCTCCAATCTTCTTGAAACTCTGGATTCTGATAGAGGGCCATGGGACTTAGACCTGAGTGCAAAAATGAAGAGCTCTAGACCCTTCCAGAGCTGAGATATTTAGATATTTATAATGGCATACAGAGCTGAGATATTGAGATATTTACAATGGCATAAATGCTACGTGAGATCTCAATATCTCAGCTCTGGAAGGGTCTAGAGCCTCCATTTTTGCACTCAGATCTAAGTCCCATGGCCCTCTATCAGGAATCCAGAGTTTCAAGAAAATCAAAATTTTGACCCGAAAAAAAAAAACGACAGTGGTACCCCTTATGTTTTTTTTTTTGTGCGAAAAAATAAGTTTCTCCAATCTTCTTGAAACTCTGGATTCTGATAGAGGGCCATGGGACTTAGACCTGAGTGCAAAAATGGAGGCTCTAGACCCTTCCAGAGCTGAGATATTTTAGATATTTATAATGGCATACAGAGCTGAGATATTGAGATATTTACAATGGCATAAATGCTACGTGAGATCTCAATATCTCAGCTCTGAAGGGTCTAGAGCCTCAATTTTTGCACTCAGATCTAAGTCCCATGGCCCTCTATCAGAATCCAGAGTTTCAAGAAAATCAAAATTTTGACCCGAAAAAAAAAACGACAGTGGTACCCCTTATGATTTTTTTTTTGTGCGAAAAAAATAAGTTTCTCCAATCTTCTTGAAACTCTGGATTCTGATAGAGGGCCATGGGACTTAGACCTGAGTGCAAAAATGGAGGCTCTAGACCCTTCCAGAGCTGAGATATTGAGATATTTATAATGGCATACAGAGCTGAGATATTGAGATATTTATAATGGCATAAATGCTACGTGAGATCTCAATATCTCAGCTCTGAAGGTGCTAGAGCCTCCATTTTTGCACTCAGATCCAAGTCCCATGGCCCTCTATCAGAATCCAGAGTTTCAAGAAAATCAAAATTTTGACCCGAAAAAAAAAACGACAGTGGTACCCCTTATGATTTTTTTTTTGTGCGAAAAAAATAAGTTTCTCCAATCTTCTTGAAACTCTGGATTCTGATAGAGGGCCATGGGACTTAGACCTGAGTGCAAAAATGGAGGCTCTAGACCCTTCCAGAGCTGAGATATTGAGATATTTATAATGGCATACAGAGCTGAGATATTGAGATATTTATAATGGCATAAATGCTACGTGAGATCTCAATATCTCAGCTCTGAAGGTCTAGAGCCTCCATTTTTGCACTCAGATCCAAGTCCCATGGCCCTCTATCAGAATCCAGAGTTTCAAGAAAATCAAAATTTTGACCCGAAAAAAAAAACGACAGTGGTACCCCTTATGATTTTTTTTTTGTGCGAAAAAAATAAGTTTCTCCAATCTTCTTGAAACTCTGGATTCTGATAGAGGGCCATGGGACTTAGACCTGAGTGCAAAAATGGAAGCTCTAGACCCTTCCAGAGCTGAGATATTGAGATATTTATAATGGCATACAGAGCTGAGATATTGAGATATTTATAATGGCATAAATGCTACGTGAGATCTCAATATCTCAGCTCTGAAGGTCTAGAGCCTCAATTTTGCACTCAGATCTAAGTCCCATGGCCCTCTATCAGAATCCAGAGTTTCAAGAAAATCAAAATTTTGACCCGAAAAAAAAAACGACAGTGGTACCCCTTATGATTTTTTTTTTGTGCGAAAAAAATAAGTTTCTCCAATCTTCTTGAAACTCTGGATTCTGATAGAGGGCCATGGGACTTAGACCTGAGTGCAAAAATGAAGGCTCTAGACCCTTCCAGAGCTGAGATATTGAGATATTTATAATGGCATACAGAGCTGAGATATTGAGATATTTACAATGGCATAAATGCTACGTGAGATCTCAATATCTCAGCTCTGGAAGGTCTAGAGCCTCCATTTTTGCACTCAGATCCAAGTCCCATGGCCCTCTATCAGAATCCAGAGTTTCAAGAAAATCAAAATTTTGACCCGAAAAAAAAACGACAGTGGTACCCCTTATGATTTTTTTTTGTGCGAAAAAATAAGTTTCTCCAATCTTCTTGAAACTCTGGATTCTGATAGAGGGCCATGGGACTTAGACCTGAGTGCAAAAATGGAGGCTCTAGACCCTTCCAGAGCTGAGATATTGAGATATTTATAATGGCATACAGAGCTGAGATATTGAGATATTTATAATGGCATAAATGCTACATGAGATCTCAATATCTCAGCTCTGGAAGGGTCTAGAGCCTCAATTTTTGCACTCAGATCTAAGTCCCATGGCCCTCTATCAGAATCCAGAGTTTCAAGAAAATCAAAATTTTGACCCGAAAAAAAAAACGACAGTGGTACCCCTTATGATTTTTTTTTGTGCGAAAAAAATAAGTTTCTCCAATCTTCTTGAAACTCTGGATTCTGATAGAGGGCCATGGGACTTAGACCTGAGTGCAAAAATGGAGGCTCTAGACCCTTCCAGAGCTGAGATATTGAGATATTTATAATGGCATACAGAGCTGAGATATTGAGATATTTATAATGGCATAAATGCTACATGAGATCTCAATATCTCAGCTCTGAAGGGTCTAGAGCCTCAATTTTTGCACTCAGATCCAAGTCCCATGGCCCTCTATCAGAATCCAGAGTTTCAAGAAAATCAAAATTTTGACCCGAAAAAAAAAACGACAGTGGTACCCCTTATGATTTTTTTTTGTGCGAAAAAAATAAGTTTCTCCAATCTTCTTGAAACTCTGGATTCTGATAGAGGGCCATGGGACTTAGACCTGAGTGCAAAAATGGAGGCTCTAGACCCTTCCAGAGCTGAGATATTGAGATATTTATAATGGCATACAGAGCTGAGATATTGAGATATTTACAATGGCATAAATGCTACGTGAGATCTCAATATCTCAGCTCTGGAAGGGTCTAGAGCCTCCATTTTTGCACTCAGATCTAAGTCCCATGGCCCTCTATCAGAATCCAGAGTTTCAAGAAAATCAAAATTTTGACCCGAAAAAAAAAACGACAGTGGTACCCCTTATGATTTTTTTTTTGTGCGAAAAAAATAAGTTTCTCCAATCTTCTTGAAACTCTGGATTCTGATAGAGGGCCATGGGACTTAGACCTGAGTGCAAAAATGGAGGCTCTAGACCCTTCCAGAGCTGAGATATTGAGATATTTATAATGGCATACAGAGCTGAGATATTGAGATATTTATAATGGCATAAATGCTACGTGAGATCTCAATATCTCAGCTCTGGAAGGGTCTAGAGCCTCCATTTTTGCACTCAGATCCAAGTCCCATGGCCCTCTATCAGAATCCAGAGTTTCAAGAAAATCAAAATTTTGACCCGAAAAAAAAACGACAGTGGTACCCCTTATGATTTTTTTTTTGTGCGAAAAAATAAGTTTCTCCAATCTTCTTGAAACTCTGGATTCTGATAGAGGGCCATGGGACTTAGACCTGAGTGCAAAAATGGAGGCTCTAGACCCTTCCAGAGCTGAGATATTGAGATATTTATAATGGCATACAGAGCTGAGATATTGAGATATTTATAATGGCATAAATGCTACGTGAGATCTCAATATCTCAGCTCTGGAAGGGTCTAGAGCCTCCATTTTTGCACTCAGATCTAAGTCCCATGGCCCTCTATCAGAATCCAGAGTTTCAAGAAAATCAAAATTTTGACCCGAAAAAAAAAACGACAGTGGTACCCCTTATGTTTTTTTTTTGTGCGAAAAAATAAGTTTCTCCAATCTTCTTGAAACTCTGGATTCTGATAGAGGGCCATGGGACTTAGACCTGAGTGCAAAAATGGAGGCTCTAGACCCTTCCAGAGCTGAGATATTGAGATATTTATAATGGCATACAGAGCTGAGATATTGAGATATTTATAATGGCATAAATGCTACATGAGATCTCAATATCTCAGCTCTGGAAGGGTCTAGAGCCTCAATTTTTGCACTCAGATCTAAGTCCCATGGCCCTCTATCAGAATCCAGAGTTTCAAGAAAATCAAAATTTTGACCCAAAAAAAAAAAACGACAGTGGTACCCCTTATGTTTTTTTTTTGTGCGAAAAAAATAAGTTTCTCCAATCTTCTTGAAACTCTGGATTCTGATAGAGGGCCATGGGACTTAGACCTGAGTGCAAAAATGGAGGCTCTAGACCCTTCCAGAGCTGAGATATTGAGATATTTATAATGGCATACAGAGCTGAGATATTGAGATATTTACAATGGCATAAATGCTACGTGAGATCTCAATATCTCAGCTCTGGAAGGGTCTAGAGCCTCCATTTTTGCACTCAGATCTAAGTCCCATGGCCCTCTATCAGAATCCAGAGTTTCAAGAAAATCAAAATTTTGACCCAAAAAAAAAAACGACAGTGGTACCCCTTATGATTTTTTTTTTGTGCGAAAAAAATAAGTTTCTCCAATCTTCTTGAAACTCTGGATTCTGATAGAGGGCCATGAGACTTAGACCTGAGTGCAAAAATGGAGGCTCTCAAGACCCTTCCAGAGCTGAGATATTGAGATATTTATAATGGCATACAGAGCTGAGATATCGAGATATTTATAATGGCATAAATGCTATTGTGAGATCTCAATATCTCAGCTCTGGAAGGGTCTAGAGCCTCCATTTTGCACTCAGATCTAAGTCCCATGGCCCTCTATCAGAATCCAGAGTTTTCAGAGAAGAATCTAAAATTTCAACCCCGAAAAAAACGACAGTGGTACCCCTTATGTTTTTTTTAGTGCAAAAAAATAAGTTTCTCCAATCTTCTTGAAACTCTGGATTCTGATAGAGGGCCATGAGATTTAGACCTGAGTGCAAAAATGGAGGCTCTAGACCCTTCCAGAGCTGAGATATTGAGATATTTATAATGGCATAAATGCTAACTGGCGATCTCAATATCTCAGCTCTGTTATGCCATTATAAATATCTCAGAAAACATATCTCAGCTCTGGAAGGGTAGTAAGCCTTCCATTTGCACTCAGGTCTAAGTCTCATGGCCCTCTATCAGAATCCAGAGTTTCAAGAAGATCAGAGAAACTCAAATGATACCCGACCCCAAAAAAACGACAGTGGTACCCCTTATGTTTTTTTTTTTGGCAAAAAAATAAGTTTCTCCAATCTTCTTTAAACTCTGGATTCTGATAGAGGGCCATGAAATTTAGACCTGAGTGCAAAATGGAGGCTCTAGACCCTTCCAAGCTGACGCATATAGATATTTATAATGGCATAAATGCTAACTGGGATCTCAATATCTCAGCTCTGTATGCCATTATAAATATCTCAATATCTCAGCTCTGGAAGGGTCTAGAGCCTCCATTTTGCACTCAGGTCTAAGTCTCATGGCCCTCTATCAGAATCCAGAGTTTAAGAAGATCGAAGAAACTCAAAATTTCGAACCCAAAAAAAAAAACGACAGTGGTACCCCTTATGTTTTTTTTGGGGGGCAAAGAAATAAGTTTCTCCAATCTTCTTTAAACTCTGGATTCTGATAGAGGGCCATGAAACTTAGACCTGAGTGCAAAAATGGAGGCTCTAGACCCTTCCTTAGCTGAGATATTGAGATATTTATAATGGCATAAATGCTAACTGGGATCTCAATATCTCAGCTCTGTATGCCATTATAAATATCTCAATATCTCAGCTCTGGAAGGGTCTAGAGCCTCCATTTTTGCACTCAGGTCTAAGTCTCATGGCCCTCTATCAGAATCCAGAGTTTCAAGAAGATCAGAGAAACTCAAAATTTCAACCCCAAAAAAAAACGACAGTGGTACCCCTTATGTTTTTTTTTTGGGGCAAAAAAATAAGTTTCTCCAATCTTCTTTAAACTCTGGATTCTGATAGAGGGCCATGAGATTTAGACCTGAGTGCAAAAATGGAGGCTCTAGACCCTTCCAGAGCTGAGATATTGAGATATTTATAATGGCATAAATGCTAACTGGGATCTCAATATCTCAGCTCTGTATGCCATTATAAATATCTCAATATCTCAGCTCTGGAAGGGTCTAGAGCCTCCATTTTTGCACTCAGGTCTAAGTCTCATGGCCCTCTATCAGAATCCAGAGTTTCAAGAAGATCAGAGAAACTCAAAATTTCAACCCCAAAAAAAAACGACAGTGGTACCCCTTATGTTTTTTTTTGGGGGGCAAAAAAATAAGTTTCTCCAATCTTCTTTAAACTCTGGATTCTGATAGAGGGCCATGAAACTTAGACCTGAGTGCAAAAATGGAGGCTCTAGACCCTTCCTTAGCTGAGATATTGAGATATTTATAATGGCATAAATGCTAACTGGGATCTCAATATCTCAGCTCTGTATGCCATTATAAATATCTCAATATCTCAGCTCTGGAAGGGTCTAGAGCCTCCATTTTTGCACTCAGGTCTAAGTCTCATGGCCCTCTATCAGAATCCAGAGTTTCAAGAAGATCGGAGAAACTCAAAATTTCGACCCCAAAAAAAAAACGACAGTGGTACCCCTTATGTTTTTTTTGGTGGGCAAAAAAATAAGTTTCTCCAATCTTCTTTAAACTCTGGATTCTGATAGAGGGCCATGAAACTTAGACCTGAGTGCAAAAATGGAGGCTCTAGACCCTTCCTTAGCTGAGATATTGAGATATTTATAATGGCATAAATGCTAACTGGGATCTCAATATCTCAGCTCTGTATGCCATTATAAATATCTCAATATCTCAGCTCTGGAAGGGTCTAGAGCCTCCATTTTTGCACTCAGGTCTAAGTCTCATGGCCCTCTATCAGAATCCAGAGTTTCAAGAAGATCAGAGAAACTCAAAATTTCGACCCCAAAAAAAAAAACGACAGTGGTACCCCTTATGTTTTTTTTGGGGGGCAAAAAAATAAGTTTCTCCAATCTTCTTTAAACTCTGGATTCTGATAGAGGGCCATGAGACTTAGACCTGAGTGCAAAAATGGAGGCTCTAGACCCTTCCAGAGCTGAGATATTGAGATATTTATAATGGCATAAATGCTAACTGGGATCTCAATATCTCAGCTCTGTATGCCATTATAAATATCTCAATATCTCAGCTCTGGAAGGGTCTAGAGCCTCCATTTTTGCACTCAGGTCTAAGTCTCATGGCCCTCTATCAGAATCCAGAGTTTCAAGAAGATCAGAGAAACTCAAAATTTCGAACCCAAAAAAAAAAACGACAGTGGTACCCCTTATGTTTTTTTTGGGGGGCAAAAAAATAAGTTTCTCCAATCTTCTTTAAACTCTGGATTCTGATAGAGGGCCATGAGACTTAGACCTGAGTGCAAAAATGGAGGCTCTAGACCCTTCCTTAGCTGAGATATTGAGATATTTATAATGGCATAAATGCTAACTGGGATCTCAATATCTCAGCTCTGTATGCCATTATAAATATCTCAATATCTCAGCTCTGGAAGGGTCTAGAGCCTCCATTTTTGCACTCAGGTCTAAGTCTCATGGCCCTCTATCAGAATCCAGAGTTTCAAGAAGATCAGAGAAACTCAAAATTTCGAACCCCAAAAAAAAAACGACAGTGGTACCCCTTATGTTTTTTTTTTGGGGCAAAAAAATAAGTTTCTCCAATCTTCTTTAAACTCTGGATTCTGATAGAGGGCCATGAAACTTAGACCTGAGTGCAAAAATGGAGGCTCTAGACCCTTCCTTAGCTGAGATATTGAGATATTTATAATGGCATAAATGCTAACTGGGATCTCAATATCTCAGCTCTGTATGCCATTATAAATATCTCAATATCTCAGCTCTGGAAGGGTCTAGAGCCTCCATTTTTGCACTCAGGTCTAAGTCTCATGGCCCTCTATCAGAATCCAGAGTTTCAAGAAGATCAGAGAAACTCAAAATTTCGACCCAACAAAAAAAACGACAGTGGTACCCCTTATGTTTTTTTTGGGGGGCAAAAAAATAAGTTTCTCCAATCTTCTTTAAACTCTGGATTCTGATAGAGGGCCATGAGACTTAGACCTGAGTGCAAAAATGGAGGCTCTAGACCCTTCCAGAGCTGAGATATTGAGATATTTATAATGGCATAAATGCTAACTGGGATCTCAATATCTCAGCTCTGTATGCCATTATAAATATCTCAATATCTCAGCTCTGGAAGGGTCTAGAGCCTCCATTTTTGCACTCAGGTCTAAGTCTCATGGCCCTCTATCAGAATCCAGAGTTTCAAGAAGATCAGAGAAACTCAAAATTTCAACCCCAAAAAAAAAAACGACAGTGGTACCCCTTATGTTTTTTTTGTGGGGGGCAAAAAAATAAGTTTCTCCAATCTTCTTTAAACTCTGGATTCTGATAGAGGGCCATGAAACTTAGACCTGAGTGCAAAAATGGAGGCTCTAGACCCTTCCTTAGCTGAGATATTGAGATATTTATAATGGCATAAATGCTAACTGGGATCTCAATATCTCAGCTCTGTATGCCATTATAAATATCTCAATATCTCAGCTCTGGAAGGGTCTAGAGCCTCCATTTTTGCACTCAGGTCTAAGTCTCATGGCCCTCTATCAGAATCCAGAGTTTCAAGAAGATCAGAGAAACTCAAAATTTCGACCCCAAAAAAAAAAACGACAGTGGTACCCCTTATGTTTTTTTTGGTGGGCAAAAAAATAAGTTTCTCCAATCTTCTTTAAACTCTGGATTCTGATAGAGGGCCATGAAACTTAGACCTGAGTGCAAAAATGGAGGCTCTAGACCCTTCCAGAGCTGAGATATTGAGATATTTATAATGGCATAAATGCTAACTGGGATCTCAATATCTCAGCTCTGTATGCCATTATAAATATCTCAATATCTCAGCTCTGGAAGGGTCTAGAGCCTCCATTTTTGCACTCAGGTCTAAGTCTCATGGCCCTCTATCAGAATCCAGAGTTTCAAGAAGATCAGAGAAACTCAAAATTTCGAACCCAAAAAAAAAAACGACAGTGGTACCCCTTATGTTTTTTTTGGGGGGGCAAAAAAATAAGTTTCTCCAATCTTCTTTAAACTCTGGATTCTGATAGAGGGCCATGAAACTTAGACCTGAGTGCAAAAATGGAGGCTCTAGACCCTTCCTTAGCTGAGATATTGAGATATTTATAATGGCATAAATGCTAACTGGGATCTCAATATCTCAGCTCTGTATGCCATTATAAATATCTCAATATCTCAGCTCTGGAAGGGTCTAGAGCCTCCATTTTTGCACTCAGGTCTAAGTCTCATGGCCCTCTATCAGAATCCAGAGTTTCAGAGAAGATCGGAGAAACTCAAAATTTCGACCCCAAAAAAAAAAACGACAGTGGTACCCCTTATGGTTTTTTTTTGTGGGGCAAAAAAATAAGTTTCTCCAATCTTCTTTAAACTCTGGATTCTGATAGAGGGCCATGAGACTTAGACCTGAGTGCAAAAATGGAGGCTCTAGACCCTTCCAGAGCTGAGATATTGAGATATTTATAATGGCATAAATGCTAACTGGGATCTCAATATCTCAGCTCTGTATGCCATTATAAATATCTCAATATCTCAGCTCTGGAAGGGTCTAGAGCCTCCATTTTTGCACTCAGGTCTAAGTCTCATGGCCCTCTATCAGAATCCAGAGTTTCAAGAAGTTCAGAGAAACTCAAAATTTCGACCCCAAAAAAAAAAACGACAGTGGTACCCCTTATGTTTTTTTTTTTGTGGGCAAAAAAATAAGTTTCTCCAATCTTCTTTAAACTCTGGATTCTGATAGAGGGCCATGAAACTTAGACCTGAGTGCAAAAATGGAGGCTCTAGACCCTTCCAGAGCTGAGATATTGAGATATTTATAATGGCATAAATGCTAACTGGGATCTCAATATCTCAGCTCTGTATGCCATTATAAATATCTCAATATCTCAGCTCTGGAAGGGTCTAGAGCCTCCATTTTTGCACTCAGGTCTAAGTCTCATGGCCCTCTATCAGAATTCTAGTGTATTCAATATGCGGTTTCCAACTAAGTAAGTTATCCAAGATCACACCTAAAAATTTGGTTTCATAGACTCTTTCAAATTCAACTCCATTTATGAAACTTAGAATTGCTATGAATCCTATTTCCAGAAAATATCATAAATTAAGTTTTATTTTTATTTAAGGGTAACTTATCATAGTCAAACCACTTCTTTAACACAATTCATTCTTTTTCTACCAGTTGCAATAATTCATCCATATTTTTTCCAGAACAAAAAATATTTGTGTCATCAGCGAACATTATAAATTTCAACATTGTAGATACTGTAAAGATGTCATTTAAATAAAGAATAAACAATTTTGGTCCTAAAACTGAACCTTGAGGAAGGCCGCATATACTGTTTCTAATTCAGACTGTGTATTATTAATTTGTGCATACTGGAATCTATTACTTAAATAACTCTTTAACCACTGATGTGTGACCCCTCCTAGACCATATTGTTCACAGTTTTTCAACAATAAAAAGCATGGTCAATAGTGTCAAATGCTTTACGCAAATCAATAAACACACCCACTGTATTGAGTTTTTGGTCAACTACAGCTGCAACATGTTCAACAAACTCCATCACAGCTAAGGATGTAGAGCAGTTGTTCTTAAATCCATATTGGTGCTCACTAAGTACATCATATTTATTTAGAAAGGAGTCCAATCTGTTTATAAAATTTTTTTCAAGTATTTTTGAAAACTGAGGTAACAGTGAAATTGGTCTATAGTTAGTTAGAGTTTGCTTATCTCCGCTTTTATATACTGGTATCACCTTTGCTATTTTCATTTTATCAGGAAACATTCCAGTTAAAAAGGATCCATTACAAATGTAGGTGAAAGGTTTAATAATACAATGAATGACTTCTTTGATAAGAGCCATATCAATATTATTGCAATTAGTAGACTTTTTATTTTTAAACTTACTTAGACTACTACTTCTAAAACATCACTATCACATACTCCTCCAAGAAACATTGTGCTAACTAATATATTCCGTATTTAACTTTGGTAACTCGTTAGCCAAATTTGGACCAATATTAACAAAGTACTGGCATCAACAATAGCCTATTTGTTTTCTATTGTTGTGTTATTATGTCTGAGACACAATGGAAAATCTCTGTCTTTATGATTTTTCATTACATTGTTAATAATCCTCCAAGTACCCTTTATATCATGTCTGTATTTTTGCAATAACTGGTCATAGTAATCCTTTTTTTTGCTTTCTTGAGTACTGATGTTAGTCTATTTTTAGATTTTTTATACTGATCCTCTTTCCCCTTGGTTGGACCCTTAATAAAATCCATATACAGCTTATTCTTCTTTTTACAAGACTTTTCTAAACTCTTTGTCATCCATGGTGACAACCTATTTTTTTTTTGGTTTCTGTTTGCATTTTTTTAAAGGACAGTGATTATCATAAATCTGGGTAAATATTTCCAAAAATGCATTATATGAATCATTAACATCTTTAACATAAACATTTTGCCAATTTTGATTTAATAATTCTATTTTCATAGCTTCCATAGCTCCAGATAATTTTAATCTAACCAAATTTAAATTTTGTCGTCCCATTTTTAAATGGTAAGTTTGTAAGCTTCAATTTGGAGGTATTTCTTTTAGTTATTTATTATTCATATTTGTATTTTTCTAATACAGAAGAGACATTATTTCTGTCATTATTTCATTCATTATTTTTGAAACCTGTCAAAATAAAACGTTGAGTAACCTCTGAGAAGCCTATCTGAATTTGTGTCTTGTAATGTAACAATTTTCTATTTATACAGAGGAGGCATAGCCTACTTTCAATGTATTGAAATTAATAAGGCATCTTTGAGTAAACTTTGAGTATCATTTGAGTATCTGTTTGCTGGGGCAGAGTGTCCTGGTTTTTGGTAATGAAAATATGGTCCCCCTAAATTACTCAATTTTATATTTTCTCCCGCACAAATCGAATGATGATGTTTGGTCTTTTTCTGTTTTTGTAGACTCTGCATTCTTTTTTTGTGGAACTGTATGACTAGCAGCTATAGTTTTTGTCCAATGAAATGTCTTTACTACTGAAAAACTCAATAACTTGCTGCTCAAGTGAGAGTAATTCACCTGGTGGTGCGTCCCCTGCTGTTATCCGTGCATAAGTGCGAAGTCCAGATATCACCACATCATCCATTCTTGTGTACTGTTCCAGGTCCAACGCTTCCATCTTCTCATCCTTTTCTTTAATGATCGCTTTCAGTTGTTGTATATCTCCAATCAGACGCATTAAGCTTGTCTGTTGAAACTTTACTAAGCTCCTCTGACTTGACAGTTTAACTTCTTCCATTTCTTTTGCCAAACTTGGAGACCATTATTGCTGATTGTTAGTTGCTGAGACTTCAGGTAATTTAACAGGCCTTTTGCTGGTTACCCAAGCACATGTTGTAAGAAAGTGCTTAGAAGGTCAAAACCCGCAGAAATGATACTGCAGTTCCAAGCATTACTTGGACATCAATGCGCAGATCGTGAGCAAACACTTGGATGTCAAGTTATCTTTAAGTATTCAATAGATTGCAAAACTGAACTGCACAGCCCTCCTAACCAGCAGCCATCTTGGCAGCCATCCTACGTTGGAAAAAATAAGTTTCTCCAATCTTCTTTAAACTCTGGATTCTGATAGAGGGTCATGGGACTTAGACCTGAGTGCAAAAATGGAGGCTCTAGACCCTTCCAGAGCTGAGATATTGAGGTATTTATAATGGCATAAATGCTATGTGAGATCTAATATCTCAGCTCTGAAGGGTCTGAGCCTCATTTTGCACTCAGGTCTAAGTCTCAAGGCCCTCTATCAGAATCTAGAGTTTCAAGAAGATCAGAGAAACTTTTTTTGTGCCAAAAAGTTGACAGGGGGTATTGAGAAATTTTTAGTTTCTCTGATCTTCTTGAAACTCTGGATTCTGATAGAGGGCCATGAGACTTAGACCTGAGTGCAAAAATGGAGGCTCTAGACCCTTCCAGAGCTGAGATATTGCTATCCCATGTAGCATTTATGCCATTATAAAAATAGTGGGTTCATGAACGGTGGAATTAAAATTAAAATGTCCAAAAAATACGCTACCCAAATCCCCATTCAATAGACTGCAGGCAGGATTCTGTCCAATTGCAGCTTATTGCATAAAGGCCAGGGTTAGTACTTCTCAAAAATAGTGGGTTATTGGACAAATAGTGGGTTCGTGAGACGGGGCGTGTCCGGGACCTGATCCAATGCGCACAGGAAATGACTCTAACATGAATGTATTGATTGATTCTTAGGTTTGTTTTGTTATGAATAAACAAATGTGCAATATATAAAGGAAAAACCTTAAGATTAAAGTTGTAATGTTATACTGTTCAAGTTTTTGTTCTAAAAAAAGAAAGATGCACACAGAAAATGACTCTAATATGACCAGATTGATTGATTCGAAGATATTTAGTTTGTTACAAACAATGTGCAATCTGTAAAAACAAAAACCTCAAAATTATAGTTGAAATGGTATACCGCTGGAATTTTTTTGACCTTGAGAAAAAGCTAAAAGTATAGACCAACACATTTTATGTTTATTAATTTATTTCATGTTGGTACATTTTTTGGGAAGTACACCTGTTTTGACCTGATGTCCATTGGAATGGACAAAAAATAAATCACAATGAAAGCAATTATTTAAAAAAAAAATCATTTGTTTTCATTTATGGAAGCCTCATGAGCTGGGAAAATGTACTTTTATATTTTTCAGAAACTTGAAACATAATTCAGTTCTCTCTGTAATTAAGCAGTTAAATCACAGAAACACTTTTATTGGAATGGAACGCAAAGACAAACATACATCATACTCTCCCAACACACAAACAACAGTCATGTTACTCAAACTAATTCATATTCGGAAATAAAACAGATAATTAATCTGAAACTCTGGTCTTTTGGCACCCTTGTGATGTGGTCTTAATTACAAAACACTTTTTGAGACTGAATTAAAGGTCCCATCAAAATACATTCTGTAAATTTACACAAGCTTTTCATAGTTTTACTTCTTAACCTATAACTCAATATATAGCAACCGTCTGAACTGTGAGAGACGCTCCGAGCAGAGAATCCTCTGATTCCTGGAGCAAAACTGAGCTCAAATAGACAAATGCAGTGTTGTCCTTCGCTTTAGAATCGGATGTCTGATCTCATGATAACGCTGAGCTGTCCTGTTGTGCAGACGTCAATCTTTATGGGATTTTCCTTTGGGCTCTTCATCGTAAGACACGCCGTACTCGTTCACTCTGGTTTTGTCCACAGGATAGAGCCTGAAAAACATCAACATCTCCTGCATCATCCGTACAGAGTGCAAAGACAGTTCAACAAATCAATGTCAGACTATAAGGACCCTCACCATCTCTGATACAGGTACACGAGGAACACCACGTCATCTCTGAAACACGCCAGCCGGTGCGACGTGGGCATGGTGATGACGAAAGCAAACACGTCGTCGATAAACGTGCTTAAAAGCCTGCAGAGAAAACAAGCGTCAGATTATGAGAAAACTCAAAAACCTCCAGACAGACAATGATCTTTAGTTTTTAGTCAATAATTAATTTAGTAATCATAAAAAATTATATTTCATCATCATTTTATTAGAGGATAACCCCTTGAGATGAAGCATCTCATTTTCGAGGGGGTCCTCAAGATAACACCAAACACTTACACATACACGCATACTAAAGCTTTTTATAAATATTTAATTAAATTGATAGACTTTATCTTAAACTGTATATAATTCGAGAGATAATTTAATACATTATATTAATTATATCAAGATTTTTTATGTTATATATACATAAGAACATATTTTAAATACAATAATATACAATTAATATATAATATATTATTAATATTTATATAAATTTATACATTTTATAAATATTTATTTATATAAGAGACACTAAATAATTTATACAATTTATTTGGAATTATTATATACAAAATGAGGACAATTTAACCACTTAAATTAAAATTTCACAAAAAAAACAGTTAAAGTAATGTGCACTCGGTATCATGATTTTTTTATAAATTATGATAAATTATAAAATATACTGCATTTTGTTTAGTTTTTATAAATATCTCTATCATTTTTTTTAATCCATATCTATCTATCTATCTATCTATCTATCTATCTATCTATCTATCTATCTATCTATCTATCTATCTATCTATCTATCTATAATATAATTAATTTATTAATCATAAAAATTACTATAACATAATTTTATTTTTTATTAAATTGATAGACTTTATCTTAAACTGTATATAATTTGAGGATAATTTAATACATTATATTAATTAAATCAAGATTTATATATATATATATATATATATATATATATATAAATAAGTAAACATTTTATATACAATAATATATAATTAATATATAATATATTATTAATATTAATATATAAATTGTATAAATATTTATTTATGTAAGAGACACTAAATAATTTATACAATTTATTTATAATTATTATATACAAAAATGAGGACGATTTAACCACTTAAATTAAAATTTCACAAAATAACAGAAAAACAATTAAAGTAATGTCTACTCAGTATCATGATTTTTTATAAATTATGATAAATTATTAAATATATTGCATTTTGTTTGTTTTTATAAATATATATATATATATATGTATATATATATATATATACATATTTAAAATAATGTAAAATCATATAAAATATGGAAAATTGTTAGATACATACTGCTAAAACATACTGGCAGTTTTTATACTATATAGTTTAAGGGGGTTTAAAAAGCACTTTAAAAGCACTAATATCTGCTAAAACAAATATTGTCTCTTATAGATCATGAATGCTTAATGCAAACAGTCTCTCACCTTGTACATAAAGGCTTTCCAGGGCAGATGAGCGACTGATTTCATCTGTGAACACACATGCACTGATTACAAACCCAGACACGAATCAAGCATCATTTCATGACTCTGAATGGAAGAGGTCCTTTAGACTCAACAAACCTTGTAATTTACAAAGAGTTGAGGCAGCATAAAGAGGAATCCGAAGGCGTACACTCCTGAACGACGACAACAACAATTACATCTCCATCTTTAATGTTCATAACTCAGTCGAATAAAGCTACAGAAAGCCACTTACCGTTGACTAGACTGTTAATAATCCAGGAGTACCAGCTGTGCAAAAATATCAAATATTAATCATTTGTGCACCTTTTTCAGCATAACAAGTTTTAGCAAGAGTGACTCTTCACCTCTTGTACTTGACGAAGACGAGAGCGTAGCCGGCCCCGCAGAGGCACAGAGGATACAGCAGATAGGACAGGTACTTCATCGCCTGAGGGACAAACCATACTCAAACGTGCCATACTGAGATATATCAACACATAATCATAAAGCTGCGTTTCTCACCAGTGTGTCATATTCCACTGTTCGTTTCTCAGATTCGTCCTGTTTCCCAAACTGAAGGACAGAACAATCACAGTTAGAGAATCATCAAGACGATTCAGAGCAATGAAGAAGAGAAGCCATAAGAGTTTACCAGGAATGTGGGAGTCAAGCCCCTCCAGATCACGTGGATTTTAAAAGCCTTCTTCACTTTCCACACCTCAAACGAATATACAAACAGAATTTGTAGGTGTAATTTCATTCTGTCAAGAAGATTGAAAGAAATCTGACTGTGAGACTGACTGACCTCTATCAGAGAGCCGACCCCAGCGGGAATCAGGACCAGGAGACTCGTCTGCTCGTCCAGCAGATACAGGAAGATCACGATAGTGCTGAAACACCTCCACAACACTGACACACACACACACCTCACATCAGCACAGGCTCACACATACAACAGGCTGATACACGCTTACAAACTCACTGAGCGATCACGTGAATAATTATGAATAACTATAAAATGGAACAATTATCAAAAACAAATGAAACCGTATATACCTTGAGGATAATAATAATAAAAATTTATATTACATTCATTTTATATATATATATATATATATATACATATTTATTAAATTATACTGTAGACCTATTTATAATTATTTGTGACATCTGAGTAAAAATAAAATGTAACAATTATGTAAAAAAATTAAACATTATTACATCATAAAAAAGAAATTGGATAAAGAAAAAAAATATTTAAAAATGTAAATTATGAAAAAATTAAAAGGCATATCTAAAAAAAACTATATATACGTTGAGAAAAATTTAATAAATGTTAATATTAAATAAATATAATATTACATTAATTTATATTAATAAAAATATATATTTATCTTAATTATATATATATATATATATATATATATATATATAAAAATTATTTATGACATTTGAGTAAAATGTAAAGCATTATTACATTATGAAAAAAAACTTAATAAAGAAAAAAAATATTTAAAAATGTAAATTATTAAAAAATTAAAAGCCATATCTAAAAATTGTATATACTTTGAGGACAATATGATACAGATTATTATATTAATAAAAAATATACATAATATGTTGTATAGATATTATTAATTTTTTTATTTAAATTATTTTGTTAATGTCACTTGTCACTTCCTCAACAACACTTTGCATGTATTTGTTTGAAAGGAGGGTTATTGTTCACAAACCGGCTTTGCTCGACATTCCCACCATGCTCTTCTTGTGCTTCCAGAAACTGATGTCATTTTTGAACGCCAGGAAGTCGAACAAAAGCTGGGCAGAAACACAGTAATGTATGAAAATAACCCCGCTCAGACTCACGATTAAGATGATATGATCAGTGTAAATCACATGATCTTACATGGAAAGCGGCCACAAAGAAGGTGAGGGCGAGGAAATACAGGTTTGTGTCCACAAATATTCCCTTGATTTCATCCGCATCCTTTTCAGTGAAGCCTAAAATACAAAGGACAAATATCCCTGTGACTTTTAGTTTCAATATTAATGTGATTTTACATAATTAAAGTGGAAATCAGTCAGTTTATCAGTCAGATAAATCATTCTTCAGACTCTTACCGAACTGTTGCAGTGAATAGACGGCGTCCTGCATGTGTATCCAGAAGCGCAGTTTCCCTGAGAGCGATGGAGTCATACGAGATGGTCAGAGGCAGTTCAGTGGAGCTGCTGTTGATTTCCTGCAGTAAACACACACACACACACACACACGTTCACTACAGGAGATAAGAGAAGACAGCTGCAGTGTAGAGTATTAAAGACGCAGTACCATCAGATCCTTCACTCGGTTACTGAGCTCGTCCACAAACAGCAGCGGCAGGTAAATCATCTTCCTGCCGTTCTGATACCTGAGGACAGAGAGAGAGATGGCAAACATGAGCAAAATCTTGAGATATGAGATTTATTATCTCACAATTGTGAGATATGAAGTCATAATTGTGACAAATAAAGTTGCAATAGCGAGATATAGTCGCAATTCTGAGAAATAAAGTCACAATTGCAAGATATACAGTCGCAATTTTGAGAAATAAAGTCGCAATTCTGGAAATAAAAGTCGCAAATGCGAGAATATACAGTCTCAATACTGAGAAATAAAGTCGCAATTCTGAGAAATAAAAGTCGCAAATGCGAGATATACAGTCGCAATACTGAGAAATAAAGTTGCAATTCTGAGAAATAAAAGTCACAATTGCGAAATATACAGTCACAATTCTGAGAAATAATTCTGAGAAATAAAGTCGCAATTCTGAGAAATAAAGTCACAATTGCAAGATATACAGTCGCAATTTTGAGAAATAAAGTCGCAATTCTGAAAAATAAAAGTCGCAATTCTGAAAAATACAGTCACAATTCTGAGAAATACAGTCGCAATTCTGAGAAATAAAAGTCGCAATTGCAAGATATACAGTCGCAATTCTGAGAAATAAAATCGCAATTCTGAGAAATAAAGTCGGAATTCTGAGAAATAAAAGTTGCAATAGCGAGATGTAC
>JAQIUQ010000102.1:25000-95804 GCA_030378365.1 Hybognathus amarus
TCTATAGGTCTCATATAATCAATATTCATAAAGTATATGCAACGACATGCATTATAATTTAATGGATGGCGTCAGATTTGATGTAGCTGTTGGTTAGCTGTTAGCTTCATCAGGCGGGAATGAATGAATGTGTTTGTTTGCATTTCTGCCATTACTGCTGTGTTTTAAACGCAGCTATGTGTTTAACTTACAGTTCGTGGATTTATCCCTGGATTTACGAAATGATGCATTTGGGATATTTTTTTATAGGTGCTTGGCCTTAAATCTAACAAACGCAGCAACAAAAACAACCACTTTTAAACACCAGTGACTATTCATGCACCTTTTACTATAAATGCAATCTGCAAAATATATGTTATACGCAAATATTATACAATTAAGTTCAGTTTCGCAATCAAATTTCCTAAAATAAATAAATAAATATGATAAAACAACGAAGACTGTTGTATACACGTTAGTGGATCTGACGAAATGCCTCAAATGTGATGTTTGTTAGTAAGATCTGTTTGTTGTAGATGAATGTGTTTCAGTCTTTGTTTTTGATTGTAATCCCACAGGTTTTTGATGAAACTGAGCCATGAAACAGTCACCATTGAGCTGAAGAATGGCACACAGGTTCATGGCACCATTACAGGTCATTATGGTTTAAAATAATGTAAAGTGGGACAAAATATATTACACTGGTCTCACCCAAAAATAAAAATTATCCCATAATTTACTCATCCTAGGTATATTATGACTTTCAGCTGAACGCAGTTATAATAAACATTACCTCGGCTCTTTCTAGCTTTGTAACAGGAGTGAATAGAGCTTGAGTTTTTGAAGCTCCAGAATACGACTCTGTGTTCGTCTGACAGAAGAGACCTATACATACATTATGTATATACATCTATTATCTCATATACATCTAGGATGGTGTGCGGCTAAATTATGGGAGATTTGAGTGCACTATTACTTTAAGTTGAATGACGGCTTTACACTTTCTCTTTGAATCGTATGAACAGGTGTGGATGTCAGTATGAACACTCACCTCAAAGCTGTGAAGATGACCCTGAAAAACAGAGAACCCACTCAGCTGGAGTCCCTCAGTATCCGCGGCAACAACATCCGCTATTTCATCCTGCCGGACAGTCTTCCTCTGGACACGCTGCTGGTCGACATCGAGCCGAAAGTCAAGTCAAAGAAGAGAGAGGCTGGTGAGTTACGGAAAATATCATCTAAACTGGCTGACTTTGAAACTCGGGCATTGATTGATTAATTGTCTATGATGTATAATTGAGTTTTTTCTTCCCGTTCTTGCAGTTGCTGGCCGCGGTCGAGGAAGAGGACGGGGTCGTGGCAGAGGGAAGAGGACGTGGTCGCGGTGGGCCGAGGAGATGAACATCTCAAGCCACTGTACATTAGTGCGCTTTGTACAGCATTTTTTTGTTCTTTATTTGGAGAATATTTTGATTCTGACTTGTTTGCATTTTGTACATTAAATTCATTTCTTTTGAAAGCTGTTTTGAGTCTTGTTTAAGTGCTGAGCTGTTTATGCTAATATAAGGCCAGTGATGATTCTGGTTATTTTTTCACATTCCTATCAATAAATTGCTTGATTTAACTTTGCCTAGTTGTGTACTGAAGAATGTTAATTTTTTTTTTTTTTTTTTTGCTAAAATATAACGGCCAGTGTTGGGGTATGGTAATACATATATGTATATATTTTTTAAAGTGAGTTTAAACATTACTTAAATTAAATTGCTGTTCAGTTTATTAAGTGTATTTGTTGAAGTTACTACTGAAAACCTTTCTGTTCACCATCACGTATCCTGAGTATGCTGGGCATGGGAAATTGAAATACAAGGGTTAGGTGGTTACAATTTTAATAATACGCGTTTTATAGCTAAGACACTTTTCTCATGTTCATATTTCTGGAAACTGTATTTCAAAATAAGTCTTTACAGTTCTATAACATTTCTTTGTTTTAAAATTAATGTGCCCCTAACATTTCCTAAACGTCGCGTTTACACCTTTCTAGTTTTACATGGTTTAAGCGCGAAAAAGTTAATGGGTCTTTTATTTTGAAAATTGTGGTCGTGACGTCGCAGGGGTCAGTTTACCTGTTTAGCCAATCGGGTTCATTTCAGTGAGTCGATTCAAACCTTTTTGTGTTTTGTTGTTCAAAATGATAATTGTTTGTTAATCATCATCAATTGTATTTTTACCAAATACAGTGAACAAAATTGTTCACAGTTCCCACATCAGTATATATATTTTTTTATTTCCTTGTAAAATATTCCGAATCATTCATTCTAAAGAATCGGCTCACAGGAACGAGTCATAGCGAAGGATATGAAAGTCCTAGGGCTTGTTTCTGACGCGCTTGTTTTTCTCCCCGTCACGTTTCTATAAGCACGGCGTTAGCGAATATGTCATCCAGCGGGTTTTTCATGTATTTTGCTTATGGCAGTAATTTACTGAAAGAGAGACTACAACTGAAAAACCCATCAGCTGTGTTTCACTCCGTCGGTAGGATACAGGTAAACAAACGCATTATTTGATAAATAATTGAAGAGTTCAGATGCAAAAGCCTCTAAATGCCATTTGAAATTTTCTTCTAAAATGACAATTTTTATCAAGCTTGTATATTTAAGTTCAGTAATTTCACTTGAAATGGCAATTAATAGGTCATCTTCATTGCCATTTAAGTGAAATTACTGAACTTAAATATACAAGCTTCATAAAAATGATCATTTTAGAAGAAAATTTCAAATGGCACTTGAGGCTTTTGCATCTACTCTTCAATTATCATATTATTCTATTTATGAAAGGAGCAGCACATAGTCCAACAAACACATCCATAGAAGTCGAGTCTACGTTACATTTACCTTACTTGGTACCTCGTTACTATTGGGTGTCACCGCGATAGAATTGTGGAGAAGCTTAACTTGTCACCGTCATAAAAACATCCAATTAGAAATAAAATTGAAAGGTTTTGTAAGGAAATTACATTTTAAAACAATCTATACATGGTAAATTTGTGTGCATTAAAAAAACTATATAATTACTTGAACAAAGACCCAATTCATTTACACTGTGAATTATTATGTGTACATAATATTATTTGGAAAATATTTTTTTTTTATTTTAATTAAAATGTTATATTCGTCATAGCAGTGTACTGTTAAATATATTATTTATTTAAATGTAGTATTTATTTAAATTTTAATTTGATTATTATTATTTTATTTTTTGAGTAGGCTTGTCATTTTGTAAATAACGTGTTGTAATCACAAACAAAACAAAAAAAAACTATCATTATGCACCCTGTTAGAAGTATATTAACACTATACTTACCCTTGTACGGTGTCCCAGGACTACAGGCTGGATTTCGGTCTTTGGGGCGACTGCACGAACTGCTCTTGGCACGGTGGGGTCGCATCGATACAGGAGAGTGAAGGAGACGAGGTTTGGGGGTCGTGTGGAGGATAGAACGACCAAAACCTGCCCAGTTTAGACCGGTGAGATCACCTGCCATTGTGATGACTGACAAAATCACTTGTATTTATGCATTGTATCAGTATTGTATTGAATATTGCACCCTTTCCACAGAATAAGAACAAACTCAAATCACGTCAATTTATATTATTTTCTAAGTTGCTGTGTAACATGCTTGTTTACTACACATTATCTTCTATATACATATAGTGGAACAGTTAACTGTTTAGTAGGGTACAACGGGGATAAAGGCACACCTCAACAAAAATGCGCTTTTTACTAATCTAATAGTGTACTATAGTGATCTATAACACCACAAAGTTTTGATACAAAATAAAGTAAAATGTTTTGAATAAGTTTATAATTATACGAAGAATTCAATTTGTCCTGTTTTATTGCAAAAAAGAAAAAAATTACCATCTGAATCTAACCATATCAGCAAATGTAAAAGTCAGCCGTATTATCAGTTAATTATTTTCGCCTTTACCTCAAATAGCATGCTTTCACATATTCTGTTTTTGAATTTTTTTATTTCTTGGTTTATTTACATTGAACAAAACTGAAAAACATTAACTAGAACTTTTTTTCTCAAAATATAGTCAACAATTTTATAGATTTCCATATTCTACATAAATCTACAACATTTTAAAATACATTAAATATTAGATTAAATTAGCCCAGAATCAACTTTGCATTGCTGTCCAGTGTCCTCAATCCCACCAAGGATCAGACAGATTTTTATGTGCATCTTCAAAAATGGTTGTTAAAAATGTGTCATCTAGTGGTTTGAAGTAGAATTAAGACAAAATTAATGCGTCTGTTAACCCCGATGTGCCCACTGTAATCTACATAAAATAGTATACACATGCATGTGTTTCAGACAGGAGCAGGTTCATGAAGGAGTGTACAGTCCATTAGAGGTCAAAGTAGAAACTAAAGAGGAGATGATACTCTGCCGGACGTACAAGATGAACAATTTCAGACCCTGTCCACCTTCACCACAGTATAAAAAGGTATATTTTACTCCAATCATAAACCTGACTGACCAAAACAAATCAATACTGGATTATGTGCTTTAACTGGAGATTTAGATGTTCTCAATATACTTGTGTTTTAATGGTTTAAAGGGGTCTTATTATGCTTTTTCATTTTTTCAACTTTAGTTAGTTTGTAATGTTGCTGTTTGAAGATAATAAAAGAAATATTAAGGGGTAAGGGGTTTTATTAAATAATAAGTATTATTAAATATTAAGGGGTTAATATTAATAGTAAGGGCAGACAATCCACTCCAAAGGGACATATTTTATTTAACAGAATCCACTTTCTAAGAACTACAACTAATGACTAGTTTTGACTTCGACTTGTTTTTTCTGAATCTTATAAAGTCACAATATTACTCATTTAAATGGATACTTCACCTCTGTAAAGATGAATGTGTATTTAAAACGGGTATTTAAGTAGAAGAAATGTAAAATTATTTTTGAATTTGGTGCTTTCTAGACTGAGAAAAGCCAGAAAATGTATTTTTTGTTATGTGGATGAAAGTCAACAACTACCAGAATGCACTTGCTTCGCTGCCCTAGGAGGCCACGCCCACCGGTAACAGAGCGCAGTAGTTAAACAACAAGTCTAGGCTACTAGTGAGTCTCCGTGATGAGGCTGCCCGAAAATATGTTTCGAGATCGCCCAAAATGTCCGGGATTCGGCTTTTGCGTTCTACAGTCGCAGTTCATCATGTTTACTGTGGCGAGCGGGACGAGTGAGGCCGCGGGAGAACGGCACGAGGCCGGTGGCCTGATTACCGATGAGCGACACCTGTGAGACGCACCGGTCTCGTATCTCTCACGGTGGAGTTGTAGACATACACGCATACAAGCGGATAGCTCAAAATGCGTATAGATAACACGCCACTTGACTTGAAAGTGGCATGTATGTTTACGCAAAAGTTATGATGGCATGTTGAACTAGAATGTACATTTCCAGAAGAAAATGCGAAGTGGTGCTTGCAGTGGCAAATCTCACCACCCGGTTGCTGAGGGTGTTCTGGGTGGTTGCTAGGCAGTTGTTCAGGGTATTCTGGGTGGTTGCTATGGTGTTTCTATGCGGTTGCTAGGGTGTTCTGGGTGGTTACTAGGGTGTTGTTAGGCAGTTGCTAGGGTTTTGCTAGGGTGTTCTGGGTGGTTGCTAGGGTGTTCTGGGTGGTTGATAGGGTGTTCTGTTGGTTGCTAGGGTGTTGCTAAGGTGTTCTGGGTGGTTGTTATGGTGTTGATAGGTGGTTGCTAGGGTGTTTTAGGTGGTTGCTATGGTATTCTGGGTGGTTGCTATGGTGTTACTAGGTGGTTGGTAGTGTTCACATATGGTTACTATAGAGTTTTTATAATGTTCATGGCATGATTTAGCACTTAGCAAATCAATATTAGCATGTAGCTATTCACTGCTAGCATGTGTGTAACCATCAAGCATGAAAGCATATTCTAGTACACCCCAAAAACAAAATCGAGAACTTCATAAAAAGGCATAATATGATTTTATGAATGGTCCTTGATGATTTTAGACCATTAACATCTATGACTGTCGAGTTGTGTGACTATCATGAAAAGTGTCAATGATGAATCTCTTATTCATGTGAATGTTTATCTTGTCTCCATTCTTCATCTAGGTTGTGTGTTTAGGGGCTCAACAGAACGGCTTGCCTCAAAATTACATACAGAAGCTTCTGGCATTGGAGACAAACAACTACAGCGGCACTACCATACTGGACCAGATTACAGACATCACAACTGACCGACATGAAATTATGTGTATTATTACCTCACTTATCAAGTTCATTCATAATAAATACACAGGTCTTAACCTTTGTGTTAGGCTGAAATCTTTTTGTAATATGGTTTGAAAAGAAGATACTCATATAGTTTCAAACAATATTATGTTAAATGGGGAGCTATAAATGTCAACAGGAATAAAAGGTTTCTCTGTTTGATTTCGGATCAAGAATTGGATTATTGTGAAAATTGTGATGATCACTATGGGTTTGTGCCTGTTGATTCTGTTGATTGTGATGTGTCTGTAGTGGCTATTTTTCACCATCAGCTGATCCAGAAACAACATCTAAAACCTTAAAGTGAAACACAGACAGTCAAATGTGTGCAAAATTAATACATGATACAAAAAAAAACCAAAAAAACTGTGCACTACTATAGTGAGATAAAATAACCCTATGATTTATGGTGTCAACTACAGTAGATTCATTTGAGGTTTAAAACCCCTTTCAACCATTACGCATTTGACTCTTATCCATAATAATACTTACAATCCTCTTTGTCGCATTATTGTATTTATGATAATGAAAGTGGTGATACATATTTACAATTATCTTTTTAAAATGCCAATTTCAGAATAATCTTACGATGCAGCATTTTGAGGGGAAATATAGGGAATTGTTATAATGTTATTTTGAAATAAAATTAAACAAAAGAGATTTGTTTTTCTTTGCATTGCAATAATGCACTGGGGCAGGGGTGTCTGAAACTCAGTCCTAAGGGCATCTATCCTGCAGAGTTTAGCTCCAAGTCGCTTCAACACATCTGTCTGGAAGTTTCTAGTATGCCTATTAAGACCTTGATTAGCTTGTTCAAGTATGTTTAATTGAGGTTGGAGCTGAACTCTGCAGGACAGTGGACCTCCAGGAGCAGGATTGGATACCCCTGAACTAGTGGGTTAAAACTCAAACATGGTCTCCAAAATCAACAACCAAATATAGCTGCGAGCAGCGATTGCGAGGCCCAAGCCGGTGGCACCGCAACCCCGGTGCCTAAAGGCACCGGGATGGCGTCACCGCCGGCTTTGGCCCTCCAGTCGCTGCTCGCAGCTATATTTATATATATATATATATATATATATATATATAAAGCCGGTGGCACCGCCACCTTGGTGCCTTTAGGGTTATTCTGCACGACGTGCAAAAACGTAACCCCTGCTTTGGAATACATACTAGTATGTATTCCACAATTAGAATACATACTAACATACTAGTCAGAACTGAATAGTTGATATCTGAATGACAGATCACCATAGAAGTCACTGGAAAAAATGTGACTAGTAACAAAAGAATAGTTACTAGTCACCATTGAAATAAGTACTAGTGTCTAATGAATAAGTACTAGTATCTATTTAATAGGTACTAGCATCTAATGAATAAGTACTAGTAACTAATTAATAAGCATTGGTATGTAATGAATAAGGACTAGCATCTAATGAATAAGTACTAGTATCTAATAAATAAGGACTAGTGTCTAATGAATAAGTACTAGTATCTTTAAAAAGGTACTAGTACCTAAAGAGAATAAACACTAGTATCTAAAGAAAAGGCACTAGTATCTAAAGAATAAGCACTAGTAGCTAATGAATAAGTACTAGTACTTAATGGAATAGATACTAGTATCTAAAAAATAAGTACTAGTAGCATGAAAATAGAGACTAGTAGGTTAAAATGATTAAATGTTAAAACGGCTTGCCATACTCTATCTGTCGTTTCGACTAGTCACAATTACGTTACAGATATCTTAAATGATAATACAAACTATCCAAAATGTAATTACGACTAGAAAGACGTTGTTGATATCTACAATGTTAATTACGAATAGTCAAACTTAGCTTTTAAATGTTAAAAGGGCTTGCCATACAGAAGTGTAGGCTCAGAGAGACACTCAACATTTTCAAACCAAAATATCTGACTTTCTGTGGGTCCTAGCTCATGAGTGTAAATTCAGAAAGTTGTCCGGCTTGAGGAGAATATATGAATATATGAAACGATGAGATCAACATGTGTACTGAGTTTCATATTATTACATGCAAGCGTGTTTGATTTATGGACCAAGTTTTTGGACCCCGTTCCAGGGGGCGCTGTCTAGCCCCCTTGCCACACCCGGGTACCATCTTCCCGGCTCTGATGGCTGTGGGATCTGACCTGTGTGCAAAGTTTCAAGAGTTTTCAAACCCATTAAGGGCCCCAAAAGCCGCTAAGAGACTCAAAATCATCAAAAAAAAGGAATGTTAAAGTTTGATGCGTTGCTATGGCAACATTATCTTAGATATTGAATAATGCTTTCACAGCTCTTCATCTGGCGTGTGTTTACATTATACAGATGAAGTTTGAAGCAAATCGGGTAAAAGTAAGAGTGTGATTTCAAAGCATTTTGAAAGTGAAACACTTTCTGCTTCCAGTTGGTGGCGCTATATATTTGACTCACAATAGTCACATCCATGTGATCGGCCTCTTACAACGAACACACTGCTGAAGTTTCATCAAGATCAGTTAATGTATGCAGAAGTTTTAACACACTTCCTTTTTGATTTATGGACCAAGTTAATTTAATTAATACACTAATTATATAAAACTATTGTCAATGCACTACAATTAAACAGGTTATATGCCTTTACTTATAAAAAAATAAAAATAAAAACTTATTTAAAAAATACCAGGCTTAAGAAATGTATTTACTTTAGCAGGCCAGACACACAGTGAAATGATTAAGCCCCCTCCCCCTACACACACACACACACACACACACACACGACTGTGTGTCAAGAGACTCAAGAAAGACTCAGGCTCAGAAAGAGCATGATCATATTCAAACTACAATATCTGACTTTCTGTGGGTTTGAGCTTATTATTGTTAATTAGAAAGTTGTTTGGCTTGAATAGAACAATATACACGGCAAGTTTTGTAACTGTCAGTAAAACTAACCAAGTTATAACACACTTTATGTGTCCTTTTTTAGTCAAAAAAATTCGCCACGGCCAAACCGTTCGAGATATCACAAATCCGTCCGGAATTTAGCATCCTCAATGTCTTGACTTCATGCACACCGAGTTTGGTGGTGATTGGTAACAGCATGGGTTGTAATTTGATGTTTTTCTAGGACATTTATCTAAAAAAAAAAAACATAATTCCCGACTTCCGTTTGAACTGTCGTAAAACTTAGAGCACGAAAGTTGTTTGGCCTGATGTGATCTATGAGTGTACCGAGTTTCATATTAATCCATGCACGTGTGTTTGATTTATGGACAAATGTTCGAATCCCTAAAAGAATGCATCCTAAAAGAATGGTAAAGTTTGATGCGTCGCCACGGCAACAGTTTCAAAGATATCAAGAATCCATTCATAGGTCTTCATCTGCCGTGTATTTACATTATACAGATGAAGTTTGAAGCAAATCGGGTAAAAATAAGAGGGTGATTTCAAAGCATTTTGAAAGTGACACACTTCCTGCTGCCAGTTGGTGGCGCTATAACTTTGACTCACAATAGTCACATCCATGTGATCGTCCTCTTACAGCGAACGCACTGCTGAAGTTTCATCCAGATCAGTTAATGTATGCTGAAGTTATGACACACTTCCTGTTTCACGTTTCTCGCCATAGTTTCGTTTCCTCGCCACGGCCAAACCGTTCGAGATATCAAAAATCCCCACACAAACTTTCATCCTCAATGTCTTGACTTCAGCGCTGACCGAGTTTTCGTCGAATTTGGATCAGAGCTCTAGGAGGAGTATTTAAAAGTTCATTGCGTGTGTTTTACAAAAAAACCTCAATAGCCGACTTCCTGTTGGGCTGGGGTAAAAAGTAAGAACACGAGGTATAGATGAAATTCTGCTATCGACATGTGTACCGAGTTTCATATTATTACATGCAAGTGTGTTTGAGTTATGGACCAGGTGTTCGGACCCCATTCCAGGGGGCGCTGACGAGCCGCCCTGCCACGCCCGGGTACCAGCTTCAGCCCGGCTCTGATGGCCGCGGGTTCTGACCCGTGTGCAAAGTTTCAAGAGTTTTCGAGCATGTTAAGGGCCCCAAAAGTGCCCGAATAGTCGCTAGAAAAAAAAAAAAAAAAAAAAAAAAAAAAAAAAAAAAAAAAAATAATCGGAAGGAAAACAATAGGGGCTCTGCGCCCTTCAGGGCTTGGGCCCTAATTTAAAATATGATAATCATCACTACTCACAGAAGCATCTTCAGTTCATATTTAGGATCATACTTCAGATCAGACAGCAGGTTCACTCCTTTTTGATCTAGTTTATTTCCAGTTAGATCCAGTTCTCTCAGGTGTGAGGGATTTGATCTCAAGCTGAAGCCAGAGCAGCACAACCTACATCTGTGACTCCACAAATGACCCAACCTGTAGAGAACAATGGACACTCTTCAATCTCTCAGCTCAGGATATACAACAGCATAGAATAAGCAGGAATTTTAGTGAAACTCAATTAGAAACTTATCGGCTGTATCGTAAGCATGTCAAACTAATGATCAAAGACTTCACCAGTGTTTTGTGTGAGGCATTTGGAACAGAGATTTGTGTCTCATTTTTTACTTGGTACATTTGGGTAAAACTAAACAGATCATCCTACTCTCTTGTTTGGACCTATAACTATAAACTATTTGTTAGTATCAGTGTGTGTGACTCTCAGATGATGATTTACCTCAGTATCTCCAGTTTACAATTAGGATCCTTCGGTCCATATAGAGCACATTCACTCCTGAGTCTCCAGTTTATTTCCAGATAGATCCAGTTCTCTCAGGTGTGAGGGGATTGAACTCAGAGCTGAAGCCAGAGCAGCACAGCTTATTTTTGTGACACCACAATAACTCAACCTATAGAGAACAATGACACTCTTCAGTCTCAGTTCAAGGTGTACAACTTAGCAGGAACTTCATATTAATTGTTTTATGTGAGTACCACAAAATTTTCAACACATAAATATTAAAAAATACAAAAAAAAACATATACTGAAACCCTTCTGTAAGATATGAATCAGAAAATATTTTACATGTTAGTCACTTCGACATTGTGTCATAACTGACACTAGGGGTTAGCATTTGGAGCTCCAAACACCTCTGATAATTATGAAAGGCCAATGAGAATTGGCGAGAGGAATTTGTATGAGCCATTCCCCAGGACATACCGGGATTATAAAAGGATGCAGCGTGCTTCCACTCATTCAGATTTGTTCTTTAGAGCCAAATGGATGTAAGCAGAAAGAAGCTCATTTTCATTCACCTTTGCTGGAAATCTATAGTGCACTGCAGTGGTCTATCCACTATGGAAGCTTATTTCCGCCACTGAATAAAAAAATAAAATAAATAATTGTGACTTTTTATCTCACAATTCTGACTTTTTTTTCTCACATTTGCGAGTTTATATCTCGCAATTCTGAAAAGTCAGAATTGCGTACGATACAGAGTCGCAATTACGGGTTATAAGAGTCAGAAATTGCGAGATATAAAGTCAGAATTAGTAGATATAATGTCGCAATTGCTTGTTATAGTCAGAATTGCTAAAATATGAAGTCAGAATTGCGTGACATGAGAGAGTCAGAATTTCCAGATATAAATTCAGAATTGCGAGAATATAAAGTAGGAAATTACGAGATATAAAGTCAGAAATCCGAAATATAAAATTCAGAATTGCGAGATATAAAGTCAAAATTGCGAATATAAAGTCAGAAATGCATGATATAAAGTCAGAAATTGCAAGATATAAAGTCAGAATTGCGATTATATAAAGTCAGAAATTTGCGAGAAATATAAAGTCAGAATTGCAGACAATATAAAGTCAGAATTTGATAATATAATGTCGCAATTAGCATGTTATAAAGTCAGAATTGCAGAAATATAAAAGTCAGAAATGCGAAAGATATAAAGTTAGGAGAAATTATGAAAATATAAATTAGAATTACGATATAAGAGTCAAAATTACGAAATATAAAGTCAGAAATGCGAGAATATAAATTCAAAATTGCGTGACATAAGAGTCAGAAATTGCGAGATATAAAGTTAGAAATTGCGTGATACAATGTCGCAAATTGCATGTTATAAAGTCGAAAATTGCGAAGATATAAAGTTAGGAAATTCCGAAATATAAAGTCAAAATTGCGAGATATAGATTCAAAATTGCGAGATATAAGAGTCAAAATTGCGAATATAGAGTAGAAATGAGAATATAAATTCAGAAATTCAAAATATAAGAGTCAGAAATTCCAGATATAAAAGTCAGAAATGCATGATATAAAGTCAGAATTCCGAGATATAAAGTCAGAATTGCGTTATATAAAGTCAGAAATTGCGGATATAAAGTTAAAAATTAAAATATAAAGTCAATAATTCCAGATATAAAGTCAGAATTACGTACATAAAAAGTCAGAATTGCGAGATATAAAGTCAGAAAATTGCGTGATATAATGTCGAAATTGCATGATATAAAGTCAGAATTGCGATAATATAAAGTAGAAATGCATGATATAAAGTCAGAAATTGCGAATATAAAGTCAAAATTGCGTTATATAAAGTCAGAATTCGAGAATATAAATTCAGAATTGCGTGATATAAGTTCGCAATTCTGAGAAAAAGACAGAAGTGCGATTCTGACTATATCTTCGCAATTCTGGCTTTATATCTCACAATCGCGACTTATATCAAGCAATTCTGACTTTATATATCACAATTCTGACTTTATATATACGGCAATTCTGACTTTTTATAACGCAATTTCTGACTTTTTTATCAGCGAATTCTGACTTATATATCGCAATTCTGAGCTTTTATCACAGCAATTTGTAACTTTATATATTGCAATTATCGACTTTATGACTACAGTTTGGACTCTTATATCTCGCAATTGAACTTACATCACACAATCCTGACTTTATATCTCGCAATTTCTGACTTTATAACTCACGTCTTGACTTTATATCTCGCAATTCGTGACTTTATACTCTATGGCAATTCTACTTTTATCTCACATTATCAGCTTATATGACCAATTATGACTTTCCATCTCGCAATTCTACGAGAAATAATGTCAGGAATTGTGAAGAAGTAGAACTCGCAATTGTGTAGAAAAAAGTCAGAATGTGTAGATGAAAAGTAGAATTACCTTTTATATTTTTCATTCTATGCGGAAACAAGCTTCCATGATCCACCCACACCATCAGGAGCTTAAAGAACAAAATGCTTGAGAAGAATGTCTTTAAAGACCCCACCCCCAGGTGGTCCAGCTGATCTGTTAACCTCCCAAGGATCCTCCCACTGTCAGTTCCATCAACTAGCCCTATCTAGAATTAATTTTGTAGTTGTATATCACCCCCAGGCCATTCCTCAGTTGTACCTGCACTCATGCACATCATAAACATCTCTCTTTACACTGGTACCTTTCCCACAGCTTTTAATGAGGCTCGGGTAACCCCACTGCTAAGAGACCCACTCTGAATCCAGCACATACTGAAAATTACCAGACCGGAATTGCTTCTTACATTCATCGCGAAGACACTTGAATGAGTTGATTTCAACAGATGTTTTCAAACTCGTCTTATGCTAGGCCTAATACATGGGCTACATGCTCCATATCTAGTGATTCCCCATGTTAATCGCATTTGATCCACGATAAGGCGTCTTATAGGAACCATGTTTAACAGCAACCTCAAACAGGCTCATCTCTGTTTTGCTAAGGCAATTTTGTAACATTGTCTGTTCTTTTTACACTTGGGTACATTTCCTGACCTGTGGGTAAAAGGGGGTCTACAGTACAGATGATCATACATCAATGTCAGAACTGCTACAAATATAAACTATTTGTGAGTATCAGTGTGTATGAATCTCAGAGAGATGATTTACCTCAGTATCTCTAGTTTACAGTCAGGATCCTTCAGTACAGCTGAGAGCCGATTCACTCTTGACACTCGAGTTTATTTCCAGTCAGATTCAGTTCTCTCAGGTGTGAAGGACTTGATTTCAGAGCTGAAGCCAGATCAGCACAACCTTTATCTGTGACTTCACAAGTTAATCAACCTGTAAGAGAACAATGAGCACTCTTCAGTCTCTCAGTTCAGGATATACAGCAGGACATACAGCTCCAATAAGCAGCAATTGCAGTGGGATTCAATATGCAACATGATTAACAGGTCCAATTTAGAGACCAGCTTATATATGGTGCTTGAAGAGGTTTATTTCAATATCATTTATATCAATCTTTACATTTTAATGAGTACCACAAAATCCTCAACACATATGCATGTGAAAAAATACTAGGAAAAAATATTCTTCTAATATTATCTTTTTTATTGACCATTGATTCTTATATAACTGTAATTGTCTAGATTTGTAATATGCTTAATCTGCAGATATAAAATTTTCCATTTCCATATTTCTATTAAAATAATAAAAATAAAATTCTTTGTATCAATTAAAAAAAATTTCTTGGCTACTCTAATTTAAACTAACAAATAATTTTGCAGTGTGATTGTGTCTTTGTTAATTTCTTTGCATGATGCTGAAGTCCTGTGATGAAAATCAATCTTTCAAGTTTGTTTATATGTATATGTAGTGTTTTATTATGCGTTCAGCCAACCATGTGACAACACCATTGCTAAGATATTTCTATTCCTAAAACTGCAGTGAACCAAAAGCAATCTAAAAAATCTAGAAAAAATGTAGAAGAAGATACCCAGGTACCTGCAGTTCGTGCTGATATGCAAGAAAAGTGAGTGTACACTACAACTTAAAATATAGAGGTGCTGCTGACGGTGTATCAGTGCAAAAAGGCCCACTTCAAAGCACTGTGAGAAACCATGTTTAACAGTAGACTCACAAACCACATGTGTTTACAAAACACCTGATTATCACCTTCACAACATACAGCATCCTTGTCGGTGCTATAATTATAAAATATTTGTGAGTACTCAGTGTGTATGACTCTCAGAGAAACTATTTATCTCAGTTTCTCCAGTTTACATTGAGGATCCTTAGTCCAGCAGAATTCAGCTTCATTCCTGAGTCTCCTAGTTTATTCAGAGACAGATTCAGTTCTCTCATGTGTGAGGGTTTGAACTGAGAACTGAAGCCAGAGCAACACAACCCTCATCTTTGACTCCACACTCCCACAACCTGTAGAGATATAAAAACATGCATATGATGATGAATAACACTAGTTTAAATTAATTTTAAAAAAATGTGAAAAAAAAAAACAATTTTTTATAACCTCATTACTCTAAATGTCCGCTGTTTCCTGCCTCCTCCTTCCCATAACAGCGAACTCTTGTTACAGTCCTTACAAGGTTATTTGGGGTGTTTGACAGCTTGGATTGAGAGAGGATTGAACATTCAACATTCACAATCATTGTAACTTTCTTTTATATTACAGTGAATGTGAAAAAAATAAACAAATAAGGGGTGGGTCCCTTGGAGATAGCTGGCTCCAGAGCCTTTGCCAGTGATAGTCCGCACCTGCTTACTGTAATGGGATTTGGTAAAAATGTCCTTTTTTTGTTATTTTGGTTAGAAAGAGCTAAAATGTGACCATCAGTGTAGTGATTGTTGTTAATGTGACTTACTGAACTGATCTGGCCTCTTTAACCACAGGCAGCAGCTTCTGAAGCACTTCATCTGCTGTATTTTGTGTTCCAATGAATGGTTTCAGAAAACATCCATCTTCTGCTCTGATGTCAGCAACATATAAACCAGAGCTGACCACTGTGAAGATGAGAGTTTAGTTTGTCTAAGTTTTCCAGTTGTTAGATAGTCTTGGATCTCCTGCATCAGTGAATCATCACCCAGTTCATTCAGACAGTGGAACAGATTGCATGGATCTCTTGGAGAGGGATTCTCCCTGATCTTCTGTTTGATGTACTGAACTGTTTCCTTTTTGTTGTAAAAGCTGATTCCTGTCTTTGTCAGTACTTCTAGTAGGAGAGTCTGATTGGACTCCAATGAGAGACCCATAAGAAACCGCAGGAAAAGGTCCAGATGTCCATTCTTACTCTCTAAAGCCTCATCCACAGCTGTTTGATGCAGCTCAGACATTGATTTTATCAAATTTGCTTTAGAAAAAGAACCTTTTTTGGTTTTGCGAAACACATTTCTGTTCTTCTTTGTAAAGGAGAAATGTGCATAGTAGAGCAGCTAGATGTTCCTGGATGCTCAGATGAGTAAAGCAGAAGACTTTCCCCTGATTCAAGCCAAACTCCTCTCTGAAGATCTGAGTGCACAACTCCTGAGTACACTGATGCTTCTGTCACATGAATGCCACACTCCCTCAGGTCTTCCTCATAGAAGATCAGGTTGCTCTTCACAGAGCTGCTGAAAAGCCAGTTTCCCCAGTTGGACAATCAAGTCTTCATCCTTCACTTTCTTCTCATAGCCCTTCTCATGTTTGATGTTCGGTCTGAAGGATCAGGAAGTGTGTGTCACATTTGAGTGAGAGTCTTGGGAATCATCGCAGTCTCTGAGCTTGACTCAACATCTTTTCTAGGACAGTGGATGAGATCCAGCAGAAGAGCTGGGATGTGGCACATGATGTGGAGGCTCCTCGAGGACTTCAGGTGTGAGATGATTCTATTGGCCAAACTCTGATCACGGACTCTCTTTCTGAAGTATTCCTCCTTCTGTGGGTCATTGAAGCCTCGTACCTCAGTCACTCAGATGAACACACTCAGAGGGAACGAGATCTGCTGCTGCTGGTCTGGAGGTTGATCCAGGATGAGAGGCAAGGGAAGCAGATTTCCCATAATGAGGTTCATCAGCAGCACGTCAACTGAGGCTGGTTCAGATATACTACACAGTTTCACATTGCTCTTGAAGTTCAAGAGACAGACGACACTCATCCAGACCATCAAAGATGAACAACACTTTATATTCATTACTGGATATTTCCATTTCTTTGGTTTCAGGGAAAAAGACATGAAGAAGATCTGAAAGACTGAGTTTTTTGTCTATCAAGTTGAGCTCTCTGAAAGCGAGTGGAAATATGAGCTGGATGTCCACGATTCTTTTCCCTTCAGCCCAGTCCACAATAAAGCTTCTGCACAGAGACTGTTTTTCCAATGCCAGCGACTCCCTTTGTCAGGACAGTTCTGATGGGTTTGTCTTGTCCAGGTAAAGGTCTAAAGATGTCATTGCATTTGATCGGTGTGTCCTCTGTTTTTCTGCTCTCCTGAGACTGTCTCTCAATCTGTCTCACCTCATGCTCTTTATTGATCTCTCCACTTCTACTCTTCTTGTGATGTAGAGATCTGTGTAGATCTCATTCAGGCGTGTTGGGTTTCCCTGCTTTTGCTGTTCCTTCACACAGACACTGAAACTTCTTCAGCAGAATTGATTTAAATGTGCTTTTGGATCAGTTGGCAGCGTCATTACTGAAAGAACAACAGATTACAATAAATGAAAAAGGTTTAACTTGATAAAACTACATAATTGAGACTTTCAGCCATGCTGTTCAGTTTGAATATCACTACGGCTGTGATGTTTGTCCAAGCTGTGCTGATATTCAGACCAACAGACAACGATTCAGCTCTTAAAATGCTTGTTTCAAACCCAAATATGGGTCAAATATGGACAAACCCAAATGTAAAAATTTACAGCTGAAACTGAAAGTTGAGTTAAATTTTGAAATGACATTTTTAACCCAACATTTGGGTTGGTCCATATTTGACCCAAATTTAGGTTGAAATCAAGCCAGCATTTTTAGAGTGTTGAGAGTGTGATATCGCTTTCAAATAAAAGTTCAATAACCAAGCAAAGATTATTGAACAGCGGATATTTTAGAGCCAATATTGTAATCATGTTCAGAATTTGAGTGAGTCTGTCTACGACAGAAATGTTGTACCTCAGTATCAGCTGATGTGTGTTTCCCTGAATTTGTGCTGGTTTGTCCGCAGACTGGTCACTCTGGGACACACAGCTGAACTATGGTGGCTTTGAACTTCTGACTGTGAAATGAAATTTAATAGTTAAAGAACTAGTAATTTAATTAAATTTACCATGTAAATAAACCTAAAATAGACCATCAATCCAATGAATCCATCTATCTATCTTTTACCTTTTGATTTTAATATGTTGTTGTGTTTAAATGTTGATATTGCAGGGCTTTTTAATACTATGAGTCACTGAGTTTTGAATGCTTCCAGAATTTAATTACCTATTTCTGCATTTTGACAAAAAGTGGATATTTGCCAAATTCTGCCCATGCAATTTGTGCCAGTGGTCTTTCAGTCTGTCAAACAGAAATGTTTTACCTCAGATCAGTTGATGTGACGTCTTCCCTTCAGTTGTAGTGGAATCTCTATTGACTGGCCACTCCTCATAGACACACAGCTGGGCTCAGGTGGGTTTGATCTCGGACTGTGGAATTTAATTTAATAATAAAGATACTCTTAATTTAATTAAATTTACCATGTAGATAAACCTAAATAGACCATCAATCCATCTATCTGTCTTTTACCTTTCAAGTTTTAATATGTTGTTGTGTATAAATGTTCTCAATACGTAATGGAGTTGTGATTAGTTTGTGCTATAATCTGGTTGAATCTATTGAGTTTGACAGTGTTGTTCTGGTCAGTGTGATGGGGTCAGTGGATGCTCTGGATCAGCATGTGAGAAGGAACCTGATCCTTTACTCAACTCTTGATATTGCAGGGCTTTATAATAATACGAGTCAATAAGTTTTAAATGTTTACATAATTTAATTACCTATTTCTGCATATTGACAAAAAGTATATTTGCCCAAATCTGCCTGTGTGCATTTTGTGCCAGTGGTCTTTCAGTCTGTCAAACAAAAATGCTGTACCTCAGATCAGTTGATGTGCGTCTTCCCTTTAATTGTAGTGGGATCTCTATTGACTGGCCACTCCTCATGGACACACAGCTGGGCTCTGGTGGGTTTAATCTCGGAACTGTGAAACAGACAACTATTCATTCCATGTATAATGGATTTTATATGTAGATGCAGAAAAGCTTTAGAAATGTTGATGAGATGATGACATTGCACAAGAGTCATAGCACACATCAGTCCAACATAGCAACATAGCACCATCTTTTACAAGATGTAAAATAAGTCGTTGCAAGGTCCCAAGAGAGTGTGTGTGTGCGCAATTGTAGCTCAAAATACCCCACAGATATTCTGATATTGCATGTTAAAATTGTCACTTTTGAGGGAGAGCAAAAACAGAAGCATTTTTGTGTCTGTCCCTTTAAATGCAAATGAGCTGGGCACAGGGGGCGGAGCTTCAAGAGCTTGTGCCATTTTACCTCACACAGACATGTACTGGAAATTTCTAAAACTTTTAGCCTTTTATGTTCAAACCGAAGTCAAACAATGATGGAGAAGATTCAAGAAGAAGTGACAACATGTTAAAGCAACAAGACATTTCTGCCCTGCAAACATTTTGTGGCAGTGGTCTTTCAGTCTGTCTAGACAGAAATGTCTGTACCTCAGATCAGTTGATGTGCATCTTCCCTTCAGTTGTAGCATGGGATCTCTATTGACTGGTCACTCCTTCATGGACACACAGCTGGGCTCTGGTGAGTTTGATCTCTGAGATTGATCTCTGAAATTCAGTTTAATACAACATATACAACAATTCACATCGTATAATGGATTATACAGTTACAGTTGGTTTTAGATGCAGAACGAGTGTTGAAGAGTGATGACATCACACCAGGATCATATCACCATCCACAAATCTATTTTTGTCAAATTCTGGGCTCTTTAAGTTTAGGCCAGTGTATATGACACTCAGGGTCTTAGTTATATCTCAGCACCAGAATATATTTTTAGTTCACTATAACTTAACCATTTATTGAACCAGGATAGCCTCTTCTTTTACAGGAGTGTCATGGCCAAGATGGACAGCAGTATAAAACAGTTTCAAACACATAGATTTACAAAACAAAAATCAACAAACTAAAACACTTAAAAACAATTACTCATCATTAAGTCATCTTCCATTTGCAGAATAATATATTTAAAATCTATACACTCAGTTTTGTCACGTCAACTCACATTTCCTTATGACGACTTTGAGGTACCTGCATTTCTGGAGAAAAACTTCATTGCTGAATGTTTCTTTGTTCTCCATAATTTATACGGTATTCATGAGAGCTGCACAGGTAAGTCTAATGAGTCATAAATACAGAAATACAATTTAAACAGAAAATTACTTTAATATTTTTCCCACTAAAAAATACAAAATGTTTGTATTGCATTCTTAACCTTTTATTTAAACGTTTTAATGAAAAATGCTCCTAATGAAGATGAATACATGTAAAATCAAATATTTCAGTAAATTTGATGAACAAAATACATGAATGTGCAAAATTAAGAATTGATGTCTGTTGTGTAACCATGTAACCTTCACCCATGCAGGGAAAGAAGGTTGAAGCTCTCTTTATACCTGCAACAACATAATATACCTGTAACATAATATATAATTAAGACTGAAATTATACATTGTATTGTATTACATAAACTATCAGTTTTAAAGACATGAGGCAAAATAAATAAGTTCTGAAAAAAGAAATCGTTACAATATTCCTCTAAGTCTAATTAAATAGTATTAATCTTGTATATTTGGTTACCCTATGTGTTTTGTTTTCAGCACACTAGGGTTCATTAAATATAGGCTAATGTTACCCAACCAATCTTTATGATGTAATTTATGTATAGTCATGTCTAACAAAAAGGAAGTAACTCAAACGCAGCTCACCTGTACCAATGCTCACTCACCTTGATTAAGTTCTTACCTGCAGTTTATACCCAGCTTTCCAGCATCTTCATGGTTTCCCATTAAGATACGATTCCATTCACCAGAATTCCTGATCACTCATCCAAACAAACATTGAAATAACTATTTAAACTTTTTCCCAATTTAAAAGACTAATGCCCTGGAAGGTTCACCCTAGTGTAACACAGCAAACACTGAAAATATTTTCACTTTTTGCTAGCTCAAGTTGCCAAACCGTTTGAAGAGAAATTTCCAGCACATCCAGTTACTAAGTTGTGTGAGAGACTACCTCTCTAGTTCTCACTTATTTGTAATCCCATAAAATAATGTTTAAGCATAGTTTTAAGTGTATGTATAAGTATGCTTGGAACTAAATTGACCCAGCTTCAGTATATAAAAAGTATGCAAAAATAAACTTCAAGTGCACAACTTACACAACTACATTTGTACTGCATCTGCACGTTAACTTTCTAGTATAGGCCTATCTGGTTGTACCCTCCCTTTACCTCTCTTTGCCTAACATTGAGGCCTCAATGTTAATATCTTATCTCATAACGCCTATCAGGACCAGATCGAGGATACTGACTTTGAGTTCCAGTGTAAGATATCTGCACCTTCTTCCATTAAGTGGATTTTTTCTTAGAATACTTTGAACCCAATACTTGGTACTCTTCTTACCACCACTTCACAGCCCTGTATACAACATCTTTATCTCTTCAATCAAAGGCACATTGTTCTACTGTTGGCTTATTTTGCATATACAGGTGTTATTTGAGACATATTTACATTTTCTGACATTGATTTTAAATCATGTTTTATTTTAAATTTATGATTTTTTTTCAATATATAGCACAGCTAATTTTTAAGAAAAGTGAATCCTTTTTTATTGCCTGGGTTTGAAGGGTTGTAATCACACATTGCAATGATAAACTTTTCAGGTTTGCTATCTACCCTTCTGAAGGCCAACATTCATATTTATTCTGTGGAGAGTCTCTCGTAGGACTCCCTGCGGAAATGCTCATTCGAATGTGCACGTGCATGCGTCGCCCCAGCCTCCTCATCTGAGTCTATGCGACCCATTGAGAGTAAAAGAAATGGCAACACAATATACACCCGTTGCCCATTTCAGCAGTGCGACCAGCTGGCACTTTAGCTGACGAGCACAGTAATCTCCAACACAAGCTCCTCACAAATATAGCAAACAAAAAAGTTGGCAACCATCTGCTGAAGCTCGTCCAGGGCAAAACATGAATCTGATCGTTCTGCAACGGCAAACGCTGGATGGACAACATCTGGCTTCTTGCAAGCTCATCAGACTTTACAGCAACGGCAAACAGATATGAGTAAAGCTCTCAGTGAAATAGCAAGGTGAACTACAACATGAAACATGAGACATGAATACAAAAGAATGTTCCAGGATAACAAAAAGTCGGTGCTTTAGGGTGTAACTCTGTATTTCATTTACTGAGATCTTAGTTAACTGACTTAAACGCCACTCAACCACGACAATCACATTGTTCACAACAACACATTTCCAGACACGTATTAGTACAGTAATGTCACGTCCTGACGACTCTTACCTGATACACTGAAACTGTTCAGTTCAGTTCACTGAACCGCTTTACGCCAATCATACCATAGTAGCTCCTCCACCTATGTTGACATTGCTGATTGTGAAAGATACGACGATAGCCAGAGAAATGGTCAGTTGCACATATATACATCGTATGTCGGCTAGACTAGATGCAGTTTACTGTAACATGATCATGGACGAGCACAGAGCATTAGTTCAATGTCAAGCCTGATAAAAGTAGGCTATCATTGTACCTGCAGCGGGGAGTTTACATTAGTTCCCAGCATGTTGTGTGATGCAAGTTCGCCGTCCGGCTGCTGAAAGTCTCCGCGTGGCTGGTAGCGAATGCTCGCTCTTGAGATTTTAGCACCTGCATCGGGCACGGCGCGCTCTTGTTGCATTCTGAAACATCACCGCTAGAGGCCGCTAAAACTCCATAGAGTACCTTTGAAGAAATGAGCGATTCCACTCAAACACAAAGCAGAACAGGACAGGCTTCTGTACATCGAGAGCTCTTTCGAACTTTACAATCATGGATATCACGCTACCCGTGGGAACATCATATATGATTTTGTCATTCACAAGCATGTTATATATACAGCAACACATTAAAAAATCAGTAAACAAACAAATAAAGTCGATGATAAGGTCAATTTCTTGTAAAAGTAATTTCAATAATTTAAAAATGTACAAAAAATGCACCTTTTACAGGTTGCTGTTTTTCCTGACATTCTTTCAGTATATCATAAAAACAAAGCCCACTCTTTTCTGGCATAACAAACAGTTGCGCTTACAGCAAAGACCCGTTGGAAAATATACATCATGTGGTCGTTGAATTACACCTGAAAGCACCACTGGTGTTCTTCTGGTACATGAAGCAGTAATACCTGTCGTCGACTCACCTGACCATCTGAAAGATCTACATTACTGTCGAACAGCCTTCAGGGCTGATAATAGAACCGTGTAAAGTAATATCACATGCATGATTTCATTCAAGTTTCTGGCACAGCAGGTTTTAGCTCGGATCTTTAAAAGTTGCTCCAGATTTGATATGGATATTCATCATCATTAGTAGTCTCTAAAAGCTGCTCAGATCCTGGGAGAAAATATCAGATGAGCTGTTCTTTACTGGAAAAATCTGCAGGAGTGAAAATACACAGTTTTGTGTGGAATGTGCTGGTACTGAGATGTGGCACTGGGCATGGAATGACATTTTATTAAAAATAATTAATTAGAAAATAGTATAATTATATCGATAATAGTTATGACAACAAAAACTTTATATTTTGTACTGGAAGTACTCGAATCTATAAGAACAGTACAAATAACCAGATGAATATTTATACTTTAGTAAAAGTAGAAGTAACAAAACTGACAACCATACTTAAGAGAAAAAGGTAAAAGTACCTGATTTAAATGTACTTTAAGTATTAAAGTAAAAGTACTTGTATAACAATTTATGTTATGTAACAATTATTTAGAACAGTTGTTACCATTTTGAAACAAGCTTGCAATTAGGCAAAATACACATCATGCTTATCCTTACTATATGTTAATAACGATGTTTGGCAGTAAACGGCGATTACAATTTATGGTGTAATTCTGAATCTTTTGCTTGCCATAATCCTAACCAAACGTATATTACACACAGGTGCTGTTTCCTATGCATGTGGAAACAATTTTCGCATATAAATTGCACGACAAACACACTGCATGCAAGACGCATTGAGTGTGACCGGGTTAATGTATCTATGGCAACCAAATGTCACTGGTGAGACAAATGTGCAACGTACAGAAGATCAGATTACGTTTTGGTAGGGAAAAACTTATCAGAAAATGTAATGAAAATGTAACAGAAGTTGTAAAAATGATAGTGGAGTAGAAAGTATAATGAATTGCTGCAAATGTAACATAAGTAAAAGTAAAAAGTATGCACTATTTATTCTTTAAAGTAAAGATAATCAAAAATGTTACTTTAGTAAAGTAACAAAGTATTTGTACTTAGTTACATTCCACCACTGATAATCTAAAATCTCTCTATCGGTGTAAAGTGTGTCACATCTGACCTGTTTAACTGTTTATCTGTGGGATGTTCTGGACACGAGCCTGTTGACCTCTGAACCATTCATCAATACACCTGGAGGAGCAAAGGATGAGATGATTTCCACAGACACATGACAGCAGGTATGTGTGTGTGTGTGTGTGTGTGTGTGTGACCGGGGGTGTTGGGTTGGGGGCTCTGACCGCCTGATAAGGCTTTAATCTAAATAAGATGTACTGTATGTGTGTGTTTGTGTTTCTATCTACAGTAAGATATAGTAAGTGTTCAAGAGATAAAGATTATAAGGGTATTCCCTGCATTTGCTAAGCAAGTTCATCAAAATGTAATGCTAATGTTGGTTTACTCTACAGGTTTACATAGTGTGTGTGTGTGTGTGTGTGTGTGTGTGTGGGAATGAATCATAAATAATAAAATACTGTTAATTGAAAGAACATACAGGTCTGAATTTTAAAATAAAATGCATGCAAGTTATGTCCTTAAATATAGTAACAGTAAGCTATGTAAGTTTGTACAATTTGTTTGTGTAATTAAGTAAAGAATTTTTTTTGTGTGTTATTTTCAAAATCTTTTATACAAATATTTTATTATTGTGTAAGATGCAAATTTTCACTACTCACAAATACATGCTGCTGTATTTGATCCATTCTCTGATTTATCCATGTACAGTAAGTTGGTAATAAATTGAAACAAATGATGCCTTACAGAGACCTTTTCTGCACCAAATATTTCATCAGCTCTTGGTGATGTCATGAGTAAGAGAACAGCAACAGACATAAGGCAGTGTTTATACGGTAACTGCCTGCATTACAATGTTTCTAAGAAGTATATAGGTGAAACTGTTTTAAGAGCTATCAGCAATCATAAAGTGTTTCTTGGAATATTCAAATTTAGTAAATCAATATTAATTGAATTAAATTTGATTAACACCTGATTATATAGAACCATGTAAAATTATGAAAAAAATAAAGAAAACCCTGGAATGATGTGAGTTGCATTAGTGAGGTCTTATCTTTGTGGTAGACACAGAGACAGGCATACGAGCCAATGGTGTTGCCCGAAACCATGCTATCACAATATTTGGACACTCACCAATACCTGGATAAAACACTTATGATATAGATAAACATCATATCACTATCAGCATCAGTTACACAATGAAAACAAATGAAGCTTAGCCCTTCTTTGGTAATTCAATAATGCTTTGGACAATCGAAGTTTGGTCGTTTAAGGAACAGTTTAGCCAACGTTAAGTGAACAAAAAATGAAAAAGACGAAAAAAGTTATGGAAATCTTTAAATTTACATTAAATCCACAGTTACGCATATATTCTCATTTCACAAACAATATTTTACAAAATATCCTTCAACTTAAAATTACTATAAAATCAAAGCCACTAAATTAAACTAAGTCATGTTCCAAATTGAAGTTGATCACAAAAATTTAGTTTCATGATTTTTGTTTGGTTAGTACCAAAAAATAACAGCGATTGGGTGCGATTTAGAGTTCTATTGAATTAGCTGTATACATTTGTGAATATATCAATATATTTTGTTCAAACACCAGTTTGTCAAATCTGTACATTTAAAGACACAGACCTCTGACAATATGTTTTGTCAGATTAAAAAGACCATACCATGACAATAATGTGCCGAAAGGAGGAAGTGATAAATAAGTAATTGCTTTCATGTACTACATTCACCATAGTTGTTTTCAATAATAAGGACTTCGAGTTCAGAAGCTTTTAATTATATTTAGGATAACTACTAACATGCGACACAATAAAAGGCGAAATATAATATTATATTTTAAATAATAATATATGTATATATATATTATCATTTTTAGAAATATATTATAATATAATTATTATTTTTTTAAAATACAATTATATGTTTTATTATGAACTTTTAGCATAAATACAGAAGTTTCAATGACTAGAAGTGGCGTCAACACTTTCAGTGACAAAGGTCAGACCTCCAGTTATGATGCAGATTTTTTGAGGTGCACTATTGTCATAAATTCATTAATTACATCTCCCACATATATTTGTAACACAAAAACAGGGGGAGAAATATTCTATTTAGAAGTCTCAGCCCTTTCCAGATCGAATGTATAATTTGTCATAATAAGATTAGGATTCAATAGTAAACATAGCAAAGTAAGCTTATCGCGCCGTGCGGTCGGGCTGGTGAGACGGGTGTTGAAACAGACAGAAACAAGCCAGTCCAGCATGAAAGATATGTTTTTATCAGTGAGAGCTCAGCGATTCGCAGAAACAGGTCAACGAGATGAAGGTTTTCTCCACCATTATAATAGTAGTCTTGTGTTTGGAGAAACACATGGGCACAGTCGAACATCCATTTCATTCAGAGCAGACAACGTTCGAGCAGAAGGCGACAGTCAACAATCCGACTGAAACGTACAGCAATACAGACAAACTCTATTCGTAAGTAATTTGTCATGTGTATGATTGATTTCCCTCTACAGTATACATAGGTCAGCTGAAAGAGAACAAAACCTATATATTTACTTCCTCGACAGTGATTAGCAATCACAACGATTACATGGCCAATAAAAAGCCCTTTTTGGAGATCCCCGTTACTTTACTGTAATTAGCAATATTACTGGGTTATCAACACAATATAAATAATATCTGATGCAGTAGACCCATTAGAGCATTGGGTTCTGAGCTTGCACATGGCCGAATGAGTGTAAGAACGATGGATTTCAAATGAAGCTAAATTACAAGAAGAGTTCATCATATGACGACACTTGACAGACCTCCTTGAGACAAAGGTTCTCATACACTGTAGGGGTGGAAGTCGAACAACACTCATGCTCACGAGACTGGTACTATCACAAAACATTTAAGGCAAATAAAGTTCTGTTTTTTTCAGGTAAAACATACACTGTTGATTAAAAATGCTAAATGGCTGCAGTTTCGTGCACACCAGGAGTACACCCCCAATTCCTCAATATACAGCGCAATATGAAACAACCAGAATAAAGCTGCTGTAATCAATTCTGAAGCTGAATAGACAGAACCATGTTAGACACATAATGCTTGCACTGAAGATTATTACACTACATATTCAATAATAACGTACACTGTAAGCAAAAATAAACCTTGTTACCATGTACGGTAAAAGCCCGGCAGCTGTGGTTGCCATAACTTTACTTGTCAAAATACGGTAGGAACGTCAATGGTTTTACAGACTTATCTTATGACTTACAGCAGAAACTGCATTTATTTCCCGATAAAACGTGGATTTACCAACTTATTGATCGTATCGATATCTGATTTTAGAACTGATTGTAGTAACACTGAGATTACCAACAATCATCACAGCAGTAACGAGAGTTAACTGAAGCAATGATAGTTATTACAAGTGAAGACTTATATATACAAGCACTCACTTATATAGAAGCTGCACAGTGTCATTCACACAAACATTAAGCACGATCATGGTAACACACATAAAATAAAATAAAAAATGCAAATAAACATTATATTTAACAACATTAAATGTAACATAGAACCCGATATGTACATAACTGATTAATAAAAAAAAAAAAACTATGAGGAATCATAGTTGTTTCAACAAAAATACATAAAATGTGAAAGTTTTTCACTGTAAATTATATAATCAATTTTGTCCTTTATTTTCAAAAACTGTAAACTTTTTACCAATTTAAATATAACTTTTGCACTTTAGCATTTTTAATAGTATTTTACCGTCAAAAATTATGGCACGTTTTTACAGTGTACACTATAAAAAAATAAAATTGTAATTTTTATGGTAAACATTAGCTGTTGCCAAACTTTACTTGCCAATATACGTAGGGATGTTAATTGTTTTACAGACTTAATGAATTTACAGCAATAAACCGCATTCATTATTTAATACCCAATTGCACCAACCTATTGAGCATCTATATCTGCTTTGTACCAATCTAATACATGACAAATGACAATCATCACAGCAATGATATGCAGCTATATTATCAATCAAAGCTCAACACAAACAGCTGCTTCCATAAGAAATGAGCACTGAACACAGCAGAAGCTGCACAGTGCATTCAGACAATCACATTAAACACCTTCATGGAAACACACATGAAATAAAAATGATAATATTTAGAATTAACAACACTAAGGCACAAACCCAATGAAATAAACTGATTAGAAAAAACTATGAGGGTATCAGGAATATTATTTATGTTGTTTTACCTGGAAATTATAGATGAGTTGTTTCTTTAACTTTCAAAACTGTAAATTTAAATGCATTTTAAATGAATTATTTAATGTAACCATGAGATCTATCACAGCCATTAGTTGTATATAGTATGGAATTAAACAGATTTTAATGTAGCACTTCTACTCCTTTTCAGTTTACCATTTTGTGCGGTGGTAGGTCTCTTTTAAAGGTAAAATAAGCAATATTTGTATGCCACCAGGAACACACACATATTCCCCCATTCATGCCATTTTTACCTAATTTCCAACATTATAGCAGTTTATTGTCATTGAAACTGGTTTAATTTTTTTCTATTATGCAAGACACTCCAAGATTTCAGCAATCATCTTGCCCTATCTCTTACACAATACTCGCGTATAAGAGATTATGCATACTTTGTACATGCAAGATTACAATAACACATCAAAGTAAATATATGCTCATAAATTATGAGAATATAACATAGATATAGAACCAGCTAGAAGCATATTATGAAATTACAATGATATCCCTGATGTCACTACAGTAAATTAGAACACCACATAAAAGAAATATTCCTGTAAGAGATTTGCAGCAGTTTTGATGCTGCTAACACCTAATTAGTCCAAATACCAGGCTTAAGTGAAATAAACCATTTCAACTGTATCTAACTGGAAATCATTAACCAGTAAGCAGGCAATGTTATGATGCAGTAGTCTAAACTCTGTGAGAGTTGGTCAATATATACTCACATCTTTCGAGGACATTCAATGACAAAAAATGCAATCCTGAACCTAGTAACAAGCGAACCTGAACCAATCTTAAGCCTATAAACCAAGCTTTAACCTTATAACAGCCGTGATCGAATGTGAGGAATGGATGAGTTTCTCACCAAATGAATTAAACGAAAATGTTAATACACAAAATTGTTGAATCACTTGGTATTGACAAACAAAACAGGTGTCAGTGGCGATCATGGAAGCTCCTTCAGAACAGCAGGTTATATAACTGATTACAGACAACACACATCATCAAACAGTCAATCTATAGAGCAGCTGCGTGGCGTCAATAGCCGAGCTGAGTCCAAGGCTCAGGGTAACTTCAATGCTGATGTTTGGGGTTAAGGGTCGAATCTAAAGACACATGCCAGTTATGATGGCAAGGTTGCTTAAGGATTAACTGTCCAACAACACTGCTCATAGTAGGGCCTGGATATTTTCTCACCAATGTCACATTTAATTCGCTTCATTCCATTTGATTCACAAGTATTGCTGATTTTGATTTAGTTCTTCTCCTTATTTATTTTTATTTCTTTGCATATTTATTTATTTGAAATATAATCAGGTAAAGTGCATGTACAGTACAGAAAGAGTTCTTAACAACATGTATACAGTGTACCTTTGAGATACATTAACAATATTCACTTAAAATTATAAATTTATTGCAATAATTGTTTCTGTATACATTCACCAAAAAAACCATTCAATAAATATACACAGTGATAGCACTTATAAAACATATAACTCTATCAAGTCAGTCATTACAATAAATTTAGTTATGATATTATTTTTATGGAACTGCATGTATAGAGTACAATATAGGTAACAATTTTTTTTATCAGTTGATCATACAATCAGATAAACACGCAAAGACCTGGTCACACGTCTTCTTAAAGAAAAAAAAACTCTTAAAGGTGAAGTATGTAGTTTCGGCAACAGCCAGTGACACCTATTACAAAAAATAAAAAGCCTTCTACAACTTGAAACGTGATACAAACACAGCTCTTAGTCGGGTGTCTTATTAAGGCATGCCAAAGTAAAAGTAGGCTTCAACAAAAGGTCCAAACATATTAGTAAGTAGGCCCAACTTTTAGCTGTGTTACATATGTGTATATATTAATAAGCCCACCTACATGTATATAGGGCTGTCAGTTATTAATTGCGAATTATATTTATCCAACAAAGTTTTGTTTACATAACAGTGTGGTTGCATGGTGTATAAATCATTTTATATATATATAGTATATATATATATATATATATTCCAAAATAAAAAACCGCGGTTAACATATATTTTGTGTGTGTATATAATGAATTTGCAAATATATAAATACCCACTATGCGTGATATTTAAATAATTATTGTGCTTAAATTGTATATATATATATATATATATATATATATATAATATACATACATAATCTATATATATTATAAAATATAATATTTAATATATTAATAAATACATTTTCTTAAATATATACACTATGTGTGTTTATTATATATACAAATAATTAATATATATATATATAAATATATTGTGTAAACATATATTTATTTTGGATGTGATTAATCAATTAATTTTTGTTAGTGATATATATATAGATATATATATATATATATATATATATATATATATATATATATATATATATACACACACACACACACACACACATACACACACACACACACACACACACACACATATATATATACACATGCAGGTACATATTTAAGAAAACACATTATTTATATATAAATATTTTATATTTATATATAATATATATATATATATATAAATCTTATATATATATATATTTATGAAAAAAATTAATATATACAAGCATGTGTGTGTATTTATATATATATATAAATACTATACACTGTGCACCCACATATATCATGTAAATACTCAAAAGCCTCAATGTTATTATTGTATGTACGTTCCACAGCCTACATGTAAGTAACCAATCACAGTTTGTTTTGGTCCCAGCTTAAGGTCCAGGTGTGAATGGAACCTGGAAAATGTGTGTGTAAACTCTGGAATTATTTAACAACCATGTGCAAACTTTAGTCACATACTTCTTAGAAAATTCAGTGTCCAGTCTAATCTGATAAGATTGTCACAGTTTTTCATTTTGTTTCAGGCGGACTGTTAAAAATCATCAGATGACGACTTTGAACTCTAAGTTTTTTTATTTGTGTGCCATGCATCCATGTTTTTCAGCCAATCATTGTGATGTAGAGACCAAGTTAACGGAAGATGTTTTATGTTAAAACTCATATTCTCTAACCCAGTTTACTTTTTACATTTATGCATTTGGTGGAACAATTTTTATCCAAGCAACCTACATTGCATTCAGGTACACATTTAATATTCTTACCAGTTTATGGTATAGTACTGGTTATAACCTTTTAAATAAATTTGGTTTTAAATAATCACTGGTCTAAATATTTTTTGATCTGCATATCATATTTTTGCACAGCATCAATTTAAAATGCATCAAATAAATTAGGCTGGTTAGTGCTTAGCCTGCTAGTAAGATTAAGACAATGCCAACAATAATTTTGGCTGAGCTAACAGTTATTTGCTTTAATACAATCCAATTCAGTTTATGCACATTTTGTTTGGGTTATGAATTATGCAATTGTCTACATTTCTCTTTAAAAAAAAAACACTTTAGCTCATTATCTGAACTGACAGAAATCGTTTTACACACACCACCACATATTATTGACAGAGAACACATGACACACACATGCCTCTTGCACTTTGAGCTTCACTTCTAATTTGGACACATAAAGTGCAGAAGAATGTCCCTGTGAATACACCAAGGTTGATTTTGTGTCTTTGTCGAGGAAACAGCAACCAGACATTTTCAATCAGACACTTTCATTTCTGTTTGATGCTGCAATTACAATAGCAAAAAATAAAATAATAAATAATAATGATACTTTATAGGTCAGATTTTGCCTCACAAATCAAAGATCTGGCGACCCAACACTCCCAACACGACTCATAAAGAAGTGTTTTCAACAGGAACCATGGCTTCGTGGATGTCTGTTAACATATGACAGATAACTGTCAAATAATAAAAAGCAATGCATTTATCCATGACTGATGCAGACTCTCTCACGTCAGCCTGTTCTACAGCGTCAATGTTGCCTCTATAAACACGCATGTGTATCTGTAGTGTAAACACACACGCGAAAATTAATTCCATGGTGCATATGAAATCAGTTTTCTGTGTATTTATACCACTTCATTTGCGTATACACACATTACTGAAACTTATTAATAACTCAGCCAAACGTATAAAGATACATTAATGTCCTTATCTCACACCTAAACTGAACCTAACTAAACCAATGCGTATCATATGCAATTAAAAAACTCACTTTAGCGCAGATATTACACAACAACAACACACATGCCTGCATAAAGATCATTTAGTTTGATTTGGGTCTGCTTATGGTCATGTGTGTTTGTTTCCGCCTCCTCCATCTTCTCCACTGAATGCAATGAAGAAATTCACTGGATATTCATTAATGATTTATTCAACTTTTCATTATCAGATTAAATTAATAACTATTGCAACTTAACACAATAATAAGTGTTTGATATTTATTGTGATCTAAAGGCTCACAAAATATAACTTTTTTACAAATATTATATGTTCTAACCTTTCACCTGACCTTAATCTACAGCAACCTTTTAGCAATGTACTGATTTATTTCATACTGAGACATAATTTCAGCCAACATAAACACATTAGCAATAATAATAAATATGCTCCATCCTTTCAATGTTTTCTCTGAATGATTAAAATGAGGAAGTCTCTGTTCAGCAGTCATGGTGGTTAAAATAATCCACAAACAACAAAAAAATGGTCACACATTCAGTTCTGCTCAGATCACATGGTTCAAACATGTGACCTAATATAAACACACACACACACACCAACTGAAAACTGTTAAATATGCACCAACATTTTCAGAAGTCAAGTAAAGGTGGTCTTTTAAAAGTTTAAAACCATATCATAAATACAATACCTAAATGAATACCTTACTAATAATAAGCTCTTATAATAGGGTCAATAATATAACCAGATTATAATGCATTTGTGATTGTAACACTACATATGATACAATAAGCACAATCACATACCAATAAGGTACATCAAGGTAAAAAGAAAATGCAATGCATACATGGACTCACAACTGGGCATTTAAAACAACTAAGCCTACTGATAAGTCATACCAATTATGAGATATATCAAATAACACACCTAGTTGTGATCAGTAACCAATCACATCATATAAAATGTCAACAGATTTATTAATATTTTAAAGCTGCATATGCTTTCCCAATTATAAAAACAAAGGAAATAAACCATATGAGACCATAAAAAGACAACTTAATGGCATTATACCAATCATAATCAAAACCAATGAGCCAGACAAGCTACATGATAAGTCATAGGTGAATTTTAGGTTTACTGAGACAATTTTTGCCATTGAAATGACTGGGAAAAGTGCCCAGTTTGACCTTGCAATCAGATGATAGTAGCGCAAACAATTAATCATATACGTGTTAAAAATATTAAATATAATAATGCTAAATGAGTATCTGCATATATATATATATATATATATATATATATATATATATATATATATATATATATATATCATATATATATATTTTTTTTTTTTTTTTTTTTTTTTTTTAAATGACAGTGCCATCCCAGTGATAGGCCTATAATTGCAGCTCTTACTGCCCAGCATGTGCAGGCGTTAGTGTGCAGGAGGTAAAAGCCGCATCACTCAGCGTCCTCTGCCCGTCAGTGTCATCATCGGGCCGCTGGTGGGTATAATCGCGCTCTGGATGACGTATCCGGTGTGTGTGATTAAACACCTGGACCGTTCCTCATTCACCACCGTTGACCTGCCCGCGATAGCGAACACCAGCTCGCGCTTGGCTGTTCACATCGGAATCGCAGAAGACCGCACCTGGACACCTGCTTACGGCACCTGCTCTGTTTCAGACCCATCCTTTTTAGTCTTTGAGCTCTGATAACCACTAACTGAACCTGCGTCTCGATATCGAACCGAAAACGAAATGCATTAACGCTCAGATAGTGAGCCCATAAACTTTTCCATTCCCGAAGCAGATGAGAGTAACTGAGTCAGCACCAATAAAACAAACACAGTGATGTCAGGAATCACTGTCATTCGCCGCTCGCCTCTGCACTGTTGCTCTCCTTCCTCTTGTTCTCACTCTTTTTGAAAACATTAGAATCTACTCGCGAGAAAAACAGCTTCTACCTTTTCTCTCGCTCATTCGAAGTTCTCTGACATTTCAATTTGAATATGATATCACGTTCATCTACTCGATCTTTGCAACTTTTTTTTCCCACCTGCAGGAACCCGGGAATGAAATATTACTGCCAATGTTATTATGAACTTTATCGATTTCAAAATGTCTAGAAATCTTGGCTGAATTGTCCATATCTGAGAATCTGAGCATATAACTCCTTCTCCGAGAGCCAATCATAAGGCGTTTTATCTCTAATAATATTGTGGAATAATACCTATTCTTTCCATCCTTTAATCATCTTGTAATAAGATTTGTCATAATACTATATTGATTCTAGTGTATAGTCATTAAAGGAAGTAGTTCACTTTTAAAACTGCTGATAATTTACTTACCCTATGTCATTCCAAGATGTCCATGTCTTCCTTCTTCCAGCTCAAAAGCAAATTAATGTTTTTATGAAACATTTCATAAATTTCTCCATATAAGATGGACTTCACCTGGTCCAGATGGTTCAAGGTCCAATGAGAGTTTCAGGGCAACTTCAGCAGGCTTTGAAATCACATCACATGTGATCACAAGAGCTTATCAGTCAACAATCATCATCATTTCAAAATAAAGTAACAAGATTTAAGTTCAATAAGCACAATGGTTGCCATGAGCTCTGTTCTGTGATGAGTCGTTGTCACTTTGGTTCAATCTCTAAAAATATTTTGTTCATTTTGATGAATCGAGTTTGACCAGGAGAGTTCAGCAGAGTGAGCTTATACATATTTTTGTTTTTTTAAATGGCTGATCTTTCGCTGAAATAAGACCCTTATTCATTGTTGTGTCGCTCTAAAGCCCTTTGAACAGTTTGCACTGAAACTCTCATTTGAACTGTTGGACCCCATTGAAGTCCATTATATGGAGAAACCTGGAATGTTTTTATCAAAAACCTTCATTCTTTTCAAACTGAAGAAAGAAAGACATGGACATATCTGGATGACATGGGTGAGTGAGTTATCAGCAAAAGTGTTTTTTTTTCAAGTGAACTACTCCTTTAAGCATTTTTCAATTACCGAATATTGTGAAATAAATACTGCTGCACCTATTCATTTTGTTCCATAAGCATCTGTAAAGATATTTGTCATATGACTTTACTCTTTCTACTCAGCGTACAGCGATTAAACTGTGGAACCGACTTCATATTGCCTACTTCATGGGTGAGTTTAAAGCAATATCGATATAGCAGCACTATACAAAGCCTACAATTTTATTTTCCATCCATGTGAAGTCCGCAATCTATGAATGCGCCATGTGTTCTGCTGAAGGTGTAAGTGTGGGGAAAGCGTGATCAAGTAATTATGAAAAACACAGCTAAAAGTACAGAAGACACCGATAGTAGGTTCAAATTTAGTTGCCTGAATTTTAGGTCACATGGTACATGACCTGACCCAACAAGTTCACTCCAACTCCAAATTTCAGCAAACTGACTCGAACAGACAGTAATCAGTTCAATATATTTCATCTAAAATCAAATGAAAACAATATTTCCAATTGCCACATTGTAAAGATTTTGAAACAAGGTTCCTCTAGAGATTAAATGAGCTAATAAAAAGGAGACTCAAAAATATTATCCACAAAATGGATGTTCACACACGAAGGAGCTGAGTAATACATAAATATAATAATAAATGGTCAAATATAATGAACAATAATTAATAAAATAATATAAATAATTCAAATAAAACAGGAATTCACAAATCCAAGTATACAGAACGTGTGCTACAAGTACATAAGAACAATAGAATACATATATTTAAACAAACAAATACATTTTATCTGTGACTTAGCAAAAATTGCTTCACTGAAAAGACTTCTGGACAAAACAAACCTAATAAAAACCACAATCCCTGGGCATGTAGCGTCTAAAATCGGTTACATAAACGACATATAAAGAACAGTCATGAAACAGACAGCTTTAGATTTAGCAACACATATCCCTGCATAATGTTGGTGTGACTTCACTCTCACGCCTTAACGTGTGCAGGGAAGTACAGGATGGAAGCAGAAGACGGAAGGAGGTATCAGCTGCCAGCAGCATCTCACGTACAGTATGTCCTGGAATAAGACGCGCTGCGCGAACCAACCAGCTAGCGATGAGACTAGCTGGAGCCAGAAAATCACGACTTTAAACGAGGTCACTGTGACCATGGACCGCAGCGCACATCACCTCAGCTGAATATAATCACTTTCAAAAGAAAGGTTCCAGGGACATCGCAAGGGAGACATTCCAACAAAGACCTTCTATTTCATTCTAGCTCTCTAAAAAGAGCACTCTGGAAGTTCCTGGCGAATTAATAATAATCCTGTGTAATTGCAATTATTGATATTGCCAATCGACGCTTTGAAGAAGTACATAGCCAGTTTAAGAGCCCTGATGAGGCCCAAAAATAAAAAGGTCTCATAACAAGTGGAAAAACCTTCATTCTAAAAGTGTGGAACAGAACTGTCTGTTCTTGAATTGGACACACAGTTTTATCTTCTGGTAATGGAGCCTTAAAGGAGTAGTCTCACTTCTAAAGCTTTTGCCGATAATTCACCACCCCCATATGCCAGATCCAAGATGTCCAGTGTCATTCTTCTCTCTTCAGTCTAAAAGAAATGCAAGGTCTTCTCTGATGAAAACATTCAACGGATTTCTCTCATAATGGACTTCAATGTAGAAGTTGTGACATTGTTCTAGGTCCAGAAGTAGATAGTTTCAGTGCAGCTTCAAAGGGCTTTAGAATCACCAGATGCACTTAGACGATGAACCAGTCTGCTTTAACTTTTAGTCACGCTTAAGATATTTGGTCATCTACTTCGATGAACGCTGATGCAGCCATGTACGTGCATCACAGAACCAGAGCACAGGGCGAGCACTCTGGGTCATAGAACTTAAGCTTCTTTCTCTTCTAATGGCTCTACTCCTGTTGCCTCTCATAGCACAACCTATCCAGCATTGTTGCGTAATCCTGTCTCACATGCGCTTTCCGCAAGTTGCACTGCAAGCTCTATTGAGCTTGAACCGTTCTGGACCCCATTGAAGTCTCATTATATGGAGAGAAATCCTGGTAATGTGTTCATCAGAAAACTGTAATTTCTCCTTTTCGACTGAAGAGAAAGAAAGACATGGACATCTCTGGATGCACATGGGTGAGTAAATTATCAGCAAAGCTTTTTTAAAGTGTGACTAATGTACCTTTAAAGCCATAGGGCTAGTAATATCATATGTTGCTCAATACAATCGAAAGAGTCAGGCAAGCAGTAGGATTAAATAAAGAGCTGCTGGCTTAGAAATTTCACTCCATCAAGGCACAATAAGCCTCGCGATCTTTTCCTCCTTGGAGTGATTATTTAGATACACTTCTGCCATCTTGTACCCTTCACCTACACATGCTTTGTAGGCGTTGCGACTCAGCTTCTGGTTATTTGCTCATTTAGAAGTGATTCTTAAAGTAACATTTCAATACAAGCAAGGGCTCATTCATTCAAGGGTAAAACAAATCCACACAATCGACATTAGTATCCTCCACAGCGAACATGAAGCCAATATTTAACTCGAATGACTTCATATTGCATGTTCCTGCCTGATTAAATTGGTGGCACATTATTCCCATTGGAAAAGTAAAAAGGCTCTTGATGATGTAATCTTTAATTATGATTCAGCTTTAGTGTTGGATATGGTACTTCATCTTTGGAGTATATATATTAATTTCGTGTGTTGGATGGAAAATTCGATATGATATTCAACATTTTATTAAAGTGTGCATTTATGCTAGGGATGAGATTCGATAAAATGCAATGCATTGCACCTTTCCATTGGCAATTTTGATTATGAGTAGGAATCCGATGTACTAATAACAAAAAAATACACGTTTGATTGCTATGAAGAACTAAGGTGCTTGTTTGACCATAATTGGATTCACAAAATCGTCATTACTTTCGAAGATGACAACAGCACTGCGACCTCGCTGAATTAAAACATGGCAACTGGCAAATTGCGCGTGAAACAACAAATCGAGACTTATTGTATTCCCTGACATCACTATCTTAATGTTATGTTTTCATGGTACTCTCCAGTCACATGATGGGTTAGGGATATTTAACATAAATTATTCGAATAACATTTGTTTATTCTTGTGCCCTTGAATGTGCTTATCCCAGTTATTATGACGATATATCTGACATGAGAGTCAATAGATCAAAACAAAGCAATACGTAACTGAAACGAAGAAATATTTGTACGTGACTATTGCAGTCATGGTTTACCGTGCAACTCAAACACAGTTCCACAGGCCTGACGCCTAATATGATGTTGTTCGGACGGGAAATCACAGAGCCGGTGGCAACTTGTCTGCTGGGCTGCCACCTGATCCAGCCAACACTGCTAACCCAGCAACCTATGTTGTACAGCTAAGGGAACAGCTCAAGCTATCTCACCAGTTGGCTTGGGTAGGCACTGGGAAACTCTGTCGAGCATGCCAAATCAAGTACGACAAAAGTATTTGCAGAGTCCAATACAAAGTCGGTGATCCAGTATGGTTCCTAGTCAAAGATGCAAAAAGAATAAGAATAAAGTGCGGAAGTTTCCTCCTCTTACGAGGGTCCATAACTTTGTGGTGGACGATTTGGTCTGACCGAATTAAAAGGGGCCCGAGAATGAAGATGAAAGTCGTTCATCACTGACAAACTCAAAGCTTACCACTCCAGGACAGCACTGGACAACAACTGGGTCTTGCAAGAGGCTGAAATGTGGGCACCTGTGGAGGCGCCACCCCTGTTGCTCAGACATAAGCTCTTCGGAAGTTGATATCTGGCCCTCTTGACCTTTGGGGGCACATCACCAGAAACAGAGGACCCTGCGGTGGGGTCCCTTCCAAGTCTTTTCTCTTTACCACCATCATTGGCAGTTTCACTCGAGCAGCAGCCAGCTGCCTTTCCACATGGCTGAGCCTTCACTGAGTGAGGGCAGGGTGACAAGTTGCTCATCCTCTTTCGAACTCCACCCCTCGGCGTTGACCCCAGAGGGTCCGCAGAGCTCCTGACATGTTTGGTGATTGGGTCATTCACTTGAGCATTTCTGTTTAAGGCTGGGTGTAGGCGGATCGCTGCCCTCCTCTAAACAAAAGAAAATTAAAAAGAGTTCCTGTATTGTCAAAACTAAAAGAGTTCCAGTGTTGTCAAAAACCAAAAGAGTTCCTGTATTGTCAAAATTAAAAGAGTTCCAGTATTGTCAAAAACCAAAAGAGTTCCGGTATTGTATTGTTACCAAAGTAACTTGCTTATGTTGAAGTTATCATGTGGCTTTGTTATGGGCTTAATATAATTATTTACTATCAACAGTTCGGTAATTCAGATACTAACGGGCTACATAGTTTTGTTATATCATCTTAATGTACTGTATGTTTACTGCTGGGGACGTTGTTTAACAGGATAATTTGCTCTAGTTTTGCACTTAAAAATTCTGCAACCTGAGTAACTTAACGCTAATGTTGGGGTTAAGCGGTTTCAGTAATAGTCTTGTTTCTCTAGGGAATGTATAAGTGTCAATGTTTCAGGACATTTCTTACATGTACAAATGAAGGAGTATACAATATGCGTTAATGAACAATTTATGGAGATTGCCTTTTCAACTTAACTTTCCACTGGAGGAGGGCCCTTCAGGACTGTGAGAAACACTGGGTTATGGTTGGGGATGTTTGTATGATGACTGCCTAATTAACATTTTCCTGTGTATAGTATGATGCTGGAGATATGTTAATAAAGGGTGAAAGAGATACTGACGAGGTCCTGATTTTGTGCGAAGGGGTGGAGAATTTGCATCATCTGTGTGTGTGTTTGCTTGGCCATCATCAAGTGGTGTTTCAGACTGGACGTGCTGCGATGATGATAGCTCAGTTCACAACGACAAAACACACAGATCCGGCGTGCTCGCGCCTCGTCATCCACTCAAAACGGTAACGTTACCATTTGGCCGGCTCGCAAGCAGAAACGAGTGTGTGCAGCACAAAACGTCCTCGGGCTGCGATCTGAAACCCATTCATTTCAATTGCTTGCGCCGCGCGGAGGACGTTTTGTTGCTTCTTCAGACCAAAGCGCAGAGCGATCTAAGCTAGACCGTATAACAAAACAACAGGCACGACGCACACACTCGTTCGGGCTTGCGAGCCGGCTTTGAGTGGATGACGAGCGTGAGACGCCGAAATGGATGAAGGATTCAGAGACTGCATGCCGTCCTGTCTGCAAAAGCATGTGAAAAAGTACAAAGTTTGCTAGGACAATGATAGGACAATGAAAGGAGCTGCTCAATCGATGTAACGGTTACAAACAAGGGGTGAGAGGCATTCTGCAGCAATGATGATATTTTTGCTATCATCCTCCTTTCCCCACCTCCTGTACAGTGTCCAGGGGAATCCCAGGACTCGAGCTGGCCTTCCTGATCAGCTTGTCTCAGTCTCTTTGTCTGCAGTAGAGATGCTGCTGCCCTAGCAAACCACTCCATAGAATATGGCTGAGGCTACTACAGGAGTAAAAAAAAAGACTTCAGTAGCTCTCCTTGCACCCCAAAAGACCTTAATCTCCTCAACAGAAAGAGTCTGCTCTGCCCCTTCCTATAAATTGCCTCAGTGTTGGTTGTCCAGTCCAATTTATTGTTTCAAAGTAAACACCCAGGTGTTTGTAAGAGTCCACTCTCCCAATGTCCTTCCCTGAATCTTCACTGGTGATAAAGTTTGTTTGTTCTTACGGTAATCCACCACCAGTTCTTTCGTTTTCCCAGCATTTATCTAGAGGCAGTTCCATTGGCACCAGTCTACAAAGTTCTGAACAAGTCCTCTGTACTCCCTGTCATCATCATCCGTAATCAGACCGACGATGGCAGAGTCATCAGAGAACTTCTGTAAGTGACAGGTTGCTGATCTAAACATGAAGTCTGCCAGTGTAGATGGTGAAAAGAAAACGGGGCAAGGACCGTACCCTGCGGGGCTCCAGTATTGCAGACAATCATATCAGACTCACAGTCCACACATACTGTAGTCGGTTTGTGAGGTAGTCAAATATCCAGGCAGCCAGATGATGGTCCACTCCCATATTCACCATCTTATCCCTCAGGAGTGCAGGTTGAATGGTATTAAAAGCACTAGAGAAGTCGAAGTACATAATTCTCACAGTGCTTCTAGCCTTTTCCAGGTGTGAAATAGCCCGATTTAGGAGGAAGATGATTGTGTCTTCCCCTCCAATGCCTGGTTGATAGGTCGAACTGAAGTGAATCCATTGATGGACTCACCAAAGGTCGGAGATAAGTAAGCACCAGCCTCTCCAGTGTTTTCATCAGATGTGAGGTCAGTGCTACTGTGTCGATAATCTCCAGAAGTCTTTTTGGGCCAAATGTCTTCGGTACAGGCACCACGCAGGATGTTTTCCATATCAGCTGGCACCTTTCCCAGCTTCAGGCTAAGGTCAAATATGTACAGCAGTATGCCGCACAGCTGATCTGCACAGGTCTTAAGGAGCCTGGAACTGATGCCGTCAGGGCCTGCAGCCTTCCTCGCCTTGATCTTCCTGAGCTCCATTCTCTCACCCTGGGCTTCTGTAAGGGGCAGTGTGTATTTGATGGAGTGTTGACTGGAGAGGAAGTCGACAGGGGAAGGAAGTCAGGTGAATTTTTATTGTCTGTGAGCTGATAGCTGTGCTGAGAGAGGCAGGGCTGGAGCTGCATGCTGTGGAGGCAGAAAGTGGTGATTTCAGAGGGGGAGGCCTGGGTGAGGTCAACAGGAGGGCAGCCTATCGAATCTGTTAAAGAGATAGATTAAGATCATTCACCCACTTTCTGGTCACCCTCAGTCAGGTAACTGGAAACCTTATGACCCGTGATGGTTTTGAGCCCCTTCCACACACCGCTGACATTGTTTTGCCGCAGCTGATCCTCTATCCTTCTCTTGTAGCATGCTTTTCCTTCCCTGATCTTCTTTCTCAATTCTCTCTGGACAATTTCCAGCTCTCCTTTTATTTCCTGATCTTAACACACTCTTCTTCTCTTTAAGGAGAGTCGTTATATGCGGGTTAATCCACGGTTTATTATTAGCAAAACACCGTACAGTCCTGGTGGGTACAGTATTCTCCACACATAAATTAATATAGTAATACATTCTGTTAGACTATCAATATCTTCATCATGTGCGGACTACACAGTTCCTCCCAAACAGTTGTTTCAAAACAGTCTTTCAGGGCCTCACTGGTCTCATCCGACCATGTCATCACTGTACGTGTGGAAACTGGTTGCTTGCATACAAGGGGTTTGTACACAGGTAAGAGATGAACCAGGTTGTGATCGAATCTTCCCAATGGGGGAGAGGTGCTGATGTATAAGCCTCCTTTGAGTTGGCATAAAATAGATCCAGTGTTTTTATGTATCTCTCAGTGTGACATGAAACATACTGAGTAAATGTGGGAAAAGTGGAGGATGTAGGGGCATGATTAAAGTCTCCAGAGATAATAAGAAGTGCATTTGAGCTCTTTGTTAACAGTCTGTTAACAACCGAATGCAAAACATCGCATGCCGATTCACCATTAGCAGAGGGGGAATACTGGCCGCTTTCGCTATCACATGCGATATCTCTCTGGGCAGATAGTACAGCCTCATGCTCACGGCTAACAGCTCGATATCCTTACAGCAAATCTGTTATTTGATAGTGATGTGTCCAGTTTTACACCATTTATTATTCACAAACACCGCCAGCCCTCCTCCCTTTCTCTTATCACTCTCCATCGCGCGCAGTAAATCAAATCCATCCTGAGCCACAGCTCGAATCTGGTGTTAACTTGGTTAGCCATGACTCCGTGAACAGCATGATGCTACATTCCCGGAATTCCCTCTGATGCCGTGTAAGAGCCGCTAACTCATCCATCTTGTTGGGTAAAGATCTTACATTTCCCATAACGATGGACGCGAAAAGTTGGTCTGTAGCGTCTCCTTTTATTCCGACACATAACTCCAGCATCGGTTCCCTGTCTTCTCCTTCTAAGCTCACGTGGAATATCCTGTTTTCCTTCTAATAGCATCGGCGTGTTGCGGAAAGCTAGCAGCTGATCCCTGGTGTAAACAATAGGACCGCAGCCGTGAACCTGAGTTTCCAGGCGTGACTATAAACAAAGTCTAAAGAAGTAGAAAAAGTAGAACAAACTCTGTGACTTTGTTGATGTCCATTTTGCAGTTTGCAACTATTTCACGTACATACACTATAAATAGATTAAAATAGATTAAAACACAAATTTAACGGGGACTGCTGCAACAGGGTGCCACTCGGGCAATGCCAATTTTTCCTGTTTTTTCCATCAACAATTGTAAGTTTGTTTTTGGTTGTTTCAGTGAACTGTATTTAATAAATGCTCAATCAGATATATTTATGTGCACGTGTTTGTGTAACACAGATCATAACATTGTTTCATGTATTGGTGTAAATCTATGGCAGTGTGCTGGAATTCACTGCAGGTCTTTGTTTAGAGGTCACAGGTAAAATAATTCAGAAAGGAGCTTTGCATGAAGGTGAGAATGAGAAGCGAGGATTTTCTTTTTCTTTTGAGTGTGTTTTTAAAGGGATAATCTGATTATGGAATCTTTGTTCTTGAGCTCTGTTGTCTCTGTGGAACCTTCGAACATGAGTGACATGAAGCTGAAATCTCACATTTATTTTTGCAAGCACCTGAATGAATACAATACTACTCTCTCTCTCTCTCTCTCTCTCTCTCTCTCTCTCTCTCTCTCTCTCTCTCTCTCTCACACACACACACACACACACACACAGAATTGACAGCATAACTTCAACTTTTGACTGGTAATTTTTGCCTTTGAAATAGTTTTAGCTAACAGTAATAACCCTTAAAAGACACCTGGACTAATGCTTGTGTGAAGGATTTTCCTAGCAGGATGTCATTACTGTGAAGCTGTTCTCTGGCCTCCTTACATAATGAGTCTAGAGTGACCTATTAAATATCTGGTCACACACACAAACACATTCACTTCGCTCTCATTGTATTTGACTTTCCTCTTCCTCGTAGTTTCTTCTTGCTGTCGTTCTGAATAATTGAACAGTGACATCTCAAAATGAGACATAAATCGAGTCTCGAAATGAATAGTTAGATCAACGAAAGTCTCCCAGAGACTTGTGACAAATATTAATGTAACTTGAGCAAATTCCAAAACAGAGAGAAAGATAAATGAGGTTTTGTAGGTTCAGGAGCATTTGTGTTCTTACAGGCTATGGTCATTATTCACAATGTTCCCTTTTTCACTTGTTTACTGACATTTTTTTTTTCTTTTTTCTTCCTCTCTTTATTTGCTTGCAGATGTGACCAAGAGTTTTCAAAAAGGTAAGACAACATGCTCTTTGTTAAATTAATTCTGATGAATATGAATGACATAAACATTAAACACAGTTGAGTGCTACACAGGGCTGACACTTATCAATGGCAAAATGTGATATTTTTTTCCTTCAAATGTTGCTCTTCAAAGATGCTAACAGTGAAATAACAAAATACATATTTCAATTCATTTAATAAAACTTTTAAATTAAAAAGGGTTCCACTTTATATTAGGTGTCTGTACTAAAATTTTAATTAGGAATTTGATGCAATGCACTTTGTGCATTGCAATAATGCATTGTGTACATACTTGTTTTTAGATTTTTACTGATATTAAAAACTCCTGCATGTAATCTACAGCTGTAATTGATTTCTGTAATTTCATCTATGTTGAGTACCTTTCCCTTACACCTTAAACCAATCAAACCTGTCCCTAACCTTAACCGTATCCTACTCGTAAATGCACCTGTTATGTTCGGGTCAAAATAACCTGTGTAGACTTCAGTGTAACTTCAGAAAAGGCCAAGCATTCTCATATTTTGTATGTGAAAATAGATAAATGCTTATCTTGATTTTTTTCACAATAGTCTTGGCTATATCACCACCTTTAAAGGCTCAATATATGTAAGATCTGTTTGCCACAAGGGGGCACAGTTTTCAACAGATAACAAAGGCGTAGGTTGATGACGCAGTGATGAGCTAAATGATGAGACTTGCTGTCAAGCAGAAAGATCTAATAATGTTTATGGATGAGTGCAAATATTCATGTTTTTTTAACATTACAGTGGTACAAAGCAGGTCATGATTGCTAAAGAGACAGATTTCACACGTGAGTCCCGTGGATATAAAGGAATGAGAACATTTCATTCTACCGAACTACCCGCAAGTGCTGGATTACTCACACAGATCAGTTTATTAGACAAAATAAACTTGTGAGGTAACACAACACAATGCTGCTTCACATGGTCTAATGTTACACTATCAAACTAGACGGCATTTAATTGTGTGTTGAAAGTTACAAATGTTATACTATATGTTAGTTTGTTTGCTATAAGAAACCAGCAGAAAGCTATATCAACATTAGAATAACACACTGACCATATTCTAACATTTTATCATGTTGAGCTAACGTTATATAACATTGATTTGATTTATGTATATTTGCATACTTGTCTAATTAAGCTGTCAAGTTGTGACTCTTGAATCTCTGTCAAGTCCAGAGTTAATCACGGGAGCTCTAACATCTGGCATCTCAAGAAGGCCATACTGATTTTGATCCTCATTTCAGTTCTCCTTGTTTGTCCCAATGTCTGCTTGCCATGGTCTATGTTTGAAAGAAACAAGAACTGCCGTGTCGCTAAACGTTACACACTATGCAGCTGTCTACGTCTGTGGCAATGGTTATGTCATGGCTAAGGCAGTATGAACGGAAACTGAAGATAGAGCGGGTATTGCGTCATTGACAGGCAACAGTTTTTTCCGGGATGGCCACCTATTTTAAAATGTGAATTTCTCTGAAATAATAATAATAATAATAATAATAATAACTAGAATGTACATTTCCAGAAGAAAATGTAAAGTGGTGCTTGCAGTGGCAAAACTCACCACCCGGTTGCTAGGGTGTTCTGGGTGGTTGCTATGGTGTTCTGGGTAGTTGCCAGGTGGTTGTTAGGGTATTCTGGGTGGTTGCTATGGTGTTGCTATGTGGTTGCTAGGGTATTATGGGTGGTTGCTAAGGTGTTCTGGGTGGTTGCTAGGGTGTTGCTAGGTGGTTGCTAGGGTGTTCTGGTGGTTGCTAGGGTGTTGCTAGGTGGTTGCTAGGGTGTTCTTGGCGGTTGCTAGGGTGTTGCAAGGCGGTTGCTAGGGTCTTCTGGGTGGTTGCTAGGGTGTTGCTAGGTGGTTGCTAGGGTGTTATGGGTGGTTGCTAGGTGGTTGCTAGGATGTTCCTAAGGTGTTCTGGATGGTTGCTAGGGTGTTGCTAGGTGGTTGCTAGGGTGTTGCTAGGTGGTTGCTAGGGTGTTCTGGTGGTTGCTAGGGTGTTGCTAGGTGGTTGCTCAGGGTGTTCTTGGCGGTTGCTCAGGGTGTTGCAAGGTGGTTGCTAGGGTTATATGGGTGGTTGCTAGGGTGTTGCTAGGTGGTTGCTAGGGTGTTATGGGTGGTTGCTAGGTGGTTGCTGAGGATGTTGCTAAGGTGTTCTGGATGGTGTAAGGAACTCTGGGCGGGGTCTAATTGAAGGGAATTTGCATATCATAATTAATAATTGATAATTAATAATTATTCATACAGATTTGGATCAGCCCAGTCTTACATGTTAATAAATCTCCCGTTTAGGAAGGCTTGTATCAAGTCTACCTGTTTGCATACGTGTCTCTGCAATTAACCACAAATTAATTGTAATGGATTGCACAGACCACGTTTTACAAGACAAGTAAAATTAATTAGCTCAATTCATTTATAGAGTTTTGAGATCAAATTCCCTGGCCACAATAATTTAAACCTCCAACTCTATAAAGCATACCCTTTTGGTATGTCTAGTTCTGTAAAGCTTGCAGCGTTCGATCAACACTTCAGGGACTTTGTCAGGGAGAAACTCAGAAAATCAGTTGAGATGAATATATTAATTTATTTAGGTAACTAAGTAAGCATTTACTACGTTACAATGATACATGTATATACAAACATTAAACACAAACTAAAACGACGCAGGGCGTTTAGACAATGGATACGCGTAAGTTGGAGAGAGAGAGAGAGTGAGAGTGAGGGTGATAGAGAGGGAGTTACAGTCACCAAACAGTCAATTAATCTTTCTGAACACCATGAAAACACTTTCTTTATGCTTCTGAGAAGCTCTAAAAGAAGGTAACGTTATACTTGCACAACATGTTTGGTCTGTGTGTGTCGCGGACTCGTGGCCAGGCCCGGTTGGATGGAGGTGCTCTCCTGTGTGTGCGCGTTCCGTGGAGTGCGTGAGCGCGTCCCGTCCTGGCGCGTGCATGGTTGGTCCTGCACTTTTCCGTGGGAAGTCACGTGGCGTTCGTTGGCATTCGGCGCGAATGTTTGAAAGGCTTAAAAGTCTTTGAGGTGACGTTACCCGAGGAAATAGATCGGCAAAGTCCACTTCCTTTCCTGGGAAACGAACTTGGTAGTTCATTTGAGGAAAAGACGAAACTTTCAGACGATCAAAGGAGGGATCCCGGTTGGGGTCGGGTCTCCGTGAGGAGATCCAGAGTTTACATGCTGTTTGACATGAGGAGTTTCTTGGAAGAGATAGGGCGGAGCTGGCGTGCCGCTTTTATCCCCTTGGTGAAATCCATCCCCTTCCTGTTGGCTTGAGCCAATCGGGGAGATGGATGTTGCAGCGGGAAAATCTTAATTTATTGTTCTTTGTTCCCTGAAAGGGATGCACGTGGGCATGTGAGGGGGGTTGGTTCAGTGAGAGCTGATAATGAAAACAGTTTGATCTTCATTGGCAGTAAAACATATTAGAAATACACTTTACTTTATACCTCTATGCATATTCAGGTGTTTCACTTCATAAGCATCCTAGAGGTACCAAACATGAAATTAGAGAAGAAATACAGTGATATTTACAATGCATAAGGAGGATTTTTCTTTTTCCCTTATGCTGTAATAAATGTTATTTCACTGAGACATTGGAAACACACATGCATAGAAACACATTGAATATATTTCGTTAAATATCTTCCAAACACGAAAAGGAATGACAATCTCTTTGTTCAGAGAGTTTTACAGCATTCCAAAGTCTTGTAACTTGACACTCACTGGAGTGAGTGAAAGAATGTGTGTGCCTGTGTGTGTGTGTGTGTGTGGGGGGGGGGTCGAGTCCTCGGAGGAAGGGTGATTGGCCTGGCAAAAATCCTTACATCTCTCCCCTTTCGTTAGATGAAGTCCTTGCGTGGACTTCCATCGAACAGACACCCATCGCAATGGATGGATGGCAGGTGAATCATGAAAGTCAGGTAGCAGGTGGTGGCTAGGCTGAGGTTCGGCTCAGCTTGATGTGGTTGGACGCAGCCTCCAGTGTGGTACCCTCTTCCTGAGGGTCCAGTGGTGGCTGTGGAGGTTTGCGTTTGTTGAGTCTCTCGTAGAGTGGTACTGTCAAGTGTCAGGGCGTGGTTAATTACCGTAGAGGTACCCAGCGCAGAATCAGCTGCGAGTCCAGGATTGGACAACAGGTGATGCAGTAGGTGCAGTGCAGTGTAGCAGGTGTTCAGTTGAAACACAGCTAGGAGAGCTATGTTGCTGGGAACAAGTTCAGTTCGGCTGGGCACCCCCGTTTTTCACAGTTCATAATTCCAGTTCTGGAATCAGGGTGAAATCATGGGTTTCGTAAAGGATGGGACTTGACTCAGGCTCAGTCGCAGCAGGGTAGCTCGAGTCTCGGAGCAAAGGCTGCCTGATGCTGAGTTTTGAGCAAAGTCATTCTGGCAGACAGTAAACAGTTGTCTCGCTGGAGTTCACTTGTCTGGTTCAGTAGAATGCCGTGAGCGTTGTGGATCTGTCACAGCTCCTTTCAATTTCTTGATGGTCTGTGAGGAGGCACTCTGTGTTGTGAGTTACCTTTTGGCTGAAGGATTTCAGTTCGTTTTGTTGCTGGACATGCCGGTGTTTGACTGCGTTCTGACAGCAGCGGCGTGGGTGTCCATTTAGCTCTGCTTGCGTGGTAGTCGACCATATGCTGTGTGATGTCGGACCTGGTGATGACTGCAGTTGTCCTCTGGTTGGCTGGAGGCACAGGAAGACGACCACAGCAGCAGCATCCTGTAACAGAGACAGGGGAGAGAGAGAGAGAAAGGGAGGAAAGATTTCAGCGGCTGTCGGCTGGGACAGCCTGATGCCTTTGAGGATGCCGAGATGTCCTGGTGCTGCGGTGTGCAGCCCACATGGTGCGTGACAGGCATACACTGGCTGGCATATCCCCCTTTTTGTACTGTGGCAGCACAAGCCGTGGCGAAGTGATGTCACGAGGTACATAAATTTCAAGTGTTGGGCCGTTTAGCAGCATGTGCTTGGTGAGCTGCCGTTGTCGTGGTTGACGGCCGGTTTGGGCGGTTGGAGGGGTTGAGAGGTGGTTGTCTCAAAGTTCATTTGGTTAGTCTCAGTTTTTGGTAAGCTGAAAGGTGCAGGGTAGCAAGTTCACGTTTCCATTTGGTGCTGAGGCTGTGCCTTTGTGGCTGGCTGTGGGAGTTCTTGTGACCTCTGTGACCTGCCAGTTAGGTTTTTTTACAACCTGTGTGACTGGAGGGGGAGGGGTACTTGAACTTGAGCTCAGACATTCAGTTGTTTAAAGTCTATTAAAGGCTCATAACGATCTAACAGATCTTGGCCAATCAGACGTGCGTACGTGATCGTTCGTGATCGGTACACTGGGTAAATCCGGCACATAGGGACCAATTGTTGGGTGAATGAGAGCTACCTGTGTTGAGCCAGATGTCGTTTTGGCTGTAGGATTGCACCTTCAGCTCACCTGTTTGGGATTTGAGAGTTCGCTCTTGACTTTTTGAGTCTGCCACAGAGTTGGGCTGGCAGTAGCGTGATGTTTGAGCTAGTGTCTAGCATGGCTTCAAGGCTCAAATCATTGTCTCTAGGTGGCTAGGCAGAGTTCGTGCCACCCCCTTTTGATTAGGTTTCCCAGAAGTTTTGGCGTCTGGGCTGATGTTGTGTGGGACACCGGGTTGTCATGCTCAGGCTGTGCAGCTGTCAGTTGTGGTGGCTGCTTGGTGCTGTCACTTTGTGAAGTGGCAGTGAGCTCTGTGGTGTGATGCTGACGAGCAGTGTTCTGGGTGTCTGTTTGGGTCTTGCGCTGAGACATAGCATGTCTGGCTTGTCCTTCTTGTGAGATCTTGTGCAGAAACTCTTTCAGCACCTTCAGGATTTTTGCTGTCAGTGACATGGCTGCACTGTTGTTATCTGATGTGTGCTCAGATTTGTGCTTACCAGTGGCGTGTTGAGAGGGGTACCGCTCTGGGCTGGTTGGGCTTGAGTCTCTTGGTGATGAGGTGCGGCTCAGAGCTCTTGCTCTGGTGCGGTCGATGAGCACCAGGACTGTTGTGTTGCCCTTTGCTGGCCTGGAACGGTTTACTTCTCAGTGAAAGTGTGGGGTGCCTCCTAGAGGCAGCTCTGAGTCGTGCTCAGAGACAGGTTAGTTTGAGGGTGTTTACCCAGTCTTTTCGGACAAAGTCTTTGCGTAATGTGAGCTTGTGGTCTCGTAGCTATGGTAGATATGCTACAGGGACAGGCCAGGGTGCTTACGGAATAACTCACTGTGGGATGCAAGCTTCGAAGAAACAAAGTTCTGAGATTGGCATCCTTTCCATACCTGGTGGTTTGTCGGAGTCGGTGGAGTTTCAAGTCGGTCTTGCTTGATGTCCACGGCGGTGAGAACCTTTGGTCTGATTCTGGATCAGGGAGTTAAGCGATCAAAGCTTATTGCAACAGCTGATAGTCCATTTTGGCAGTCTCTGTTTGACGAGCTAGGAAGCTGTGCACCTCACGACTGGACGTAATCCATATCGAGCAGAATCTGTTTCATGCAGTCAGGTTGGTTAGACAGTTTGCAAGTGACAGTCTGGTCTGCATGTCGTGGCTTTTCTGGTTAGCTTGGTCAAATCCTTTTGGAGCCATGCCGTGGTTTGTGGCAGTGGTTCCTTGGGAGGTTGAGGTCAGGTTACGCAGGGGCTCTGTGGCATTCTGGCACACTTGTTGTGAGTGATTAATGCGTGGCCCTAAAAGTTCAGAACTTACTGCTTAATAGGTTCGTTAAGTATTTAAGCATAAAGCTAAGTGTCTCTTGTGTCCTAATCTTAGCTGCGAATGTTAGGGGGCTAAGTTTTGTGTGGTTCCGAGGGTATTTCCTGGGAAGGACATAGCCGAGATGAAATAAATGACGTAAGGTGGTTCTTATGACTAAATTATTTCTCTGGACTTAGCTGGTGGTTCACTATGGCTCGATGGCGCGAACGATAATAGGGGAAAGGACAGCTTTCTTATTTAAATTCTGCTTATTGTCGATCCTCAGGACTCTAGTAGTGCCTTTAGTAAATTGTTGAAATTACTTGTGTTGGAGGGTCACAAAACGAGTGCACTGGCTGCAGGGCCGGTTCTATCCCTTTGGTTGCCCAAGGCGAGATTGATTTTTTTTACGACTTATTTGTTGGCCAGTTGTGGTACTGTGCAATATCAAATATTAAAAATTCTAAACCTAAAATTGTGTATTATGTACAGTATGTATGTTATGTATTGTTCTACTATAGTAATGATAATTTTTAAAATAATATATTGCATTTTATTGGTGTCAGCCACATTGTCCCACAGCAACATTACAATAGTGTAGATAAGTGTACAATGTTTTATAATAATAATTTATTCTATAGTGTCCAATCCATTTGAATTAATTTAACATATTTAATATTGGGTGCATCCAAGTTAGGCCTATTTTAACTTTTTTAACACAATAGGTACTTTCCCTGGTAATTAGTTACTTTTATAATGATTTAATTCAGTTACTAACTCTGTGAGAATTTGTGAGAAGTAACTGTAACTAATTATTTTTTAAGTATATGCCCAAAACTGATGATGAGTATTTATTAAACTAAACAAAAATACTCTTATAATCACTCCAAAACTTCAACAAGTTGAAGGATCTGTAATAAATTGTTCATACAAATGCTACAAATAACGTTCAAGGATATTTCTATCATCCTACATAGCTGCAATGTTTTGTCTGTGTAATGTAACTTGTTGTAGATAAATTACAATCATTACCTGGCTGCTACAACTAAGGGGTTTTGGAGTCCCAACTGTTGTGCATTTTAATGTTTAATTCATTTTTAAATCAAATTTAAATGTTAAATTCATCAATCTGCTGCAATTCACTGTGCAAATTGAACAAAGAAAAATTCAAACCTCTATTAGTTACAGTGTCTACATTACACTTCAACATAATAGGCTATATTGTAAAACAAATGCAATGAAATATAAAATAAACTTTCATAATTAGTTTTGTACAAATTTCTATAAGTAAGCTATAGACTTGGAAGCAACTCAACGTCGGCAATTAAGCAAAACAAAACGAATGGGCTGCCGATGTACGAGTTTTATGGGCTGTTAAGACAAAAAAATAATAAAAGTAGGCTATGTCACGGCCCAAAAGCACGTCGGTCACCGGGAATCTCAAGTAGGCTGCTACGCCTGATTTATTGCGTTTGACACTTTATGGCTGAGATGAGAAGGCTTACCTTTAAACTGGACTTTCTTTTTATTTTGTTGCTTTCTCTGTGTTCGTCCCTGTGGACCAGAGGGTTTTATTTATACCGCTTAATTTCCGATCAACGCGACAGCAGCTGAGCACTTGCACAACGTAACGCAACCCCCCGGAAAAGATCGACAATAATCATCAATTCAGTCTAATAATCAGTAATTAAGTAATTAAACATGTGGCTGAGGGGCGCCTTAGGATGACCATGTTTAATAAACATTTTTATTTTTTTTCATTCTAACTCTGTGATTTCTCGATTAATGGGGAGTAGTAGAGAATGTGAAGTAGGTCAAGGGCGACGTCAGGAGCGCGCGCCCGCGGCGCCCCAACACATTTGGCGCCCTAGGCAACCGCCTAGTTCGCCTATAGCAATCGCCGGCCCTGACTGGCTGACACTAAGCCAAAATAATAAATAAGGGTGTCTGTTTCCTTTCTGGGCACTATGGGAAATGGAACCACACTCGGACAAGAGAGGCAAAGGAATTAAATCATATAGAGGACCTAATGGACAAGGGAATAGCTGCTTGCTATTATTATCAAGGTCAAAAGAATGAAATAATTAACGAGGAAAAATTAAATTAAAATTAAAACAAAAGGAAATAAAATGATCAAAACATGGGAATGATCTGAAGTCGAGAATAATCAGCGGCATTGTGACTAACTTTGGATTTGCTTTGATCAACACTCTATAGTGGGTTGTAGCGGTTGCGTGTTCAAAACCACATCAAGTGTGTCCCTCCAAAGGTTTAGCCAACATGCCGACAAAAATTCCTATGGTTATACAAATTCTTCTGTAGTTAGTTACGCAGTGTACATGCAGTTAAACTGGAGTTTAATTAACAGGGCATCTGCGAAGTTAGTCTTTAACGGTTAGCAAGGAGTATTCCTAACCCTGTGAAGGTAAAGTTTAGCTAATAAGAATTGCAAACACGGAAAGTTAATAATTAGAAACCCTAACTGGTGTTGAGGAAAGTATTCCAGAATACTTTGCACTGTGGAACACAAGCGGTGATTAAGGGTTCAAGAAAATGAGGCTAACTGCTAACTTGGGGAGGTTATTCAGTTTAGCCTACATTGGATGGGAGCTAGGTTAGGTTAGCTTAGCCTAAGTTAGCTTGATGCTAAGCTAGGTTAGCTTAGCCTAAGTTAGCTTAGTGATGGGTCAGTTTAGCTTAGCTTAAGTTAGCTTGATGCTAGGCTAGGTCAGCTTAGCCACCCATGCTGGTTTGTTTACAAAAGTGACATTACGAGTTAACACTACCTGTGACAGTTGTTGTCATGGGGGCCAGAGCGTGTCAGAGCAATTCAACAGTACCTGAAGAATGTCTGTGTATTTTACATGAATCATGCACGTTTTACGGGTTGAAAGGAGGCGCCTATACTTTATGGTTTTCAAGAACTTGGTTGCATTAAGTAAAACGCAAATGTATTTTGGTATTTGCTAATTTTCTCATGGAACTCTGCTCTTTACTCTACACGTCTACTATTTGTTTACAGAGTAAGGAAATAGATTTGCTGCAAGTCAAAGCTTGTCTAAGCATATATAGTTACGTTCTCTCATGCATGAATTCTGACTTTTCCGCGAGTTACTTGTTTTGATCGTTTAGTAGCTTTCTGCTTGTAGATGCAGCTAAAATTTAGGTGAATTACATCAATCTAACAATAAAATTAAAGCCTTTACTTTGTAGAGAGGGGAGAGTCACCCAGGTCTACATACATATAACACTGTCCTGAGCTTTCTTTGTCAGGAACAGGTTTAGTCATACCGCGATTTGGATTTCCTTTTAACCAAAGCAGAAAAGATATCGGTACAGATTACAAGCTGCTGAGATGATGGCTTTGTTACACAGTCTTACGCTTTAATGCTCAAGTACCTGATACCAGTTGGGAGTCTAAGGCCTAGTTTTTCTTTTAAAGTCGAGACGTCAATTTCAGCTATTTGTTTTACCTGCATTTAGACAAGCCAACGATCAAAAATGCGTATTGCACGTTGTGTTTTAGTTGGATTGCGATGATCAAGTGCACGCCTGTTGATTAACAGTAGTTTAAACTCGGGTGATTTTACTACACTCTGTCGTCAAGGCAAAGTATGGAGTTGGTGTTTTCTGTGACTCTTCGCTGTCATGAAACCTAATGTTTAACGGTGCCGATTTAAACAACATCTAGAAACGTTTTGTTTCAAAAGAGTCATGCATAGTCTGTCGGCCGTTGAGGCTTACATGTCTATGTAAGATTCCTTTAACTTAGTAAAATTCAAATTCTACAAACGCAGAGTCTTGCAACTCTTTGAACACCCATTTTCATCTACTTTTAAAAGTTCTACGTCCGATGTTGATCAAGGACCTTTTAGCAGAGTCTTGCACTGCGTTCGTGCAGTGTCTTCTGGGTTGCAGTTCAGACTAATTTGGGGTTTTAGGAATTCTTACTGAGTGGGCCTTCACGCATCGTTGAGTGGGCCTTGCGTGGGGGCAGGAGAACTATGGTGACTGACGGGTTTTGGAGGAAAAGTTTCTAGAAACTGGTGTCCTGGAAGTCGATGTCTTGTAGATTGTCAGAGATGTGGTGGAAGGCGGGCTTTCCCACCTCCCCCTTTTTCAGCTCTTGTGTTGTTGGCTGAAATGTGCAGACTGGTTAGGGGAAACTTGTGGTGTGTGTTTCCCCTTTCCCGGTCATGCTGCAGTCTATAAGAGTATTGCAACTCTGTGGATCAAGTTCATGTTCGAGATCTTGTCTCTGCTGACCAAGCTCGTGAATGGTCTGTACGATCCTCTTGCGAGTTTCTTTCGCAGGCCGTGGTTTTCGAATCTCTTTCAGTTCAGTCTCTGCTCTTTGCAAGAGTCTTCACTTTTGTCGGAGTTTCTCGTTGAATTCCTCTTTGGTTCTTTTCTCTGATTATTCTTTTCAGTCTGTGTAGAAGATAGACAGGGCAGTTTGAAGTCTTTTACTTCCTTCTGTAGCTCGGGGGTCGTTGTCATCCTTCTGACGTTGCAACCTTGTGCTCCAGGGCGATGCGGCTCCTTTCGCGGAGGCGTGCGTGTGCGCTGAGCTGGTAGGCCGAGGTTGACGTGTCTGGCCCAGTCTTTGTCGTGGGAGCTTTGGCTTGGTTTTTGCGCCATCGAGCTTGTACACAGTCTGCCGTCCCAGTTGCTCTTGGCTCGGGGCTCTGAGTAACTGGTGGCTTTGGGCAGGGATGGAGATGTCATGAATCTCGGCCATGTCTCCAGGTTGTCCCCACGGGTTGTGGGACTGTAGGACTGGAACATACTGGCTTCACTGTGGGCGAGACTGAACACAACACACACAGAGAGACCAATGCAAGTTCGACTACGTCTAAACGAGCTATAATACCGGCTAGGCCGTGTATGAAAATTTTGGTTAACTGATGCAGACAGTTAAACTGTTAGGTGGGACAATTTGGGTAGGTCAGTCATGGGTCCTGAATGGAGATTTGACAGGGCGCTAGCTTAGGGGTCACCTGTTGATGCTAACGACTTGGTTGTCAAACTATTCTTCAGCTTTCCTTGGTGTGTCAGAGAGGTTCTGACTCTAGGTGAACTGAAAGGAACAGAGCACAACAGAACAGAGCAATGGCAAGCTAGCAAAGTTTGAAGTAACATGCAACCATCAAAGATGGGGAGGTCTGTAATGAAATGGCATTAATAGTACACAAGAAGTGTTAAGAAGTGAAAGAGGCAGTTTGTGAGGCTAAAGCCTGCAGTTTGTGGCTTGGAGAGGTGAGAGGAAGCCAACCACTTCAAATATCAGGGGAATCTCTAGGATTCGATGGCCAATATTAAGTGGATGGGTTTTAATACCTTTTTCTAGTTTGCCTGGGGTGAAATGAGGTCATCCCGGTTGGAGTCAGCCTCGTGGTTGGTCCTTCTGTCACCCCCCAACACCTGACAGCAGTGTCCCGGGCATTTCGTGCATCTGTACCGAGGTGCGCCCTTTCAAGCAACTTGACCTTGAACACAACCGGCGGTGCCAGATTGGTGGTGTCGTGTTGCAGGCCGCATCGAACAGAAAGATACAGGAAAGTATCAGACCCGCGCTACAGTCAGCGATGGTGGCGCAGATCAGACGAACCAGCCAGCCGGACCCAAAGCGAAGGTGACTGTCACATCACCACAGCACTTGAGAGATTTCTACCTACAAACACAAAACAGGATGAAGAACAAGTGTGCCTCAATTTGAATTAAAGCTCCTCTATCTACATCAAGTTGAGTGTCTATTTTTTGTTGAAAAATCAAAGGCAACGGCTTTACTAAAGTCTATGGTATGAACAAAAGGGAAATTGTGACAATGTTAATTATCAGAATAACCCAACCTCCATTCAGGGAAGAGATAGCATTAAGTGCAGCGGGAGGAGCACAGGAGGACGCAAGCTGTAGTGGCGAGTTTTGGCCACTAAGGGTGTGTGTCCCTTCCTCCTAGTGGTCAATCTGGCTGACAGAGAGCTTGGTTTGGATTGCATTCAAACTGATTTAAACACAATTCAAATTGAGCAAATGCAAAGGGGTTAAGTAACCTTCAGATTAGTAAGGATATAGTTGTAATAAGTACCAGATCAAAATTATTAAAAAATAATTTGAAATGGAAATATAGAAATAAAGCCATAAAGCAATTTCCCAATGGGAAATGAGAGACTTAATTCAAATTAACTTTGAAATTTGTTTGTTTCAAACCAAATTTAAATAAGTGTAGTAAAATTACAGGTTGGTGTTATATTTGATGACAATCACGAATTACAGGTGAGGGATCAGTGATTGTAACCAAAACAAAACCGACTGGGAGAGAGAGAGCCATTCAGAACAGTGAGGTTAGGTGAGGATGACTTAGAAAGGGGCGCGCTTCCGTCCCAAGTGGTCATCAGAAACTGTTAAGACTTAATTCTGAATTTCAAGTTCAAATGTGGTTTGAACCAAATTCAAAACAAGTGCACACAGTCAAGGCAAGGAAAATCATGTTAATGAAACAGGCTGTAGATTGCACATGCATTGACAATTAGGAAAACTAGTTCACAGATTCAGTAAGGAAGCAGGGTGTTCCTAACAGAATTGAGGAAAGAAATGACCTAGCTGTTGGTGTCCACACGAGGGCACTATTGCGCTCATGGAGGGTTAAGTCGGGGCCGGGGGTCATCTGATACTGGCAAAACACTCAAGGGCGCACCCTAGTGTTTGGCAGTAGTATTGCAGCCAGCCCGCTTTCAACTGTGATTGTTTCTGAGGACGTGTAGCGAATTACACACCTATTTTCTGCATAATCACGAATAGTGCGGAATTTGAATCTAAAAGTTCAACGGATTTCTTTTTCAGTACAATACTTTACAAGCACGTTTGGCAGGCTTTTCTTTTTCGCTGCGCTGTGCAAAAGAACACAGGAATTGCTCATCTGTTTCAACAATTCCAAATAACATTTATCACAACTACCGTTAATGATTAGAATGTTTTCAGTTTGGATTTTTCTTTTGGTGCTATTATTTCACAAACACGTTTGGCAGGATTTTCTTTTTCGCTGCGCTGTGCAGAAGGGAAACGACTCATCTGTTTCCTGCTCCAATAGACATATATCAAATAGCACTTATGATAATATGCGTTTTTTATACATTTGATTAGCTAAGTCAATGTTTTTTCAACCAGGAGCTCATCGTTTCTTTAACGATTATAATATAAGATAAGGCCTTTTAAGAATAGAGAAAGAATCATCGTTTATCTATCTTGTCTTCCAATGTCAGAAGAATCTCGTTCTGACAGAGGAGTTAAAATTATTAAAAATGTTTATGTCCAGAGGTTTCTCTTCCATCTGTGTCAGAACAAATGTAATACTAAGGAAACTGCAGTTTACTTTTAGCAATTTAACAGTGACTAAAACGTTTGAACATTTAGCAGCTTGTTAAATATGCTTGGCTGAGGCGGCTTTTGTGCCCAGCTCAGTCATATCGTGAGTTCGCAAAGCGTTCACTCTGATGTGCGCGTGTAATATAAAATATTACATAAACAATATTAAATAACAATATACACATTTGGACTGAAACTGATTGCTCATAAACAAGTTTGAAATGGCCGTTTATTCTCCACCAATTATGTAAGGAACTCTGGGCGGGTCTGATCGAGGGAATTTGCATATCATAATTAATAATTGATAATTAATAATTATTCATACAGATTTGGATCAGCCCAGTCTTACATGTTAATAAATCTTCCGTTTAGGAAGGCTTGTATCAAGTCTACCTGTTTGCATACATGTCTCTGCAATTAACCACAAATTAATTGTAATGGATTGCACAGACCACGTTTTACAAGACAAGTAAAATTAATTAGCTCAATTCATTTATAGAGTTTTGAGATCAAATTCCCTGGCCACAAGAATTTAATCCTCCAACTCTATAAAGCATACCCTTTTGGTATGTCTAGTTCTGTAAAGCTTGCAGTGTTCGATCAACACTTCAGGGACTTTATCAGGAGCAACTCAGAAAATCAGTCAAGATGAATATATTAATTTATTTAGGTAACTAAGTAAAGCATTTACTACGTTACAATGATACATGTATATACAAACATTAAACAAAAACTAAGACGACGCAGGGCGTTGAGACAATGGATACGCGTAAGTTGGAGAGAGAGTGAGAGTGAGGGTGATAGAGAGGGAGTTACAGTCACCAAACAGTCAATTAATCTTTCTGAACACCATGAAAACACTTTCTTTATGCTTCTGAGAAGCTCTAAAAGAAGGTAACGTTATACTGCACAACATGTTTGGTCTGTGTGTGTCGCTGGACTCGTGGCCAGGCCCGGTTGGATGGAGGTGCTCTCCTGTGTGCACGCGTGGCGTTCGTTGGCATTCGGCGCGAATGTTTGAAAGGCTTAAAAGTCTTTGAGGTGACGTGACCTCGAGGAAATAGATCGGCAAAGTCCAGTAATATAAAATATTACATAAACAATATTAAATAACAATATACACATTTGGACTGAAACTGATTGCTCATAAACAAGTTTGAAATGGCCGTTTATTCTCCACCAATTATGTAAGGAACTCTGGCTGGGTCTGATCGAGGGAATTTGCATATCATAATTAATAATTGATAATTAATAATTATTCATACAGATTTGGATCAGCCCAGTCTTACATGTTAATAAATCTCCCGTTTAGGAAGGCTTGTATCAAGTCTACCTGTTTGCATACATGTCTCTGCAATTAACCACAAATTAATTGTAATGGATTGCACAGACCACGTTTTACAAGACAAGTAAAATTAATTAGCTCAATTCATTTATAGAGTTTTGAGATCAAATTCCCTGGCCACAAGAATTTAATCCTCCAACTCTATAAAGCATACCCTTTTGGTATGTCTAGTTCTGTAAAGCTTGCAGTGTTCGATCAACACTTCAGGGACTTTATCAGGAGCAACTCAGAAAATCAGTCGAGATGAATATATTAATTTATTTAGGTAACTAAGTAAGCATTTACTACGTTACAATGATACATGTATATACAAACATTAAACACAAACTAAGACGACGCAGGGCGTTTAGACAATGGATACGCGTAAGTTGGAGAGAGAGTGAGAGTGAGGGTGATAGAGAGGGAGTTACAGTCACCAAACAGTCAATTAATCTTTCTGAACACCATGAAAACACTTTCTTTATGCTTCTGAGAAGCTCTAAAAGAAGGTAACGTTATACTTGCACAACATGTTTGGTCTGTGTGTGTCGCGGACTCGATGGCCAGGCCCGGTTGGATGGAGATGCTCTCCTGTGTGCGCGCGTGCGTTCGTTGGCATTCGGCGCGAATGTTTGAAAGGCTTAAAAGTCTTTGAGGTGACGTTACCCGAGGAAATAGATCGGCAAAGTCCACTTCCTTTCCTGGGAAACGAACTTGGTAGTTCATTTGAGGAAAAGACGAAACTTTCAGACGATCAAAGGAGGGATCCCGGTTGGGGTCGGGTCTCCCGTGAGGAGATCCAGAGTTTACATGCTGTTTGACATGAGGAGTTTCTTGGAAGAGATAGGGCGGAGCTGGCGTGCCGCTTTTATCCCCTTGGTAAAATCCATCCCCTTCCTGTTGGCTTGAGCCAATCGGGGAGATGGATGTTGCAGCGGGAAAATCTTAATTTATTGTTCTTTGTTCCCTGAAAGGGATGCACGTGGGCATGTGAGGGGGGTTGGTTCAGTGAGAGCTGATAATGAAAACAGTTTGATCTTCATTGGCAGTAAAACATATTAGAAATACACTTTACTTTATACCTCTATGCATATGCAGGTGTTTCACTTCATAGGCATCCTAGAGGTACCAAACATGAAATTAGAGAAGAAATACAGTGATATTTACAATGCATGAGGAGGATTTTTCTTTTTCCCTTATGCTGTAATAAATGTTATTTCACTGAGACATTGGAAACACACATGCATAGAAACACATTGAAGATATTTTGTTAAATATCTTCCAAACACAGAAAAGGAATGACAATCTCTTTGTTCAGAGTTTTTACAGCATTCCAAAGTCTTGTTACTTGACACTCACTGGAGTGAGTGAAAGAATGTGTGTGTCTGTGTGTGTGTGTGTGTGGGGGGGTGAGTCCTCGGAGGAAGGGTGATTGGCCTGGCAAAAATCCTTACAATGGTTAGCTAGGATGTTGCTAGGTGGTTGCTAGGGTGTTGCTAGGTGGTTGCTAGGGTGTTCTAGGTGGTTGCTAGGGTGTTGCTAGGGTGTTCTGGGTTGTTGCTAGGGTGTTGCTAGGTGGTTGCTAGGGTGTTGCTAAGGTGTTCTGGATGGTTGCTAGGCGGTTGCTAGGGTGATGCTAGGCGATTGCTAGGGTGTTCTGGGTGATTGCTATGGTGTTGCTAGGTGGTTGCTATGGTATTCTGAGTGGTTGCTATGGTGTTGCTAGGTGGTTGGTAGTGTTTACATATGGTTACTATAGAGTTTTTAAAATGTTCATGGCATGATTTAGCACTTAGCTAATCAATATTAGCATGTAGCTATTCACAGCTAGCATGTTTAGCATTTTGAAAGTTATGTGTGCTAGCATGAGTCAAAAAACCCAAACCCCATTGCGACACAATTTTCTGATGCTGAGATATAGCTGTTGCAAAATAGTTGCTAGGGTACTCTGTTTGGTTGCTAGGGAGTGGCTTGGCAGCTGCCAATCATGAAGCTCCAAAGTCAATGTGAATGTATAAACCAACCCCCATCTCTATACGATGTTTTGATGCAGAGATATAGGTCTTGCAAAATGGTTGCTAGGGTACTCTGTTTGGTTGCTAGGGAGTGACTTGGCAGCTGCCAATCATGAAACTCCAACGGTTGCATGTCAGTATGAATGATATAAACCAACTCCCATGCCTCTGTGACATTTAGAATGGAAGATATTTCTCTATGAATTTTGGTTGCTAGGGTGCACGACAATGGATGCTAAGGCATGGATAGGAAGTGTTGATGTGATTCATGATTGGCTGTTCGCTGCCTCAAGTTAAACGAGACCACCCTTCGTGTTTCTATGACACTTCAATCCGGAGATATCCCTTCAATCTCTTTCAATAGAAGTCTATGGGAGTTGTTGCTAAGGTGCTCTAAATGGTTGCTAGGGCGTGGCTTGATAGCTTCTAATTGATCCTGAGAGACTGATTGGTCTTCTGAGTAAAATGAGCCCGCCCCCTTGTCTCTGTGACACTGTGATCCAAAGCTATGTTCAATACAAAATCCCTATGCAATTTACCATAGTAGGAAAAACACATGCATTTGATGGGACGACCTTCACCATAGTAAGTCAATGGGGCAACTTTGGGCCCCTCCTGCCCCCCAGGGGTGCAACTTTTACCCCATTTTGAGGTATGTTCTTACAGAGCCTGTCAGCCTCTTCAAATGTGGTAAATCACAGATTTCTGCAAAATCCGAGCTCTAAACTATGACTCGTCAACGTTTTTCGCAATGTTAAGTCTATGGGAAATTTTTCGGCCGTTTTTCGCCCTGGGGCGACCATCGTACCCCGATTGCTTAGGAAAGTCATAGCACACCATTCCCGAACAGGCCACACGTTTTGACACCTCATTCATGGATCTGTGACAAAAACTGCGGGAGGAGTCAGCGTGCCAAAAAGTGGCCGGAAGTTTAAAAAGAATAATAAGTATGCAAGACAACAATAGTGTTGCTTTGCAAGCACCACCAATAAAAAATCTTTGGAGACTTTTGAGGTATTGTAAGTACACAACTGCGGGAAATATATCACACTGTGCAAGTGATTTTTGGATATTTTATTACAAAATTCTTACATATTGTACTTTTAAGTCTGACTGATCAATACAAACATGTATACTATTAAAACAGATGGGTGATAGAAACTGAGAATACTCACAAATAGGCCTTTTAAATAAATAATGACTATTAACTTTATATTCTGAAACTTAAAAAAGTCCTATCACCCAAAAAACTATTGAATGAATAAACGAACCAGTGAGCGAGCAAACAAACAAATCAATCAATAAATAAAAACTGTGCATGTGCATGTGCCAGCTATACCCTACGCTATGGGGTCAAAATGTCCCAACATAGATGGCTATATGTGAAACGCTTGAAATGTTCTGGTCCTCATGAAAAAAACGTCTCGGTTAGGTATGTAACCATCCGGAGTAGGGAACGGAGACATTCCGTCGGATGACAACGAATGGGGTTTCGCTTAAAAAGCCTATCGACTTCGAGTATTACAAAATGAGCCAATGGCAAAGAAATGCCATGGGTCTGCAGATTTTGCATAGCGTATCTCCGCCTTACCTCATGGGTATAAAAAGGAGGATGCTGCAACATGCAGGTATGTTTCTTATGTCTCTGTTTTCCCTACTCACGGAAAGAGGGTTACATACGTAGGGTTACAGACCTTTCGTTTTCACTCCAATTTCCATCGGATTACGACGAATGGGGTTACCAGTCTAATAATGCTACCTTCATATCTGTATTCCAGTGCCCTGTGTAAATCTGAGATCGCTGACAAAGGACTCCTATTTAGCACAGGAACATCAGAGGTACACTGGGGAGCATATCCCATAGTTTAGAGGAAATATGCAATTACTGCAAACCCAGAAGGGGGGACTTAAGAATACACATTTGACCCGAAGGAAGCATATGGAGAAACACTGGGGTGTCCAGCCGCAGGTGGAATATTTCAACCCCAGGGGTGGCAAGGTACCTTGCCAAGGGAAAGACATGTGGGGGTCTCTCAGGGTAGGGACCATGCACATGGGAGGCACCTAGCCAACACGCAGGCAGTAGACACCAATCTCTGCTCTCATGATAGGGGCATAGCCACCGACCATAGTGGAGCGGACTGGCTCCGGATGGCTCGTTCGACCCAGCAGAACAGGTTGGGAAGCTCAGAGAGGCTGTGCCAGCAGGGCCACATGAGCCACAGACATCCCCTCGGTGGTGCAGTGAAGCGGAATGACTGGCCCGGACGTGGATGGCATAGCGGCCCGGAGTCGGTGTATGGTCAAACCACACCCTGACAGAGGAGGCCATGGAAGGACCAGTGTTACATGGGGGCCTGCTCTGCCAGGGGTCTGGCGACAGAGCAGGATGGCACACACTATCTTCCAAGCTCTGGGACAGAGGGGAAAGAGTGGCAAGGCACGTAAGCACATGCATAGCCTGGCGTTCAGCGGGGCTGGTACGGGCAGGGCGCCTTCCTGCGACCACCTCCACGGCGCGGCCATTCGGCAGCAAGCAGACTGAGGCATCTGAGCCGGCGGCTAGTTGGCAGCAGATGCCCGGGGTAGAGAAAAAATAGCCACAGTCCACTTCTGGGCGGCCGAGAACTTTTGGGCAGAGTCCTCGACTGCCGAGGCCAGCCTGGGATATGGGGGAGTTGAGTAAATGGGTTCACTCAGCCTCGCGCACATCAACCAGGAGATGTCTGATCATCACCTGACTTAGGAAGCGTGCGGCCACCTTCGTCGCTCGTAAAGCAAGGTCGGTGACGGCAGGCAGCTTAAGGATGTGCCCTGAATCTGCCCTCACGCTCGTGCCTGTCATTGAACACCCAGAAGAATGGCAATAACACGCAGTGAGGTCACCGTAGTAGACAAGAACCTACAGGCATTAGAGGGCTGCTTAGGGTCACCATGCCAGGTGGAGTCGCTGTCGCTGTGGGGACACAAAAGTGTTGCCACAGAACACTCCACAGGGGGGAACCTCAGTGTACCCTAGGCTGCGGCCTCTACGAAGGCAGAGAAGGCGGAAGAGGCCGCTGAGCAGTCGCAAAAAGTCAAAGGAGACTTCCACAATCTCATGACCTATTCCTGAACGTCCGGGTAGAAAGGATTTGGGTTTGCCACCCCAAAAACGAATCATCAAGTCAAGTCACATTTATTTATATAGCGCTTTTCACAATACAGATTGCATCAAAGCAGCTTCACAGTGATAACATGAAAATAGTACAACACAGATCAATAATATTGTTGAATATTAAATATAAAAATATAAAAATAATATAAAAAATATCCCCAACTAGCAAGCCAAAAGCAAGGCAACAGTGGCAAGGATTCAAAAACCTTGGGAGAACCCAGGCTCAGTCAGAGGGCCAGTTCTCCTCTGGCTTACATTCATATTGTTACATTTAAAAATACATTTAGTTAATCATGTAATATTAAGGGAATAACATATCGCCGGCGTTGAATCGTCTCTTCATAGGCGTTGAGTCATCTCTTCACAGGCGTTGGGGCATCCAAATCCCCGTGAGAGGCTGTATACAAAACTGGAGCTGACGAACGCCATTTTCTCGGGACAAGCATTCCGAGATAACAGCAGAAAGGCAGATGGGAAATAATTAGCATAGCTGATGTTCATAATGATTTCCATTTCACAGGAGTAGGTGATAGAAAAACCACAATCTCACAAACTCTCCACAACCCAACCATACGTGCCGACCCGTTTGTCTAAAAGGCTGTCGAGCCCCACTGGTGCGTTAAGCAGTTTCAGTGGCAAACGGTTCCGTATGGCATAACAGAGGAATAAAAGGTAAGCATTATGTGAATGCTTGACTAAAGAGATGCGTCTTTAGTCTAGTTTTATACTGTGTCAGCGAGTCAGCGCCTCGGACCATATCGGGAAGGCTATTCCAGAGTTTTGGAGCTAAATGCAAGAACGCCCTCCCTCCTTTAGTGGACTTAGATATCCTAGGAATGACCAGAAGCCTTGAATTTAGTGATCTTAAGGAACGCGGTGGATTGTAGGGCGAAAGAAGGTCCGTTAAGTACATTGGAGCTAAACCATTTAGGGCTTTATAGGTCAGTAGTAATACTTTGTAATTGATACGGAACTTAATAGGCAACCAGTGTAAAGATGATAAAATTGGTGTTATATGATCATATTGTCTTGACCTAGTAAGAACTCTAGCAGCTGCATTTTGCACTAACTGTAGCTTGTTTATTGAGGATGTAGGACAACCGGCTAATAAAGCATTACAGTAATCTAGTCTTGAGGTCATGAATGCATGAACTAACTTTTCTGCATCAGAAACAGATAGCATGTTAGGTAGCTTAGCAATGTTTCTAAGGTGGAAAAAGGCTGTTCTTGTAACATATGAAATATGATTTTCAAAAGACAAGTTGCGGTCTAGTATAACACCCAGGTCTTTTACTGTAGTGGATAAAGTAACAGGACAACCTTCTATATTGAAGTTGTATTGTAAGAGGTTTTGTGAGTAGTTTTTTGGACCAATAAGTAATACCTCCGTTTTATCTGAATTTAATAGCAGGAAATTATGCGTCATCCAGCATTTTATATCTTTGAGACACTCTGTCAATTTAGATGAGTTAGTGTTTTCGTCTGGTCGTGATGAAATATATAATTGAGTGTCGTCAGCATAACAGTGGAAATTAATTCCATGTTCTTATAATATTACCAAGTGGCAGCATATATATTGAGAATAGCAGAGGGCCTAAAACCGAATCCTTGCGGTACTTCCATAGTCTACTGACGTTATCTTCGTTTTTACCCCATTTAAACCGACAAAATGATAACGGTTAGATAAGTAAAATCTAAACCAGCTTAATGCCTGTCCCTGAACACCAGTGTAGTTTTGTAGTCGATCTATAGAGTATTTTATGATCTATAGTGTAGATCTATAGTGTATAGTCTCAGCACTAAGATTTTGTAGAACTTATATTGAAGTACAGCCTTGGTCAGAAGCTAAAAGTAAATCAATTGTAACTTTTAACTAGCACAGTTTCTGTGCTATGATGCGGTCTGAATCCTGACTGGAAAAATCATCAACCTTAAGTGCTTCGGGACATGGCAGAAGGTTCCACACAAGCCCTTGATACTTGTGGGAAAGCATAGCTGTGAACTCTGGATCAAACTCGTTATGCTAGCACATCCGAGGACAGCAGCACAGACGAACCATCATCTATAGAGGACTCCAGCTCACCTTGTGATGATGAGATATACATGATTTTGTCAGCCGGGGACCGAATGAGACCTCACTCGGGAACGCGCGGATTCCAATGTGAAAGACAGGGTTTGAACCGAGGATTTTTCGTCAGTTTAGTTCCAGACTGACCGTCTTAGGTCACCCTGGCCACCAGCAGAAGTATTATCTCACGTGGAGAAAAATAGATTGGGGTGTAATGAGGGACTCTCACTCTATTGAGCTCATCGAGTCTCGAACCGTTACATTGCAATGGTCACGCTCCCACCTGAGAGAACGTGACACACCCACGAGCACTGTCTGAGTGCCGATCCGAGCCCAAACACGTCAAAACAGCACTTGCGCCCATCCGCTGAATCTATCAGAATAACACACTCAGAAATAGACGGGCAGATCATCTTTAGAAAGACACGTCTTTAAAAATATGTGACGCGTGCACACTCTTTTTGTGAGAGAAAAGCTTGCAGCAGTGCTGAAGCGCCCAGGGAGAACACACACGCTGTTCAGTTCAGCAGGCAGGAATATGAAACTCGCTGGAACTCGCCATCTCACCAAGACTGACTGGAAGCTGCTCATCTAGAAGATTTTCGAAGATAGTCAGACAATAGGCTGCAGGAGTGAAGAAAAGTCATGGCTCCAAAGCGAAAACATACCTGCATGTTGCGGCATCCTCCTATTTATACCCACGAGGTTAGGCGGAGATACGCTATGCAAAATCTGCAGACCCGTGGCATTTCTTTGCCAGTGGCTCGTTTTGTAATACTCAAAGGGACGGTTTTCCGGACAGGATTTAAATTAAGCCTGGAGTAGGCCCTAATCTAGAATCAGTTAATTGTGTCTTAAAAAATGGCTTTTTGTAACACAGATTAAGTACAGATTAGTTACACTTGGACTAAGTCCTGAACTAAAATAAATCAGAGTAAATTAAAACGAACTGTGCTAATCTGAATTAGCATGACAGATGTTGCTTATAAAACACGTAATGAACCAAGAAAAGCTTAAAATTGCATGGAACTGAGAAGCAAATCCAAGGAAAACAATGGCATCAGAAAAAGACTGCAATCAAAAAACATAAACTAACAAGAGAAACATTATTTGTATGCAAGCTAAATAATCTGCACACACCAGCTATGGAATAAAAGAGAAGAAATGTTGGAAATCTGTTTGTTTGTATATATATATATATATATATATATATATATATATATATATATATATATATATATATATATATATATATATATACACACACAACAAAATACAACATATAAAATCAACTATGTACAACTAGAATCAATGATGTTATTTAACAATGAATGGTTTTCATTTAAAATTAATTATTCAAACAACTCTATAATTAATGCTTCTTGTTTATTCCTGTGATCTTACTAAAACATTACTTTACACATGTGGTGTTCAGTGTTGACAGTCTAGAAAGCAGTACTTTCAACAAAGAGTAGTACCATAGTGGTTGCTTTATTAATTATATAACTTGAATTTTTGGTAGCAGGTCCTACGAAGCCAAGGCTCAACACTTCACCACAATGGTAACCCCCAAAAACACTAACATAACATAAACGTTTAAATAACAACATAATAATATAACATTAAACATTCTCTCTGTTTTCTCATCTTAATAAAATAGTTGCATAAAATACCACTTTATTTCAAAATTTACATTTCAGCCCTGTGCAAAGCAGGATGAGAAGTGAAATGTCATGTATGACTGGGTTACTAGATTGAAACATATTTCAAAATCAAAACATCAGGTGAAGTCAATGTGAAGTGACCATTTCAAGTTAGTTTAACATGAACTAATCACATTTTAACAAGAAACCCGATACAATTAAAACATAATTAAATGTTTAAATGAAATATTAATATATGTACTGAATGTAGTGTATGTGTGTATCCAAGCAATGCAGGTGTCTTCTTCAAAACACAAAGTTAATCTGAAGTTAAACCTGCCTCCTGGTAGGTTTAATTTAAGACTCGATTTAGTCCTCGAGTAACTGTAGTCTTCCTCCAGGAAATCAGCTTATTAAACTCTGGACTAAACTAAATCTAGGACTATTTAAAGCCATGAAATAGAAAGCAGATTTCTGTTAATCAGGTTTGAAGGGCCATTTGATTCTAGGACTAGGCTTAATCTCTGTCCGGAAACCGCCCAAAGTCAATAGGCTTTCTCAGTGAAACTCCATTCGTCCTCATAGACGGAACTCAGGAGTGATAACAAAAGTGAACTTATAAATCATATTACAGCTCTTTGCTGTAAATGTGATTGTTTAAAATGTAAATATGTACAAAACAATTATTGAAGAGAAAGTAAATAATAATCACTGTAAATAGAATCTTTGCTTTCCCCAGTCAGGATATATCAAGGAAATATAGATTATTAATCAGAAAGAAAGATTTATCATTTGGAGTATGTGGATGCTTGGGCACATCAAATAATATAAATAATATTTGAAATAATATTTGATTTCGTCAGAGATGGATTGCAGTGTCTCAGCATCACAAACAAAAGCACTTTTGCTCTGTGCAATATGTACATGTGCCTGCAGCAAGAGCTTTTTCACCTGTACATGTGAACGCTCATCTCAGCGTGCGGCCATCATGCCTGGCTGAACAGGAAGTCTCAAGTGACTCTGGGGTCACAAGAACAGATCAGGCTTGGGAGATACTTCCAGCCTCTAGAGCCTCTGTGTGTTCCAGTTGCTCGACTCTCCACAAAAAAATAAAAA
>JAQIUQ010000103.1:0-21381 GCA_030378365.1 Hybognathus amarus
ATTCGTTACACATCAAAGCAGCTTCACAGTGATAACATGAAAAATAGTACAACACAGATCAATAATATTGTTGAATATTAAATATAAAAATATAAAAAATAATATAAAAATATCCCCAACTAGCAAGCCAAAAGCAAGGCAACAGTGGCAAGGATCAAAAACCTTGGGAGAACCCAGGCTCAGTCGGGGGCCAGTTCTCCTCTGGCTTACATTCATATTGTTACATTTAAAAATACATTTAGTTAATCATGTAATATTAAGGGAATAACATATCGCCGGCGTCTGAATCGTCTCTTCATAGGCGTTGAGTCATCTCTTCACAGGCGTCTGGGGCATCCAAATCCCAGTGAGAGGCTGTATACAAAACTGGAGCTGACGAACGCCATTTTTCTCGGGACAAGCATTCCGAGATAACAGCAGAAAGGCAGATGGGAAATAATTAGCATAGCTGATGTTCATAATGATTTCCATTTCACAGGAGTAGGTGATAGAAAAACCATATCTCACAAACTCTCCACAACCCAACCATACGTGCCGACCCGTTGTCTAAAAGGCTGTCGAGCCCCACTGGTGCGTTAAGCAGTTTCAGTGGCAAACTGGTTCCGTATGGCATAACAGAGGAATAAAAGGTAAGCATTATGTGAATGCTTGACTAAAGAGATGCGTCTTTAGTCTAGTTTTATACTGTGTCAGCGAGTCAGCGCCTCGGACCATATCGGGAAGGCTATTCCAGAGTTTTGGAGCTAAATGCAAGAACGCCCTCCCTCCTTTAGTGGACTTAGATATCCTAGGAATGACCAGAAGCCTTGAATTTAGTGATCTTAAGGAACGCGGTGGATTGTAGGGCGAAAGAAGGTCCGTTAAGTACATTGGAGCTAAACCATTTAGGGCTTTATAGGTCAGTAGTAATACTTTGTAATTGATACGGAACTTAATAGGCAACCAGTGTAAAGATGATAAAATTGGTGTTATATGATCATATTGTTCTTGACCTAGTAAGAACTCTAGCAGCTGCATTTTGCACTAACTGTAGCTTGTTTATTGAGGATGTAGGACAACCGGCTAATAAAGCATTACAGTAATCTAGTCTTGAGGTCATGAATGCATGAACTAACTTTTCTGCATCAGAAACAGATAGCATGTTAGGTAACTTAGCAATGTTTCTAAGGTGGAAAAAGGCTGTCTGTAACATATGAAATATGATTTTCAAAAGACAAGTTGCGGTCTAGTATAACACCCAGGTCTTTTACTGTAGTAGGAAAAAGTAACAGGACAACCTTCTATATTGAAGTTGTACTGTAAGAGATTTTGTGTGTAGTTTTTTGGACCAATAAGTAATACCTCCGTTTTATCTGAATTTAATAGCAGGAAATTATGCATCATCCAGCATTTTATATCTTTGAGACACTCTGTCAATTTAGTAAGTTAGTGTTTTCGTCTGGTCGTGATGAAATATATAATTGAGTGTCGTCAGCATAACAGTGGAAATTAATTCCATGTTTTCTTATAATATTACCAAGTGGCAGCATATATATTGAGAATAGCAGAGGGCCTAAAACCGACTCCTTGCGTACTCCATAGTTGCTACTGACGTTATCTTCGCTTTTACCCCATTTAAACCGAACAAATGATAACGGTTAGATAAGTAAAATCTAAACCAGCTTAATGCCTGTCCCTGAACACCAGTGTAGTTTTGTAGTCCAATCCAAGAGTATTTTATGATCTATAGTGTAGATCTATAGTGTATAGTCTCAGCACTAAGATTTTGTAGAACTTATATTGAAGTACAGCCTTGGTCAGAAGCTAAAAGTAAATCAATTGTAATTTTAACTAGCACAGTTTCTGTGCTATGATGCGGTCTGAATCCTGACTGGAAAAATCATCAACCTTAAGTGCTTCGGGACATGGCAGAAGGTTCCACACAAGCCCGATACTCGTGGGAAAGCATAGCTGTGAACTCTGGATCAAACTCGTTATGCTAGCACATCCGAGGACAGCAGCACAGACGAACCATCATCTATAGAGGACTCCAGCTCACCTTGTGATGATGAGATATACATGATTTTGTCAGCCGGGGAACCGAATGAGACCTCACTCTGGGACCACGCGGATTCCAATGTGAAAGACAGGGTTTGGACCGAGGATTTTTCGTCAGTTTAGTTCCAGACTTACCGTCTTAGGTCACCCTGGCCACCAGCAGAAGTATTATCTCAACGTGGGAGAAAAATAGATTGGGGTGTGAATGAGGGACTCTCACTCATTGAGCTCATCGAGTCTCGAACCGTCACATTGCAATGGTCACGCTCCCACTGAGAGAACGTGACACACCCACGAGCACTGTCTGAGTGCGAGTCGAAGCCCAAACACGTCAAAACAGCACTTGCGCCCATCCGCTGAATCTATCAGAATAACACACTCAGAAATAGACGGGCAGATCATCTTTAGAAAGACACGTCTTTAAAATATGTGACGCGTGCACACTCTTTTTGTGAGAGAAAAGCTTGCAGCAGTGCTGAAGCGCCCAGGGAGAACACACACGCTGTTCAGTTCAGCAGGCAGGAATATGAAACTCGCTGGAACTCGCCATCTCACCAAGACTGACTGGAAGCTGCTCATCTAGAAGATTTTCGAAGATAGTCAGACAATAGGCTGCAGGAGTGAAGAAAAGTCATGGCTCCAAAGCGAAAACATACCTGCATGTTGCGGCATCCTCCTATTTATACCCACGAGGTTAGGCGGAGATACGCTATGCAAAATCTGCAGACCCGTGGCATTTCTTTGCCAGTGGCTCGTTTTGTAATACTCAAAGGGCGGTTTCCGGACAGGATTTAAATTAAGCCTGGAGTAGGCCCTAATCTAGAATAGTTAATTGTGTCTTAAAAAATGGCTTTTTGTAACACAGATTAAGTACAGATTAGTTACACTTGGACTAAGTCCTGAACTAAAATAAATCAGAGTAAATTAAAACGAACTGTGCTAATCTGAATTAGCATGACAGATGTTGCTTATAAAACACTGTAATGAACCAAGAAAAGCTTAAAATTGCGTGGAACTGAGAAGCAAATCCAAGGAAAACAATGGCATCAGAAAAAGACTGCAATCAAAAAACATAAACTAACAAGAGAAACATATTTGTATGCAAGCTAAATAATCTGCACACACCAGCTATGGAATAAAAGAGAAGAAATGTCGGAAATCTGTTTGTTTGTATATATATATATATATATATATATATATATATATATATATATATATATATATATATATATATAACAAAATACAACATATAAAATCAACTATGTACAACTAGAATCAATGATGTTATTTAACAATGAATGGTTTTCATTTAAAATTAATTATTCAAACAACTCTATAATTAATGCTTCTTGTTTATTCCTGTGATCTTACTAAAACATTACTTTACACATGTGGTGTTCAGTGTTGACAGTCTAGAAGCAATACTTTCAACAAAGAGTAGTACCATAGTGGTTGCTTTATTAATTATATAACTTGAATTTTTGGTAGCAGGTCCTCGAAGCCAAGGCTCAACACTTCACCACAATGGTAACCCCCAAAAACACTAACATAACATAAACGTTTAAATAACAACATAATAATATAACATTAAACATTCTCTCTGTTTTCTCATCTTAATAAAATAGTTGCATAAAATACCACTTTATTTCAAAATTTACATTTCAGCCCTGTGCAAAGCAGGATGAGAAGTGAAATGTCATGTATGACTGGGTTACTAGATTGAAACATATTTCAAAATCAAAACATCAGGTGAAGTCAATGTGAAGTGACCATTTCAAGTTAGTTTAACATGAACTAATCACATTTTAACAAGAAACCCGATACAATTAAAACATAATTAAATGTTTAAATGAAATATTAATATATGTACTGAATGTATGTGTATGTGTGTATCCAAGCAATGCAGGTGTCTTCTTGGAAACACAAAGTTAATCTGAAGTTAAACCTGCCTCCTTGTAGGTTTAATTTAAGACTCAATTTAGTCCTCGAGTAACTGTAGTCTTCCTCCAGGAAATCAGCTTATTAAACTCTGGACTAAACTAAATCTAGGACTATTTAAAGCCATGAAATAGAAAGCAGATTTCTGTTAATCAGGTTTAAAGGGCCATTTGATTCTAGGACTAGGCTTAATCTCTGTCCGGGAAACCGCCCCAAAGTCAATAGGCTTTCTAAGTGAAACTCCATTCGTCCTCATCGACGGAACTCAGAGTGATAACAAAAGTGAACTTATAAATCATATTACAGCTCTTTGCTGTAAATGTGATTTTATTAAAATGTAAATATGTACAAAACAATTATTGAAAAGAAAAAGTAAATAATAATCACTGTAAATGAATCTTTATTTTCCCAGTCAAATATATCAAGGAAATATAGATTATTAATCAAAAGAAAGATTTATCATTGGAGTATGTGGATATTTGGGCACATCAAATAATATAAATAATATTTGAAATAATATTTGATTTCGTCAGAGATGGATGCAGTGTCTCACATCACAAACAAAAGCACTTTTGCTCTGTGCAATATGTACATGTGCCTGCAGCAAGAGCTTTTTTTCACCTGTACATGTGAACGCTCACTCAGCGTGCGGCCATCATGCCTGGCTGAACAGGAAGTCTCAAGTGACTCTGGGGTCACAAGACAGATCAGGCTGGAGATACTTCCAGCCTCTAGAGCCTCTTTGTGTTCCAGTTGCTGACTCTCCACAAAAAAATAAAAAATAAAAAATAAAAATAAATCAATCTGCAAACTTTCTCCAACCACCATTACAGATCCGGATCAGTGACCTATTTACAGCAGAGCTCAACACCCTGCTGGAAACAAAATGGTGACAAAGTTTCCAGAGAGTGTGGAGGGTAACACTCTCTCTGTGTGTGTTTGGAAACAGAACCCACAAAGAAAGAATCAGAGGAGAGGAGAGGAGAGGAGAGGAGAGTGAAACCCCTGGATGGAGTGAATAGCAAGAGCCCTGGGGGAGAAGAACAGATGGACGTTTAGAGAAAGGAAAGAGACGAGAAAAAACGAGAGGGTTGAGATTGTCAGACCTGATGCCAAACTCTGCAGGGGACACACACATACTCAAATGCTCATTAGAGTGGCATGATTCTGAAGTTTGGTGGGAATTTGAGAAGGTTAAAGATGACATCATACTGTTAACTGTTTTCATCCAATTTTAATGTACTAGACTAGATCAGGGACAGCACTCTAAGGCAAAATGATTAAGAAATTACTGTATTTGGCATTTGCCTGTTTGAGACCCAAGAGAATTCTGGTCCAAGATCAGGTCCGAGCTGATTCTGTTCTGAGATAAAATTGAAAAGAAAAAAAAATGAACAAAACATGATTTTGTTCTGAGATCAGTCCTAAGGCTGATTCTGTTCTGAGATCAGAACTAAGGTGATATGATATTCATCAGACCTGGAGTGATTATGTAAAATGAGATCCGACCTAAGGTGTTATGAGATCAGACCCTGATGTGTTTCTGTTCCTGAGATCAGAACCAAAATGATTATGTAATGCGATCAGACCTAAGGTGATATGAGATCAGACCTGATGTGACTTCTGTGTCTGAGATCAGACATGGAGTGATTATGTTATGAGATCAGATGTAAGGTGATATGAGATCAAACCTAAGGTGATTCCTGGTCTGAGATCAGACCCAAAGTGATTATGTTCAGACTTGAGGTGATTTTACATTTATATTTTTATTTTAATAGCGTTTGCGTTTAATATATGTTTTTATCCAAAAAGATTTTCATTTCATTGATGACATACATTTTATAGATCATGCATTCCCTGAGAATCAAACCCATGACTTTCACACTGCTAACACCATATCTCCAGTTTGGGCTATAGGAATTAGATGGACTGTGAGAGAGGAGTGTGTAAGGTATTATCACAATACTGCATTAAAAAATATGGGCTGTGCGATTAATCGTAATTGATTTCTGATTTTTGGCTTCCAACGATTAAGAAACAATACAATCGAGGTTTAAAGATTATTGTGCCGCTGCCACTTTCCGTTAATTGGCACTTAATTTCCTTTCAGAGCCATGCCCTTTCATTCCACCTAAAAGCCCAAACTTAACATCCAAATCAGCCAAATAAGTGAGTGTTGTAAACCACAGGATATGTTTGTATTAAGCCGCAAAAGCGAGTACACACAAACATGTCCAAAATAGCTTTTTGGAGTGTATTTACATATACACAGTGGGTTTTGTCTTAGGGCAGTGATTCTCAAACTGGGGTACGTGAGATGACAGAGAAGGTAAACGACAAAATGCTGAGTTTTGCTGTTCATTTAATTCTACACCCACATAAAAATAAGCTAAAAACTGAATTTGTATTTCTAGCAGGTAAAATGACTAAAGGCATCCAATAAAAAAAAAAATTGTGGTCAAACTGACTGCATCCACACAAGCAGCGAGCATTTGATAGGCTGCGTGCAGAGTGTTCCACATTACTGCAGTTCGACAATATACCTTTGTAAAAGTGTTGATTTAGCACTTAACTAGCATAAGAAAATAATGTAGTAACACAGACTGTACAGAGATTGATTTAAGAGTCAAACTCTCTTACAGATAAAAAACATACCCTGTATGAGTTCTTGTTTTTAATGTTGATCATATATTATACAAGCAAGAATGCAATGTGTTGCTGTACCAGTATTCATTTTTGCTGAAGTATAGATAATTGTGAAATCTCACTTATATTTAAAATAAGACTTTGATCATGTCGCTTACGAATAAATGTGTTAAATAATTGTGATTATTCATTATTGACCCTGATTATGATTTTTGCCAGAATGTGTATAATTAACCTTCATATTGTGAAGCTACTCTTAAAAATATCCTGCAGTTCAGTTTTCACTACAAATGGAGAGAGACAGAGAGAGAGAGGGGGGGGGGGGGGGGGGGGGGTGGGTGGGGAGGGAGAGGGATTGGTCTCAGGGTCCAGGGCCTCTTCCTTTTGTCTCTATTTTTAGAATCTGATGAAAACTTGTGGAAATGTGAGTTGAAGCTGTTTTTCTGTAACCTGCTCTCTGCACAGCACGTTATCAGCTGTTTTAAGGGAACTAATGCATTTCTCCTAATTTCTAGCAAATTAATAAAGACCGGCTCAGAGAATATTTGAGGAAACACTGCCTCACAAGGATTTAAATATTTAATTACATAATCACAAAAAGCTAATAATGGAGTGTGCAGTATAGGCCAAGTAAGATTTCACAATCATATTGAAGTTTTCACAGAGCGCTGAAATATCAGCAATTCCAAAAGGTCACCATTTCTAAAATTAACACCAGGGATATTTCTAGGACAGCTTTTAGAAATTTATATCACTGAAATTCAGTGGTGGACGGTAAAAAATGATTGTCCTTAAGTAAGTTTTTCAAGTGTCTGTACTACTTTATCCATTTTATTTTATTTTATGTTATTTATTTCTTTATTTTTTGCTGTGGGGTACTTTAAAGCATAATATCATGCTTTCTACTGCACTACATTTCACATTTCCTTGTTATTTCTATCTGAAGAAATCACCCACTCTGAGACACAGTGTGATGTCCAGTTAGTGAAGGAGCTGATTTTTCCCAATACACCTGTTGAATTTGGTTTACAAATTGCACTGGCAATTCATTTCCAAATCAGTTTCAGACAATTGAAGCTGTTATCACTGATTCAATGATTCGATCAAACCAGCCTGGATTACATCTGGTTAAATGTGCTGTAAAAGGGAGAGCTGCTTAAGCCCATTGACATGCTTGAATGTGGACATGTGGGCATTTTTGTGGCATATCAGTATGGAGTAGGTGTTATTTTTATATATATTTATATAATTAAATATTTAATTATAGTCTGCTCTAAAAAAAATATTAGTTATGACTAATGGCTAGTCTGCCTAGAGCTGGCTTTTTTTTTTTCTGTGTTAATGCCAAATGCATACAATTTGGTAGAGGTGGGAATCTTTTGTTACTCACGATCGATTTTAGATAGATTAAAAATCATTTTGTAGATCACATTTCAATTTTCGATATGTGCATAGATTTGATTTTAGTGATTGTTTTGTGTTAGTTTTCTCATTTGACTGCGGTAGACAGTTTATTAGGTCTAGAAGGAAAATAATCCTACTGAATTAAATGTGAACCTTGAAATGTATTTACTTTTCTTCCCATTTTAGTCAACCCAATATAATAAAACAAACGTCTCCGATTGACACATGTAACCCTAGTTCCCTGATAGGGACGAGACACTGCGTCAAACTCCTGCCACCCTATGTTGTGTCATGGAAACACATATGGGAATCAGCCCATTGAAGAGACAGAACGTCATAGATGGGGAGATGTCATCGACCAGGAAACGTCTTGGTACCTTATCGCAGGACCCCGCTCCTGAGTAGGAACGGAAGACTGTGACGTCGGAATGACGGGATGGGGTTTTGCCAGAAAGCCAATCCTCTTCGAGAGCACTTAAAAAATCGAACCATGGCAAAGAAATGCCATGGGTCTGCGGAATTTGCATAGCGAATCTCCGCCTCACCCCGTGTATAAAGGAGGAGCGCGCACAGCAACCGCAGATGCTTTGCTAGGAGCGAGACTTGAACTCAGGCATCTGACCCAGCGGTACAGCGGCAAGTGCAGGAAGACGTGACGTCTCCGTCCCCACTCAGGAACGAGGTTACATACGGTAACCTGAGACGTTCCCTTCCAGTCATTTCAAGTTACCTTTGGAATTACAGCAGATAGAGGTTCCCACGTGTAATCACGCCACCTTCACAGCTGCTTTCCAGTGCCTGCTGGAAAGTCTGAACCCCTGACTAATGAGCTTACTGAAGGAGTCCTACTTGACACAGGAATACCAAGGTACACTGGGGAACATATCCCGGGGAATATGCCGCAGCATGCCCTACCCGAGGGAGGACTTCAGGAGTACACATACGGCCCAGGGGGCTACGCATGGAGAACACTGGAGCACCAACCCGTAGGGTGGTGAAACCTTAACTCCAGGGATGGCACTGTGGCTTGCCGAGGGAAGACACATGCTCCGAGAGGCTACAGTGGAATTACACATGTGGGGTTACTTAGCAGGAACCATTCACACGGAGGCACTCTCGCTCATCAGGCAGGACAGCACTGGCCTGCCAGCACCAGGAGAATGCTGGAGGAACGCAGGGGCTCCAGTAGAAGTGCTCAGCTGAAAGAATCGCACTTATCCAGTTCGATGGAGCGGAACTGGCGAGCAAGCGAAGTCACCTGAGCGGGTCCAGACGACTGGCCGGGTGAGCTGAGCAACAAGACAGAGGTACACTGGGCGTCTCACTCCGGAGATCATAGAATCTAGCGCAATGTGTCGGTGGTCGCCCGGCCTGGAGTCTCTGGCAGATGTCTGCTAGCGAGGCGCGATGGCGTGAGAGCCCGAAGAGTGGTGGGAGTGGGCCGTCACACCAATGGGGGCACGGCCAGCCTTGCTGGCTGGTAAAGCCAAAGCAATGGTGTCCACGAGCCAGTGACAGAACAACCTCTGGCTCCCAGAGAGCCCTTCCCTTCTGGCTCCCACCATAGCAGAGCAGAGAGCTGGTCTGAGGACGGCAGTGCGCGCACCTGGACAGAGCACGTGCCAAGGCTGGGGCCTGCCTCCTTCCCAGGGACAGCGCGGGCAGGTCCACCACCTGTGTCCCGGAAGGGAGTGGTAGGAACCTTGGGCACATATCCGGGCACAATTCCAGGCACGCTTCGTCGAATCGGAGAATGCGTGCAGGTCCCCAACCCCTCTTGCTGGGAGGCCATTGCAGCCCAGGAGCGCGGGCCCAAGTCGACAGGAACTCAGCTCGAACCGATTGGGCAGAGGCTCGAGCTTGGGAGGCCTTGGAGGGCGCTGGAAACCACTGAGAGGTCCCAGAGGGGTACGAGAGGAGGGCGAGGAGGCATCCAGTCTCCTCGCTCCTCTCAGGTAACTACTGATGTTCAGGTCGTGACTTCCCCCAGAGACTTACCTTCAACTGGCTTCCTGACATGCCGGGAGTGGGCAGCCACATACACCTTCAGGGTGGAGGGAGACAGCCTTCCGCCTCCAACCCTTCTCTGCAGGAAGGAAAGCATCAACATTGTATCGAGCATTTCTCAGGGGCTTTTCCGGCGAGAAGAACACGCAGTTGATCGAAGAGGTTCCACTTCGACTGCATAGGCGTGTCTCGCGGACGTGCGCCTTGAGCGGAGGGCCAGGCCAGGAGGCCCGCATCCGCCGGCGGCAGGATGCACCAATGCGCTCCACCCCCGTCAGCAAGGAGCCACACATGTAGTCTCCAAAGATCGGGGCGAGGTGTGCCAGGGTGCCCTGTTCCCAGAGAAAAGGAGGTCCTTCCTCAGAGGACTGGGCCAAGGAGGTGCTGTCGCGAGGAGTATCAGTTCAGAGAACCCAGGTCTGTCTGTGGCCTGGTGCCAGTACTGGGGCGAGCGAAATGACCTGCTCGTCGCCCCCCACCCTTGGACAGCAGTACTGTGCGAGAAGGGTCTCACTGGGGAAACGCACATTCGCCGGGAGGCCCGCCCTGGCCAGCGGTGCGCACAGTGCTTGCCTGTGCTCATGCGTGCCTCCGGTCAGAGAGACATGCAGGGCTGCAGTGGGCGATGAGTCGTGGGAGGCAAACAGATCCATCTGCAGTCGTCCCCGAACTGGTCCCAAATCAGCTGGGACCGACGGGGATGGAGTCGCCATCGCCCAGAGACTGGGACGGAGCCATGACAGCTCCGTCGGCCTGCACAGTTCCGAACGCCTGGAATGCGGATAGCACCGCAGGACCTCAGGTGCTTCTGACTCCATAGACCGAGGTGGCGGGCGAGTCTCTGCGAACCATACGGCCGGGAGCGCAGACCCCTGGTGGCCTGCGGCACCCAGCCTCGCCATACGCCCCAGGAGCCTCTGGAAAAAGTTTCAGTGGGATCCGACGCTCTGCCCTTCGAAGAGTCGACGACAGCCAGCAGCTGGAGTGTTGCGCGCTCTCCTGCGAGCTGCTGACATGCGACGTCCTAACCCATCTCCATACCGCGAGAAAAGAGATCCTTCTGGCATTGGCAAAGTTTGCCTTCTCCCACCGCACCCCCAAAGTGCCCAGACGGGCTCAGGTGCCGCAGCAGCAGGGTCCCTGTGCTTCTGAGTACCCCACCCTGAGAGTGTGCTAGCACTTAGCGAGTCGTCAGGTAATTCGAGGCACGCTGCTGAAACCCCTTGTTCGTGAAGGGGAACAAGGGCCGCCTGAACAATCTCTCGTCGTAAGACTGCGAGGAGACAGGGCCAGCCCCTGAATGGAGAACCGCGTGGACTCATATGCCTGCCCCTCAAACAAACCGAAGAACGGTCTGTGTCGAGGTAAAATGGAGACATGAAGTAGGCGTCCTTCAGGCCTCATCGTTGAAACTCATCCTGGGGCCGAACACATTCGAAAATGTGTTTGGCCGCGAGCATCCTGAACGGCAGCCGGTGAAGGGTGCGGTTCAAAATGCACAGGTCCAGGATTCGGCTCGCAACCCACCGGTTTTCTTGGGAACAATGAAGTAGGGGCTGTAAAACCCTGACTCCACCTCTCGGCTGGAGGGACGGCCTCGATTGCACCCTTCGCCAGCCGGGTTGGCAACCTCCGCTTTCATGATCGGGCATCGCCACCGACCACCGAAGCGGACTCCCTGAAGCGGGGAGGAGACCGTGCGAACTGAATCGCATAGCCGAGCCTGAAAGTTCGGGCGACCCAACGGAACAGATTGGGGAGCTCTAACCAAGCCCCCAAAAACTGATCCAGTGGAATCATCCGAGCCACAGGCGCTCCCGGGGGCAGCGGGGCGGAGAGATTGACACAGGCGAGGGTGGCACAGCGACCCTGCACGTGTGCGTCAAGCTCCCGCGCCCTGACAGAGGAGACCAGGGAAGGACCAGCGTTCCACGGAGTCTGCTCTGCCAGGGTGTCTGGCGACAGAGGGGGATGAGAGAGGTGTGGTCCGGAGGCGGCACGCTCTGTCATCCGCGCCCTCAGAGGCAGAGGAGGACGAGAGTGGCGAGGCCGGGGGCGTTGCACACTGTCATCCCACTCTGTGTGCTCAGTGATGGTGCCGAGTTCTCTCTTTAACCACATTAGGGTACCGCCCACCCGTGGGGTGAGCGGCGGAACAAAGATTCTCCCCCGGCCCTCCACTCGGGGGAAGGAGGGGGCCTGCTACCACCTCCTGAAAAGAAATAAGTGATGCCATCACTGAGCAGCCCGTCCTCAGGACCGCCGCTGCAGCCTGGCGTTTAGCGGGGCGCGGGGCTGAGGGGGCTGTGGCGCCTTCCTGCGGTTTCCTCCACGATGCGGTGCCGGATGAAGGCTGCTGCTGGGGCCGTGCGGGGAGGGGGAACCGTAGGAGGGCGCCCTCGGCGGCGAGCAGGCTGAGGCGTCTGTGCCGACGGCTGGCTGGAGGCAGCAGCTGGCCGTCGAGGCAGAATGATGTTTAATCGCCTCAGACTGCTTCTGGGCGGTTGAGAACTGCTGGGCAAAGTCCTCAATCGCACCGTCGAAAAGGCCAGCCTGGGATATGGGGGCGTCAAGCAGACGTGTGTCCACTCAGCGTCCCGCATATCGGCCAGGTTAAGCCAGAGGTGACGTTCCTGGGACCACCTGTCAGTGGCCATCACCTGACCCAGGGAGCGTGCGGCCACCTCCTCGTCTCGAAGAGGTGAGTCACTATAAACTCAGATCTGTGGCTTGTGGAGTGAAGAGATGCTCTTGGCTCCGAAGCGAAAACATACTGCGGTTGTGTCCGCTTCCTCCTTTTATACACGGGGTGAGGCGGAGATACGCTATGCAAATTCCGCAGACCCATGGCATTTCTTTGCCATTGGCTCGTTTTTTAATACTCGAAGAGGATTGGCTTTCTCAGGCTAAACCCCCATCTCCGTCATTCCAACGTAACTCAGAGTGACTACGAAGGGGAACTTATAAAGCACCCCAAAAAACACAAGCGCATCAGCTTCTGATAGGCATGAAGGAAGCGCTGAACGGGAATGCCAGGAATATGGTGGAGTCGACGCAGCCGGCTCGTTCCCTTTCAGGGAACTAGAGTTACATACGTAATCCGAGACGATCCCTTTCAAGGTAACTTCGAGCTGCGTCCAGCGTTGTGGGAATGCGAATACCCACATCGCCATGTCAGAACTAGCGCACAGAGGAAGAGAGCACCTGTGCCCCAGGGGTAGAGCTTAAGTCTAGGTCATAGAACTTCATGAAAGTATATGGTGAAGACCATCGAGCCGCATCACAAACATCACTCAGGGAAACTTCTGACAAAAAAGGCTGGTAACACTTTATAATAACTACACGCTGATAATCATTAGTTAAGCAACAGTTAATTCATCATTTATAAAGCATTAATAGACATTAATAAGCAGTTTATAAATACAGATATAAATGCTTTCTTGTTGATTTAAAAGCATATCTATAATTTGCTTAATAATTGTATTTTTATCCTTTATTAATGATCAATTTATCATTTCTAAATGAAGAATTGCATTTTTTATAAACTTGTTATTTAAGAGTTTTCAGTAAGATTAAGTACGATTTAAGTAAGATTACTTAGAATGTGTAAGTAAATGATTAATAAACTATTTAAATGGACATTCATACATCTTATCATTCAGACATATAGTGATGGTTACTGAGTGTGTTAATAAATGCTTTATTAACGTGTATTTATGCTGTAATTCAGGGTTAATTCGGGTAGTTATAAAGTGTGGTGGAAAAGTTTTAACTGATTATTGAGTTAACCATATTTTAACATTTGACCTCATTTAACCAGCTAAATATCTGAGAAAATGTACTAAGACATTCTGTACTTCAGATGAATGTATGTGTGTCAAACACCTTCTGTGTGTATAAATAACAAATATAGGTAATGGAACTAGACAGATGACTAAGTTAAGAATCATTAAAACAAAGTCTCCTCTACCCAGTAACAAAACAGTCTACCTATGAATAAACCAAGTGAAATTAATGCCATTATGCCATACCTCCCTATTGTATAAAAACTGTGGTAACACTTTATTTTTCAATTGTCTGTTGCTACAGAGTAATTACTTAATTAATTACTTGGTAGTAAACATTGTAATAACATGTAACAAAATGTAATTAACATGTAACCAAGTTATGGAACAGACTTGTACTTGCAGCAGTTGGAATTACACTCATGTAATAGGCAACTACTGTTACACATGTGTAACAGGCTGAGTTCGGTTACATGATGTGTTACCGACTTGGTACAATATAACAAGTACTTAGTATGTTACTAAGGTAAAAAGCCTGCAGTTACACATGGTCATTTTGTACCTTCTAAAATAAAGTGTATCAAGAAGTACTTAAGTGCACTTCATGAGTATCTACATACCTTATCCATCTGTAATTAACCCTCTAGTTCACAGCTTAAATACATGCAGTAGCTTCTTAATTACATTCAATTTACATAATATTACATAGGTATAAGCTACGTAAAATAAAGTGTATCAAGATTGTACTTAAGTGTACTGATAAGTGTATAAACCTTATCCATATGTAGTTTAGTTTAAATTAGGCTTAACTCCCTCATTTACAGCATAAATGCATGTAGTAGCTTCCTATTTGACATTGCAATTACATAATATTACACAGGTATAAGCTACATTAAATAAAAGTGTATCAAGTATTGTACTTAATGTAGCTTAATGTGTATCTACATACCTTATCCATATGTAGTTTAGTTTAAATTAGGCTTAACTCCCTCGTTCACAGACATAAATGCATGCGGTAGCTTTGGCAATCACATTGCAATTACATAATATTACACAGGGATAAGCTACGAATAAAGTTTATCAAGCAATTGTACTTGAGTGTACTAGATGTGTATCTGCATACCTTATCCATGTGTACTTAAGTCTGAATTAGTCCTAACTCCCTCGTTTACAGCATTAATGCACGTGGTAGCTTCTGAATTACATTGCAATTACATAATATTACAGGGATAAGCTACTGTAAATAAGTGTATCAAGAATGTACTTCAGTGTACCTAATGTGTATCTACATACCTTATCCATATGTAGTTTAGTTTAAATTAGGCCTAACTCCTCCGTTCACGCACAGATGCATGCGCTGGTAGCTTCTTAATTACATTGCAATTACATAATATTACACAGGGGATAAGCTACTAATAGAAGTGTATTAAGACTGTATCAATGCACTCCTATGTGTATCTACATACCTTATACACATGAAGTACACTTAAGTACAAATCTTGATACACTATTTTATAGGTACAAAATGACCATGTGGCAAGGCTTTTTTAACACCTTAGAACATATTTAAATAGTTGTTGTTACATTGAGTAGTACAACTAACTTTTTTATATAATTACATTGTACCAAGTTGGTATCACATCTATAAGTTTACGTCGGCCTGTTACACATGTGTAACACAGTAGCTGCCTATTACATGAGTGTAATTACAATCTGTAAGTCAGGCTGTTCCATAACTTAGTTACGTGTGAATTACATTTTGTTACATGTTATTACAATGTTTACTACTAAGTAGTAAATTAAGTAATTACTCTGTATATCAACTAAGTATCGTAAAATAAAGTGTTACCAAAATGGTTATATCAGTGTTTTCGGGATTCTCAATGGAATTTGTCTGAGATCCATCCGGCCTTGTTTTTACTTGGGAAGTTCTCTGAGTATTTCTCAGAATCTCTCTGGCCGTAATTAAAAGCATTGAAGGACTTTGCTGGAGTCTGTTATTTAAGCTGTGCAGCAAGAACAAGTTAGTTAGAGATTATTAGCAGGACAATGCTTGAAACAATGCTCAGGTAGGCCGTGGCAATTAAATCGACGTCCAATTGGACACTAAGGGGCCGAAAGTGTGCCAAGAAAACTTTTCCACACCATTACAGCACCACCAGCAGCCTGCACAGTGTTAACAAGGCATGATGGATCTACCTGCCGACAGGGTGGACATTTTGGAACAACGACAGGGTGGACATTTTGAGCTTCAATTAGCATATTAGCTTACAACAAATGGGGACTAGGTAAATAGTTAGTCTGGCATGCTTGAAGATAATTTGGTATATTAAAACATACATATTTGAAAATTATTGTATTTGAACTCACTTCCAGTATATTTCATGCCAACAGGGTGGACATGTTAAGCTTTGGCAAAACAAGTAAGCAACCTCATATGAAGAAAATTAGTTAGTTGTAAAATCAGCAGCTACTCACCTCAGCAGTTGAATTTCCGCCACTAAGAGACACAACAACAATCTGTTGTCCTGATGTCACTAATGGCTCGTTTCCACTGAGGGCATGGTACGGACAGTACGGTCGGTCATCATGATCAGGCTTACGTTTCCACCGCCAACAGTACCCTTTGATAGGCGTGGTGTTTGCTGGAAGAGAGCGATCTAATCGTCATTTTCTGCTGCCGAAGAGTGAACTCAGTAAACAACAATGGATGACAGACAGCAGATACTTGTCTGCTTCTCGGCACGTTCGTCACTAGAAACGAGCGCTGGCATGAGGCGTTCTCAATACTCAGAAGAGCTAACGCAGTCGACGAGGAGAATGATCCTGAGGACGTGAGTCCAGTAATTCTGCTGACGAGAGCTGCGCGCTCTCTAACACGGCACTCTACCCTGCCCTGGCTCTGCTGACTCCGGTTATCTCTGTAATGTTCATTTCTCAGGGCAACAATAAAACAAAAACATGTTATATTGTAAACACCACTCTGCTTTCTTTCGATTTTATTTCAGTACATCTGTAAACATTGCTAAACGCACAACGTGTTCAGGTAACGCATTGGCCGATTATATATCACTGGCATGCATGTAACGTTACATTCATAACAAAACTGAACAGAAAACACAACCCTGCCTCTTTTCGTTAAAATTTAAAAACATTAAACAACATATTCCAGGCAATATTTAAATTGTCTTGCATATCGCATATGACAACATGTCGCAATAAGCAACATTACATAGTACGATCTTGTAGTAGAAATAAGATAAATAAATGACAAAAACTCATTTGTTGAATTTCAGTTCGATCAATAATAGAACCATAGTAAAAGTATAAGTAGAAAGGTAACAAAAATATATACAGTAAAGCTTAAGTAACATCAAGAAACAATTCAGTCAGCTGCAAATAGAGCGACAAATTCGAGCGGTGATAACGATATGAAACTTCACGTGGCCTTCTGCCAAACGCGGCCAGGGGAACCGATTAGAGAATATTTACAAGAACCAAAGATCACCTGTTAGGTCTAATCCACAAGTAACAAACCATATCGCATGATTTAACCACTACAGAGTACGTTTGAGTAACAGCAGCAAACATCAGAACGTTTAACCAGCTGAGGAAAGGCTGTTTCAGGCGGCGACACGTTAGCGCAAGCGTGCTCGGTGATTGCGTGCGAATCACTCAGCTCGAATTATCATAAATGCTACAGAATAAGCGAGCAGATTCGAGCTTCAAAAAGCTACTCTCTTGCCTGAAAAACTCTTAAAACGACATCTGCTGACACAGTAACAGTAGAAATCAACATTCAACTGTACGCTGCTTCTAATGCGTTTGTAGCACGCGAGTGACGATCACTCTGTCCACCGATCACTGGTTCTGCAGTGAGATCTTAGCTCCACCTTCCGTATAACCCTTTGGCTTCCTGCGAAGTCACACTTGGTACATACTTCTCCAATGTTTAGAGAATAATATGAACCGTCTAAGTTTAATCTTATCGTTTTGGTGGCCCGGATCATTTGACTCAATGAAGTATCAGAGCACAGATATGATCAAGCTGAACAAGCAAATCGCCATTATAGTTCAAAAGGGCAAACAGTTAACGATTATCATGGCGAGTGTGACTCTAGTCAGATATGGCTGCATGTGCAAGGTTGCATTTGCTCATCCATCACTTGCGACATCAATAGCTGGACTCTTTAAAGCTGAAATAATGAGCGGATCAAGCTTGGAATAACGAGAGAAATAACACGGATAGAACTTTCTTGTCTGTGGATCGTAATGCATCACAGTCAGCCAGGTAACGTTACAAGGAAGTGACGATGACAGCTACTGAAATTAGGTAAGAAAAAAAAGTTTATATCGCAGAATCGTGGGCTAATGACGTGACAATCGGTCCAGTCGGGCTTTGTGTCTCTCTTGCCGTGTTTCGGGTCCAGTCTTCAAACAGTAGACGGGTCCAGGCTCGGGTCCGGGCAGTACATCTATGGCATTTCTGAGGTCTGCACGGGTCCGGGTCCAGCTTTCGAAATGATCGACGGGTCGGGTTCTTGTTCCAGCAGGTAGCACATTACGGGTCTCTTCCGGTTCGGTGTATGAATCTCTGGGCCCGTGAAGAGCTCTGAACTCCTAGTACAGTGGGTTCTGTACAGCCAAAGGTGAAGGCTGACCAGCCGATCCATAAGCAAGTGCGATAGCCTGGACCACCCACTTGCAGTTCTGCTTGTCAGCACCAGTACACGCTTTCCTGGTGTGGCCCGAAACATACAAAGAATTGTTTTGATTTCCTCCACAGGGCAGCTCTGCGGACATAAGTGTCTAACGCCCTCACTGGGCAGAGCAAGTCAAAGTTTCTCCTGTGTCTGACGACAGAAATGGCAGGACAGAACACCTGCAAGAGCTGTAGGTCTAACGACATGAACTAGGGACCTTAGGAACATAACCTGGCCTAGGCAGTACAGAGCGAACCGAACCAGGGAAATCGGAAAATTCCAGGCATCGAGGATGCAACCGACAGGGCCTGCAAATCCCAGATATCTCTGAGTGAGGTAAGATAGAAGGAAGGAAGATAGACTTCAGAGTAGGGCTGGGCGATAAAACGAGAACGATATGGATCGCGTAGAGACATGTGATCGATATCAATAAAGAATATGTTCTACAGAACGCTCGATATTTTTTTTGCAGATCAAGAAATCACAGGTTGCGAAAGCAAGTTTGGATGCATTAACAAAGGCACGCACTATCTGGTAACCGAGCGACGTGGGGGAGAATCGCATGAACAGGCAATCATGGAACGGGTCAGTTCGATTGCGCGCATTTCGATGTCTCGTCACTCGTACTGCTGGATTTCCTCTTCAGTAACCGGCGATCCATAAACAGAAAATGAGCGCCCTTCATCCGCTATGTTACGTGCAGGCTGAGAATTGGCGAGCAAACATTATTGGAGAATTCGCTCTTATTCGCGTTCGATGTGAACACAGCAGGACGAACAGGCTGCCGATGCGGTCAAGATTGTAACGCTGGAATGAGTGTGCCGCCGCCTGCCGAGACGTAAAGCACGTGCCGCGATCTAACTTCGTGTGCGTGTGTAGAGATAGAGAGACAGACACGCGAGCGCCTTAGTGCGACCAAACAGTGGAGACATAAAAACATAAGCTGTCATTTTGTTGATGCAGGACATCATTCAGTCTGCAAAGTGTTTACTTATAATCGTGTAGGCCTACACTTAATAAAACACATATAAACATATATCCAACCCTTTTTTAAATCAGTCTGTGTGTTCCATCTTTTGGACAGTCACAAAAATAGTCTCTGACAGTCATCATCAAACCACATTGGTTTCCATTTCTTGTCCTCAAAACAGAACAGAATCTGTTTATTTTTAAGTTACACATTAAAAAAGAGAATAAAATGTGTTTTTTTATCATATAAAATCTATTTATAATTCTGATGAGAATAACGGGTTAATTCAAATTAAGGAAAACAAATATATTGATCTGACAATATAGCTAATTAGTTTTAAATTAATTCAGGTACAACTTTCAAAACATATCTCAAGCACTATCTGGTAACTAGTGACACGGGGAGTAACGCACTAACAAGCAATCATGTAACGTGTCAGTTTGACTTGCGCCATTTCGATGTCTGTCACTCTGCAACCTGCTGCGATTCCTCTTCAGTAACCGGCGATTGATAAACAGAAAATGAGTGCCCTTCATCTGCATGACGTGCAGGCTAGAATTGTGAGACATTATTGGATAATTGCTCATTCGCGTTTGATGTGAACACAGCATAATGAACAGGCTGCGGTGTCAAGATTGTAATGCTGGAATGAGTGTGCGCGCGCGCGAGAGCGTAAGCACATACCGATCTAACTTTGTGTGTGTGTGAGAGATAGAGAGACAGACACGCAGACGCGAGTGCACAACAATGGAGTAACATAAAAACATAAGCTGTCATTTTGTTAATACAGGACATCATTCAGTCTGCAAAGTGTTTACTTATAATTGTGTAGGCCTATACTCGCAATAAACACATATAAAACATATATCCAACCCCTTTTTTAAATCAGTCTGTGTGTTTCACATTTCCCACAGTGATAAATAATCCTTGTATCAGTCATCAAACTGCATCTGTTTTCATTCTTGTCCTTAAAACAGAGCACCAATCGTTCTTATTTCAAAGCGACACATTAAAGAGAAAGTAGCGTTAGCATATAGCTGGTTACTTCATGATTTACGACGCTATCACGGCGCATTTGATAAATGGCTTATGGCGCTGTCACTGGGTTTGTCATGATAATGCTTTCAATGAAGGAAAAAATCGCCGCCGGATCGACCTTGCGTCATGTAACCTTAGCCGATGATACCGCCGTCACTGCATCTGTCAGCAGGTGCCTGCGTCCATTTGCGAACTTTATGCTTTTTACCGGTGTTTTTGTATTTATCGCGCGCGCATTGGGTATCGCTAGACGTCCAATATCGCGCTATATGATGCTGCTGATCTGAACGAATCGTCGAGTTCACAATTTCAGAGGATTTCATGCATAAAGCTATCGGGTTCAGAATCCTTTACCACATAACCAATAATTGCCATCGCCTCTTCTTTAAAGTTTGCGTGGAAGAAAAAATGATGCTGGCTTAGAAGTTTGTTTACTCATCTACGATATTATTTTTTGATTGCTTCAACATCATTTGTTCTATTCATCACTTAAGGTTTCCACACCTGCAAGCGACCTGGTCTCAAAGGTTTATTGAAGAAATCAGTCTCCTGAATCAAGCGAGTGCTGGAATGAACATTTACGTTTGACGTTTAAATGACACCATGTTGTGGTTGTGTATAATAATCTTTGTATCGGTTTCATTTTGACAGGTGCGTCTGATAAGTACCCGTTTAACATTATAGATACTGGTCATTATTCTGAAAGAGGTGCAACAACATGATCCTTGTAATTTTAAATGTTACAATCCCGATGATCAAAATGTGAGATTTTGATATGTAAAAACATCTTTGTTTTTATTACTACCAGGGCCCAGGCCAAAACCATCAAGGATATCTACACAAGCCTCCGGCT